>CM055908.1:24415256-24550256 GCA_029582155.1 Panopea generosa | reverse complement strand
ATCTTGGCGGAATGAAAATTTTTTTTTATTTAAAATAGCCATTGAAATATTTCACATACATGTCTAGTATATCCTTTACTAATATACAAGTAGGAACTCTACACAAGACGGCCTCATGAGCCAATAACTGAAGAACATAACAACAACTCTCAGACATCTACCGAGCAGAAATAAAATCACCTAAGGTGTGATGGTTCAGGACACGAACAACATAATAACTATTCAAATAGTTATAGCACAAAAAGGGGTTACTACTAAAAGTCTTTTGTTCCACCGATATATTGATACAATGAATAGCCCGCAAGGTGCTACAATGGCAACATTTACCCCATTCAAAACAAAGGAAAACAACAGAAAAAAACTAATGCACTATGGCCATCGGAACTAACTTTAACGACAGGTAAAATAGATAAAGAGGGCATATATAAAGAAATACTAGTTATTCACTATGGCCTTTGAAACTTACTCTAACGACAGGTAAAATAGATGAAATTAATTGACAATATTTACTGTTTCAATGGCAAAATGATATTTCCCTGAAAATGATAATGTTAAGGTAACAACAAGTATAATGATATTGCCCAGGAAATGATAATGTTAAGGAGACAACAAGTATAGTGATATTTCCCTGGGAATGATAATGTTAAGGAAACAACAAATATATTGATATTGCCCAGAAAATGATAATGTTAAGGAAACATCAAATATAATGATATTGTCTAGGAAATGATAATGTTAAGGAAAGAACAAATACATTGATATTATCCAGGAAATGATAATGTTAAGAAAACAACAAATATAATGATATTGCCCAGGAAATGATAATATTAAGAAAACAACAAATATAATGATATTGCCCAGGAAATGATAATGTTAAGGAAACAACAAATATATTGATATTATCCAGGAAATGATAATGTTAATGAAACAACAAATATAATGATATTGCCAAGGAAATGATAATGTTAAGGGAACAACAAATGTAATGATATTGTCCATGAAATGATAATGTTAAGGAAACAATAAATATAATGGTCTTTAAATTCAGCATAATAGTATTCACAAATTTTAACTTTCATTAATGCACAAGCTATTTGGATACGTCAAGCGCGCTAGTTGTTGTCGAGTAGTGTACTGCCATTTGAATAACTACATTAAACCAGGAAGGTCGCTTGTATCTGTAATTATTATTGTGTATAGCCACACTATCCTTTTAAATGTCAAAAAAATATGCTTTATTTATAGTTTACTAATTTACGACTGTTTTACGTTGAATATCAATGAGATTGCAGGGAGGATCAGTATGTATAAGATGGATCTGCATTGAAACTTTATTGTCTGATTCACGGACAACTATTCCTTGATCAGCACTAATTTCAGTAATATATTGTGATTGTGAAACTAACATTTCCGCGTTGGTATATACATGTAGGACTAAACTAATGATGTGTTTTAATTAAAAAAAAATAAATTGTGTATATTGTGTGATATATATTCTTGACGATTCTCATCGCTATTACATTTCCCACGGTGTAAAATCAAAATCTGCAACATGTGTCTGGGTTCAAATTCTTCACTGCTGGTTTAAGATCAGCAATTATAAAGAACAAAATTATATCTTGACCAGGTTATGTTTTTTTAATTCATTTTAATTCAATGGTTTTGTGATACCAGAGTAAAAATGTGTCAACTATTCGCCCGCAATGCAGTTCGAACCAACAAATCTAAAAATTACACAGAAATCTGGTATCAGCATCAACTTTTCAGTGGTGATATCTAACCATTTGACATATATGTAGGAAGTTTTATTTCTACCTCCTTCATCTGAAATTATAGTGGTGTGAGTCATTAACAACAGTTTTACATCTATATGTCATGTTGAAATGTAATTATCGCGTAATTGTAATCATAAGCAATCAAATGTCATAATTAACCTTTCATTGTTCTAATCTGATTGGTTAATTACTATTCTTATTATGGTAACATAGCTTTTAAAGTTCCAACACATGTGTTATTCTTTGAGCTTTAGTTTGGTGACATTGCGACAGAGCTTATCCAGAGCTCGTTACTGACATTCCACAGTGTCATACAAGGATGCCCACTGCCTCCATTAATATTAAAATAATGTTTCGCTTTTACAGAATTCATTTTTGGAATTATCTTATTAATATTTTCGGTTTTCAGAACAATGAGTTGGATAAATAGAAGGGTGACTATAACTATAAGTATCTTTCATGGGTTTTCGGTGCGGATGGAAAACCCCGTCCCTCGGGGTAACCGTTTTGGAATTTAATTCCGCAGAGCCTCTGTATCGTCGAAACGGTTATCCCTCGGGTAGGAATTTTCCATCCGCACCGAAAACCACATGAAATATACTTTTTTCTTGAATACAACCTTAACTGTGGGATTGTTTAAGATTTTTATTCTAATTTATATTTATAAAGGATATCATAGTATGTATGAATGAATACGTTTTAGCACAAGGCTTTTATGAATGGCGTTACGTCGCAGTGCTAGAATTCTACCTCGACTATAGGAAGTGATAGAAATATCTAATCTCGGTAAAAATGCAGATTTCCTTATCTGATGTGCAAGAAAGCTTTATCAAACATATCATGTTTAATATTCAAGAGTTAACGTCATGTTAACATATGTATTGAATCGGTCGTTGGCTTTATTCTGTGACACATTACGAAAGCCAGTCTGAAATAGTATTACTAAATTTGTAAGATGCGCAAAATCAGTATAGTATATGTCAAATATCATAAGACTTTAAAGGAACAGAAAAATTGAAATGATTAATGGTCTTAATGAAGCAATTTATTACATTAGTCTCTGCAAAACACGTTTGAAATTGTTTACACACAGTCTATCAAAAAGTAAAAATATGAAGTTATAAAACAACGTCATAAATAGCAATAAATATTAATCAGCTAAACCATCCAATCTTTTCGTGTATCACTATCGCCAGTTACTGCATCATTAAGTTTAATGAGTCTGTTATCATCGCTTAGAGCTGTATCGTGTAATTCATTACACAAAAAAATCCTGAGTATGACGGTGTTGTATGAAACAAACCATTCACTGCAAGCGTGTTGCATTGTCTAGCATGGTGGCCTGAAGAAATTGATTACGAAAAAAATACATGCAATAAAAATCATCATAAAGATGTAACAACAGTATTCGAATTTATGAATCACCGTTCTTATTGAACAAGAAAATGTTAAACGATTCTAATTATCTCATTTAAGTCCACAATATAGATACAAAAAGGTGGTGTTTATGTTCAATGATACGTGTTCTGCATGTGCAAATCATTCCTAGATTGTAAACACGTTTCTCATTCTCCCCGCCAGGTGTCGTACATATCAGTGACATACCGGAAATTAAATCACGTCACTGTTTGGTAGTAAACATAAATTATAAGAGTACTATGAATTGTGGGACAGGCAGGGAATGTCATGCTTTTGCATTAGGTTTTAACTGATTTTAGACCATCGAGAGATGTCAGGTACCGGGATAGACTGCAAAATGACTTTTTAAGGCAAACCTCATCAGCTCTGCACAACCCAAAATGCCACACAAATAGTCAGATGATCTGCCAGACTTGCACAAACAAAAGTATTGTATTCTATTCCAGAACCTGATATCTCCCGAGTCAGGTCTATTAACCACCAACGGAAAAACAGGGAATGTTATGCCTGTCCCACAATTCATAGCAATTGAACGCTAACTAAGCTATGACGTCGTTCGATCTTTCGGTTTAACAAACTGACCAATCAACGTCCTCAAATGCGGTTTTCCCAACATTGCTATTTAACGGACCCAATCGGGAGAGCTGGGTCTGTACTACATACTAAAAGTAATCCCTAAAAATTTGCGTAATGAAGAACCACTTTCTTTAATTGGTTATATAAGTACCAGAAGTATACGGTCTTGACAAAATATATACTGGTTAGTCAACCAAGGGTGAGCGTAACTCACAACATGAATGGTTTTAATATTACCGGTGCACATAAGTAAAATTTAAAGCTACGTTACACATAGTGCAAATGTCTTAGAAATATAAACAAGAAAATATCACTTCTTTTTGCAAATATTTAACACAAAAGTGTCGTCTACAAAATTTAATGACGTCGAGAAACATTTATGTCAACAAACACGTCCAAAAAAAAAAGACACCATGTCTACATTATTTCAGAACAATAAGATATGCAACAATAAAAACTTACAAAGAAATTATTTTTTTACAAAGTGTAAAACAGACTTTTTCTGAAATATCAGTTTAACACGTGTCTACAAATTAGGTTAACGGTAAACGATAGAAAATATCCTTCGTTACCATTTATTTTCATGAGGTATTTAACGAATAAATAATTCACAAGTTCTCAACTTCGTTATTTACATGAATTACCTGATAAAAATATCCTTAAAAACGTCAAAAGTGACATTTGTGTCAGTGATCATCCTAAGGTCGTAACCCGGAATATGACTTCGTTTCGTTGTTGTAAACACCTCCTTTGGATAACCAGTTTTTTTTTGTGTTGGTGGCTGTTGCCTGCTGCTGCTCACGTTGAACGAATATTGTCAAATGTCTGTTTACAATGTTTGATTTCTATTGCGTAAGTCTGGCATTTGCCTGCACCCTAAAGGTCGTAAGCAAAAACGCATGCATTAAACTTCACATGTATACATGTATTCTGCACATGGGCCAACGTTAATGAACATTTGATCATACTTATTAAAGTTCTGCCACAATATAATCCATATTACACCAAATGTCTTACCTACTTATCAAGAAATATCTACTATCATGACGGTCACTATAATTAGAAATAGAAACATATACGATGTATAACCTACTTTACACGAAATATGTACTTCCGTGGAGGCCACTATTACTAAAATATAAACATATACAATGTCTTACCGACTTATCACGAAATATCTACTTCCATGGAGGCCACTATTACTAGAATATAAACATATACGATGTCTTACCTACTTATCACGAAATATCTACTTCCACGACGGTCACTATTACTAGAATATAAACATATACGATGTCTTACCTACTTATCACGAAATATGTATTTCCATGGAGGCCACTATTACTAGAATATAAACATATACGATGTCTTACCTACTTATCACAAAATATCTACTTCCATGGAGGCCACTATTACTAGAATATGTCTTACCTACTTATCACGAAATATCTACTTCCATGGAGGCCACTATTACTGGAATATAAACATATACGATATCTTACATACTTTACACGAATTATTTACTTTTATGGAGATTACTGTTATAGAATATACTTTATTACTTGAATATATACGAATCAAAATTAACTTTAACATTGCAGTATATACTTTTATTGTAAAAGTTCCTTTCTCTATGGTCAACAGTTAGCACTGTCTTAAAGGAATTCAAACATACCAGTCTTCATTTCGGACAGATTATAGAACTGAACATCTTCAAACTAAAATGAATGTATCTCTCTGGGCCATCAGGGGTATCTTCTTTGTTGGGCGTTACTGGGGGCAGTATATGTCGTTGCAATAACTGACTGCTGTTTTCCATTTTCATATACATGTTGTCGTTAACTAAATAACTGAGTTTGATGTTTAGGTGGTGACGCTCTTTATCATAAGAATGTCAATTAAAAGTAAAGATGTTAGAAATATACGTTATAAGTTATGCCGTAGCTATATTGCTTATTCATTTAAAATATTTTAAGACTGGAAAACCCGGTGTTAATATAATATTTGTATTAGTGTTATTATCATATAATACTTGATTGTATTTGTGATTTTGTGTTGGTCGTGTCCGTAGAACGCAATGGTCAGCGGAAGGTTTTCTTGCTACCTATGCTTCAAAACGTCAAATGATATATTCAGTAAAGTGTCTTGCTATGGAATTGGCAACTCGTCGCCATTTTCCATTGATCGACAGGGGTCACGTGTGCTTATTGTTACTGAAATTAACAACAGAAATGCTATATGTGTCTGCTATCGTATTTTGATTGCCTTATTGATAGAATGTATTCAGAATAGCACATATTTCTCGCTAAAGTCTACAGTAGCAGAGGTCAGAATATTATAGGTCTCACTACACAGTTACATTTTGGTCTTTGTTCTATATAAAATAAGGTCTAGGATTTCCATGGTAAAAAAAGAATTCCACATAGATTATTTTAAAAGTATTTTTTCCATAGCAGGGATGTTAACCCACATAAACATGCACAATAACTGGTAGGTTGACCACATTGATTTTTTTTTTAAAAAAGGGGCGCAGTGACACCCTGTGATTTTTTGAAAAAAGAAGTTCTCAAATGCTCATAAATACATGCATATGACAAATCTTATAAAAGTCACTAATTTAACACCAGTGATGCCTTATTGCAGTATATGCTAAACCAATTGTTGCTCTAATCATGGGCAGCAAGAAATCACAACTACAATGAACCATTTGGAAAATATTTCAAAACCAAATTACATAGGCCTTGTTTTTAAGCGTAAGACTTATGTTACCGTGGGGGAAAAAGGGGGCATAACTGTGTAATGAGACGTATACAGTAAGCTATGACCGGTGCAAAGAGTAATGCTATAAAACATAGTAGCTCCTATAGTTTTGGTTGAGAAACAGGTACTTCAATATACTATCCAGATAATAGCATGATACGACGCGACATATATTTTACAAACAATATGCTGCGAAGCGTAAAGCCTCGTTGTTACAACATACCTCAGCAAATATTATGAATGTGTACTTCACACATCCATCATCATTTTAAACATAATTATTATATACATTGGTGTATTATTGTATAAATGGTACATGCACACATTTATTTACGTTAATTGTTAAACGATTTACGAAACCTTGATCAGAACCTTAATGACTTGCTGCATCCTTGAAAAAAAAATCAAAAAACAAAAAAATGACAGAAAATTATCTTTTATACGACGTCGATTTGTAACGAATAAATCACCAGGCGCTAGTCATAATGACACGTAGTTATATTACTATTACTTGCACATTATCTTATCAAGTGTTGTCTAGATGAACCTAGATTGTATGTGGGTGTGTTGCAATTTGAATTACTGAAAACCGAGTTTATATCTAATTGCAATTAGTGCGTGTTTAACGTGTTTTGTATCGAATTACAGCGTTATGTTTTATGTTACGGTAATAATCTTTATGTTTTAGGAATAAAATATAAAATTTAATTACCTAGATAACGCTGTTTATATGTATTGGCATCAGGAGAACAGTTTTAATAGTTTATTTCGTATGTGTTTAAATAAATCTTATTCATTTTTTTTAACTTTCAGTGACCAGTACACAAGACGAGCAAGAAGAAAAGCGTTTTATATGTAATGTGCAGGTACTGTCACATCGTCCAGTCGGCTGATATGTAATGTGCAGGTACTGTCACATCGTCCATGTAATGTGCAGGTACTGTCACATCGTCCAATCGGCTGATATGAAAAGGAAAGGATTGTTTAAACATTTTTTATGAAGATGAAACGTGATATATATACAGTGAGTGATCATATTTGCTTCTACAATGAGAAAAACTTTTCGCGTGTTCTTGTATTTTTCAAGCTGGATTTTAATCGGTCTGGTATGTGTCGTTTTAAATATAATTAATATTGACTGGACGAGAACCAACATTGTAAACGGCTGTATTATAGTCGTAGTTCTCGGAGTTCTACAAGGCTCAGTCCTTGAATTTCCCGTCCAGACGCTTGCCACACTCATTGTCGGTGGAGAGCGTAGAGAAAACAAGCGTGCGTCATGTGAGAGATTAACTGTTATTTTAAATTATAATCTATTAGCTACCGGACGAGACGATATTCTGGAATGTATAGAAACTATGTACATGGCATATGTTGGAAATTTAAGTCCAAATGTTTCAGCTGTTCTTGTAAGTGCTACAGGAGATGAAGAACTTAAAGAATATGAACTTGAAATTAGAGACACATATCGCGCCATACTGTATGATGATTTATATAGAGAGGGAATGGCTTTTGCAAAGGGGGAATACGACTTAGTTGATCCATTACATCTAAATCATGTATGGATGATGTATGCAGATATTGATAAAGAAGTGTTCATAACTGAGTATCTTGAGGATATATGTGACAGGTATGCTAGAGAGTTTATGGTCGTCCATCGTGTGAGTAGGGTATTGAGAAAATGTGGCCAGTACCAGGATCTCATGTTGGTATCGGAAGGCGATTACGAGGCTTTCAGTTACTGTGATCCAGATTACTACTCAAAGAGTGCACGGGAACCTGGGGAACCACTATTCCATGCATGCGAGGATGTTTCAAATATACTAGAACGTAAATTCGACTATACGTTAGTATTAGATGCTGATACGGGTGTACCAAGAGGTGGTGTTTTCGACATGTTGCAAATTGCCGCAGCATACCCTGAACGAGGTATAATTCAACCTGCTATAAAATTACATTGCACACATGAGGACACAATATTCATGCATCTTGAATCAATGCGACAAGCAATTTATGAGCCAATGACAAACGCTATCATGGCACTTTTCGACCAATCGTCATATTTTGGTAAAGCGTTGATAAAGAACAAACTTTATATTGACAGTGTTATAGGTAGCAAGGATCAACTTATTGAGAGAGTTCCCGTTGATGTATTGAGTCACGACACTTTCGAGGCAGCTCTTTTACAACCGCTATATGCAGGAAGTACTTACTTGTTAGAAGCACCAAGCTACAACTATATAACGTGGAACATTCGTGAAAGAAGATGGAATCGAGGGGAGATACTACTAGCTATGTACTTTTGGCACAACGCTTTTGGTAAACCAATGAGGTGGGCTCAAAAAATGTTACAGAAATCGAAATTCAACAAAACAATTCTCAGGACTCCATCAAAGTTAGACTTTGTAACATCTTACATCGCTCATTCCGCCTTGAGGCAAATGCTCATGAAACCTGCACTTTTATTGTATATTCTTCTTCACATCAGTGTTCATCTAAGGTATAGGTATGCATCAATCATCATCGTTATGTTTAGCGTTCTCGTATTTCCAAAGTTTGCAACGTGTAACAGAGAGAATTACAAGTATGTGATATTTGAAACTATAGCTTCCATTATACAATTTACGCCTGAAGCAATGGTAGGCTGCGTTAGAATTGTTCGGGCTTTTTACGCAAATCTGTCAGTTAACGTTAAATGGGTACCACAGAGAGCGGTCGAAGAAGATTTCAAAAATTCAAATCCATTTCTATCAAGTTTTAAACATTTGTGGGGCTATTCAGTGTTTGCAGTTATAACCGGTGTTCTAGTGGTATTATTTCTCGAAAGAGCTATACTAGTTTTAATTATGCTTGTGGCACTGGTAATGTTACCATTTTATACAGGATTCACATCATTAAGCCCAAATTTCCGGTGTTGTAAACCAAAGAAAGCAAACTTGGGCGAAACATACAAGCAAAATATTGGGAATCCTAATATAAACATTAACGGCATAGATCCAGAGAATATAAAAACAATTTCAGCTACTGGAGACTCGTTTAAGAGTTTAGGTCATTTGACCGACTCTACATATAAATTTGGTAACAGCACTTGTTCTAGCAGGCGGTCCCATGACAGTTTGCAACAACTGATAGACAATTCTTACAAGTTTGGTAAAGCTGAGAGTATTCACAACAATTTATTTTTGAAAACTTCTCAACTACAGCACAATTGGCCACCGAAGGTGCTGAATAAGAAACGCGGGAAACTACGGCGCACAACGTACACAGAATACGACTATGATACTACGAGCAATTTTGAACAAAGGTTCGTATCTTTGGTTAATGTTCATTCAAAACCATCATCACATCAACAAAACCATAAGGGCAAGCAAAATGGAGTTTCTCCTGATACGTTACCTTACAGCAGTATTCAACCATATAAAAATAGTGAGCCAGTGACACGAATTGATATCAGTGAAAAAGATATGCAACCGTCTCCGGGAACATCTAACAATTATAATTCAGATTTGACAGGGAAAACATACCGGCAAATAAACAGAACTGAAGACAAACAAAACGTGACACATGGTAATAGCATGAACAGTAATAGGAGTTCCCTAGGCAGACTGTATGACAGAATGGGCTTGTTTAAACAATTTCGATCTCAGGGATATCAAATGAATTCATAATGTATTTTCCTATGTTCAATATTTGCAATTTCTTTAAAAAAAATACAGCAAATAAAATCAATCGGATGCAAATGGTATAAAATATAAAGCAGACGTACTAGGCAATATACATAGTCATATGTAAGTACAGGTTATCCAAACATAGTCGTGGCATATGCGTTATGTTTTTGTGGCCAACTTTCAACCTGAATAAGTCCAACACTTGCAACATTCCAACTGCTGTTGTTCTTTATTGTAATTCGAATAATCGAAATTTAGCTATTCATGAAAGTTAATCTATCTATTTTTTTAATTGGAGATAACGTCATTGAGATAATACGTTTACGGTTATATTTCGCATCCAGATATATTAGTTGAAGAAAGACTTCTGAATAAATCTGAGGTGGATTACCGTCCGCCATTAGGCTAGCTTCAGGTTGGAACACACAACCTCAGTTTCGGATGTAAACCATCTTGAGACGATCACCTAATATCACTAGGGGTCTGACGAACCCATTAAGCTATGGTATATTACATGGTGACGTGTTGAAGGACCATGAAAAACGAAACAACAGTGGTAGCATGTCGATCGATCACAAACAATAGACAGTTAGTTGTATCATACGACTGATTTCTTAATTAGATGATACACACCTAACATGCTTATTAGTAACAGACATTATTTATTCAACATTTAGAAGCAATATTTTTCATTATAATTTATATTTCATTTGAACATTTATATAAAATATACAAAAAACATTTACTTATTGTTTTAGATTGTATGTTCATAGTTTCGTAGATATCGTATTGAAGTTGTCCATTACAAGTAATTAGTGAAATAAAAATTAACCTCGAAACAGACACATATCAAAGTACAATGAATATTACCAGTGAATAGACGTGAAGAAAAAAACATTGCAATTATGGGATTTAAAACTATATTAAATACTATTTATATTAATGTGATTTTGGTCTGCTTTCATTATGATACTATGAATTATGTGTACTGACTTTTAAGCATATTACAAAACCTTTAAGACAAATACGAGGTGTGAATGCGAAAAAGTACATATGAATAAAGAAGTACTTAGACCTTTTTCGCTTTCACCGCTCGAATTGATGATATTTCTTATGTTTATCAATTGTTGCACATTTGCTTGATTGTGTTGTTATAAGAAGGATTAACCTTACCTCATACACACCCTGGCTTCATCATTGTGTCTACTCATACATCAATAAACCATAACAAATATTTTACCTAATTCGACCAGTTATGTTTCACTCATGTAGTAAATCATATTTATCCAAATGAGTTTCAGCTTTGCACACAGCTAATAATTCGAATTCTGAAGAGCATTTATTTCTTAAATATCTCTGTTTTGCAACGGTTTTACAAATATCGAAAGGAGTTTGCTTATTTAGACTTGGCTATTGTCAACTGTCCTCACTTCGAACTTGATGTGACCTGTGATGCATCATAATCATGAGGTTTATATTCAGGGTCGTATTGATTCATGTTTGGATGCAGCTATTTTGTATTTTTCTACAACCGTAATAATTTCATCTTAAAAGAGGGCTACCGTTATCACATGTTACGTCAGACCTTTTCTAAATTCTACAAACGCAATTCTCTTCTTACTTGCGAATTCAACACCCATTTAAACAACACCGTTGCGACATGATTTATCTTAACCTGACGTCTTTGTTAACGAATTCGTTTTATTCTAATGTATTTTACGGCAGATTCTGGGTATGTGTCACTTGACATAAGTACATTTACAAACATTTGCTAAATGATAATATAATAGTAATATTTTATTTGGTAATATAGGCCTCTGGCCCAAAATACAAACAATACAATTTTAAAATAGAGTGACAAATATACAAATAATAAATGTTGTTGTAGCATTACAATGGATATTATTTAAGTAACTATAGAATATTAACTTCTAGTTTTCTAGTGTTCATTGTTTGATGTAAATATTAAGCGATTGACAAAATTTCATCTGATTTTGAAGATGACATCAGGGAAAAGAATAAATTATAAGTGCTGTTTTTTAACCATATATCTTTAAAAAAGTAGCTCTCATGTTGTTATACAATGGACATTCGAAGAAAAAAATAATATTCATCTTCAATAACATATGTGTTTGTCCTTAAGCAGAAAAGCAGTATCTTAAATGCCTATCAATTCCCATACGTCTTCCCTTCTCTAGCATTAGATCATGGCTAGAGCAACGGAAATTAGACATAGCATATCTATGTTTATATGGCAAGCCTAGAGTTAAATAATGCTCGACGTTGAGTAGAGACTTATAGTATTTATAATGTAATTCTTTTGGTTAAGATTCAACATCATCATGCCAATTTTGTGAATATCAGTCAATTAAGGGTTGCTTGAAAATATTAATAAAACCTACACCAATACCTACGTCATGGGAGATCTACACGTACCCACAGCCAAACTTGAAAAGCAAGTTTTTCTACAAGATTCATGTAGACGTTTTAACATAACATAACAATGTTTTGGATACCTGTGGTCTCTCATGCGTGTTAGTTTTAACCAATATTTAATACAATTTGTCATATAAATAGTACAAAGTGGTACTCTTCCAGATTCACCAAGAGCAAAATAACAGGCAGTATTTTGAGACAAATTACAATATTGTTTGCAAAATTAACTTGTACAAATTCTGTTTTTATCAACATAATTATAACCCCAAATTTCTGATGCATAGCATAAAATAGTAAAATAGGCTTAACCATTGAGTCAAAAAGTTTAAACATATCAATAGGATCAATATGACCGAATTGTCGTTGAAAGTTAAAAATACAGGCAGATTCCTTTAGACCCTGTAGTGAAAGTGTCTCTTGGGTTTTGGACTATACTAGCTTGGGTGTGAAAAATACACCTAAGTATTTATAGAAAGGAACAACTTCGATAAGTTCGTTGTTGAAATACCATTTTTCAGTTTGTTTTAAAACACCACCATTTCTGAAAACATCAACTTTTGTTTTACTTAAATTTATATTCATATTAACTGACGTGCAATAATCTTTAATATAGTTGATCTGGTGTTGTATGTTTATAACATATTACAGTATCAGAAAAACTAAAAACATCATCAGCAAACATAAGTGCAACTTAATCTTCGATATCATTAGAAACAAAAATACCTCTATCACATTTTTTCATGTAGAAAAGTAACAAGAGAAAATATTATAGAGCTACCAACACAGCCCTGTCTTGTTCCAATATTACATCTAAAGAAGTTTGTGAGTCTGTCATGAACTTTAACAAATGATTTAAGTTTTGCATACATAGATTTTATAATGGTTTAAACATTTCCATTAATGTTATTTCTAGCAAATGCTTCCCATAATTTGTTATGTTGGATGCTGTCAAAAGCTTTAGCAAAATCTATATATATACAATAAGATTTTCCCCTTTTCTTTGATAAATATTTCTGAATCAGTGCCATTAAAGTAAAGATATTGTCTATTGTTGAATAGCCCTTTCTGAAACCGGCCTGAGACTCATTAATAACATTATAGTTATCACACTATTTTATTATACGAACAGATAATATATTAACAAATATTTTACATTGTGAATCTATTAACGAGATACCGCGGTAATTATTTGGGTCAGATTTGGAACCCTTTTTAGGTATCGGAGTAATAATGCTTTCACTCCATTGAACAGGAAAGTGTCCATTTTCAACTATTTCATTGAATAGAGCATTTAAAAAAGGTAAAATAACATGAATAGTATGTTTATACATTTCTAAACACACACCATCTGGTCCAGGTGAGCGATTTACAGGTAAATGATTGATACTTTGAATAATTTCTATATCAGAAATTGGTACATTTAGTTCATCATAATTGAAATCATGGTGTACATCGGCAAAACCATTATTATCTTCGTTTATATTGTATTCAACAACAACAGGGTTTAAAAGGGTTTTAAAGTAGTCATGCCATTCATTACATGTTATTAATGAATTTGTGTTATCTTTGCTTTTACCATTTTTCAGAATATTCCAAAATTGTTTAGCATTTTTTCTTGAGTCAATTAACAACTTTCGACTTGCTTTACAATGTGGATACTTTTTATTTTTACACATTAATTTATTTATTTCTGGACAGTTTGTATTTTAATAAATCGTGCCTGTCGTTTGCCACATGAAATTGTCGAAGAAAACGAGGTTTCTCCCTTTTGAGAGTTTTACATTCGTTATCCCACCATGGTGGCTGCAGCGAAATGCACTTGTGACTTTTACATTTCATTTTATCAGCTGATAATTTGAAAATATCTATAAACTTGGGTAGGAACGAAGAAAGAGTTCGATCATTAGATCTTAGACGTATGCAATTGAAATTCTGGAATTGTGAAGTAAGATTTTCAACAAAAAAAACCTTAAGTTCTGGCTTCCACTTATGTTTAAGCCAGGGTGACATATTTTCTTCATTGTCAACATTATGATCGGTAAGATTAAGTATAAAAGGGAATGCAAACGTAATTATCAAGGCTCTTCTGTAGTCAGCATTAACGTTTTACTCTTTGGCATGTACTCCTGTGAATAGAGGATCTTGTAATAGAACGGATCTTGAAGATGATAAAATTGAATGTATATGGGTAGATATAAAACCAATGAAAAGTAAACCCTTTCTTCTGGGAATTATTTATAGACATCCTGAATCTAGAACTATTTTGGAAGATAAAGTTAAAAAAAAATCATCTAGAAAAAGTACAATAACAAGAAAAAGAAAAAAATCGTGGTTTATTAAATAGTAATATTAAAACCATATGGTCAAATTATGATTTATCTTTACGTTAATCGCAACTTGGTCATGAACCCACGCGAGTATGCCAAACTTCAAGAACATTAATTGATCATATTTATACAGATTGTAAAGAAACTATATCTCATGTAACCATCCGTAAAGTAGGTCTGAGTGACCATTTTCCAGTATGTTGTTCACGTCAAATCAAGTATAAAAATAAGAAAAAAATCGATCACACTATAAAATACAGATCTTTCAAACACATCAGTGAAGACAATTATATAACAGATCTTCAAAATGTTCCATAGCAAACACTGTATTCTTTGAATGATGCAACTGAAAGGCTTGACATCTGAATGAAATATTGTTCAGTGTTGTAGATTAGCATGTGCCAATTAGATTGCATCAAGTTAAAAAAAAATACATCAACCTGATATTAACTCCAGATATATAAGACGCCATATAAGACAGGGACAAACATAAAGCTAGGAAATATACTGACAACTACAAAATGATATCTTATTAACAATTCGAAAAAAAAAATAAATCAATCTGGAAACGTTTTAAAGAACATGGTGCTTCTACAAAAAAAACTAGTTCAACTAATATTATTAGAATTAATAAAGATGGTCTTGAAATAGCAAAAAGTAATGATATTGTAAATTAATTTAAATACTTCTTTGTTAATATAGCAGCAAATTTAAAAATGCTAATAACCGACTCAAGTTTCAATGAAATTAAAATGTTTGTTGACACCAAAGTCCCAGAAATATTTTTAATATACCCTTCAGAGAATACAATAATATTTGACATAAATTCGTCAAAAGCTGTTATAGAAAAACAATACAATCATCAAAAAACATTTTAAATGGATGGTGTTTGAAAAATGGAATGGTTATAAACACATTAAAAACTAAAGTTCTATTTGTTACTACACCACAACGGCGTGCTAATGCATATAAATAACAACCTTATAAGTTTGATACACATAACATGTTCATAAGGTAGAAAAAGAATTTCAACCTACTTGTTGCTGCTATCAAGAATAAAAACCTACATTCCATTAGATAACAGAATCACTTTCTGTAAAGCTTATATTCAACCTTATCTAGATTATTGTAACGTAATTTGGGGTAATACAAAAGAGGTAAACATAAACCGTGTCTTAATATTGGAAAATCGAGCGTGCCGTATTATTTTATGTGACAATATTCAACATTTACAGAAGCTATGAATTTAATGCAGTTTATTGATCAAAGAATATTCTCCAAAAAGCAAAATATATATACAGAGTTTAAAAAAACAATACACCTTCTTATATAACAGATATGCCAGACCATCACATACAATATCACTACATATACCATCACCACTACCCATTACCGTTATCACCGCCACGTGTACCACCACCAATACAACTCCGCCGTAGCAACTATCTTTACTCTAGCCAGACCATCACGTAAATTAGCACTATATACCATCCCCACCACCATTACCATTATTATCGCCACGTGTACCACCACCTCCACCACAACTCCGCCAAAACAACTATCATTACTAATATCAATATCACTACTCAGACCATCACAAACAATAGCACTATATATACCATCCCCACCACCATTACCATTATCACCGCCACGTGTACCACCACCAACACCACCACCTGAACTCCGCCATAACAACTATCATTACTTATATCAATAACACTGCCCAGACCATTACATTCAATAGCACTATATATATACCATCCCCACCATCATTACCATTATCATCGCAACGTGTACCACCACCACCACCACAACTTCGCCAAAACAACTATCTTTACTAATATCAATATCACTACTCAGACCATCACAAACAATAGCACTATATATACCGTCCCCACCACCATTGCCATTATCACCGCCACGTGTACCACCACCAACACCACCACCTGAACTCCGCCATAACAACTATCATTACTTATATCAATAACACTGCCCAGACCATTACATTCAATAGCACTATATATATACCATCCCCACCATCATTACCATTATCATCGCAACGTGTACCACCACCACCACCACAACTTCGCCAAAACAACTATCTTTACTAATATCAATACCACTACTCAGACCATCACGTACAATAGCACTATACATACCATCATCACCATCGTTACCATTATCATCGCCACGTGTACCAGCACCAACACCACCACCTGAACTCCGCCGTAACAACTAGCATTACAAATATCAATAACACTACCCAGACCATCACATACAATAGCACTATATATACCATCCCACCATCATTTTCATAATCATCGCCACGTGTAACAGCACCACCTTAACTCCGCCATAAGAACTATCATTACTAATATCAATAACACTAACCAGACCACCACATACAATAACACTATATATACCATCCCCACCATCATAACCATAATTATTGCCTCGTGTACCACCACTACCTTAACTCCGCCATAACAACTATCATTACTTATATCAAATCCACTTATCAAACCATCACATACAATAGCACTATATATACCATCCCCTCCATCATTACCATAATCATCGCCACGTATACCACCGCCACCACCATCTTAACTCCGCCATAACAACTATCATTACTAATATCAATAACATTACCAGACCATCACATACAATAACACTATATATACCATCCCCGCCATCATTACCATTATCATCGCCACCTGTACCACCACCACCACCTTAATTCCGCCATAACAACTATCTTTACTAGTATCAAATCCACTACCCAGACCATCACAAACGATAACACTAAATATACCATCCCCACCATCATTACCATTATCACCGCCACGTGCACCACAACCTTAACTCCGCCATAACAACTAGCATTACTAATATCAATAACACTACCAAGGCCATCACAAACAATAGCACTATATAAACCATCCCCACCATCATTAACATTATCATCGCCACGTTTATTAGCACAACCACCACAACTCCGCCTTACAACTATCATTGCTAATATCAATACCACTAACCAGACCATCACTTAAAATAGCACTATATATACCATTATTACCATCATTTCCATTATTGTTACCACGTGTATCACCACCACCACAACTCCGCCATAACAACTATCTTTACTAATATAAAATCCATTATCCAGACCATCACATATATACCAGCACCACCATCATTATCATTATCATTATTATAGCCACGTGTATCACCACCACCACAACTGTGCCATAACAACTATCATTACTAATATCGATAACACTACCCAGACCATCACATACAATAGCACTATATATACCATCATCACCACCATTACCATTATTGTTACCACGTGTATCACCACCACAACTCCGCCACAGCAATATTTTTACTAATATCAATACCACTAGCCAGACAATCACATATATACCAGCACCATCAGTTGTTGTTGTGGTGGTGGTGGTTGTGAGGTACATCGCTACGTGTATCACCACCACCACAACTCCGCCACAGCAATATTTTACTAATATCAATACCACTAGCCAGACAATCACATATATACCAGCACCATCAGTTGTTGTTGTGGTGGTGGTGGTTGTGGTGGTACATCGCTACGTGTACAACCACCACCACCACCTCAACTCCGCCATAACAACTATATTAACTAACAATAATACAACAAGCAACACCATCACATACAATAGCAATGTGTCGCCGTTACAAATATTTGCGATCATTGAAATAGAGGATATTTGTTTGTTTTGGTGTAAGATCGAATTACACTGTATATTTCATTAAGTGAGAATACGACTTTTGGTAATCACGTGAAGAAATATCCTATTATCTTAGACCAAAACAAACAAATTTTATTTTTATTTTATGCATTTACATATGTTTTTTTGTTTATTTTGACCACAATTCACCATTAGATATTATTGGATTTTTTTTAAATATATTTTTTTAAAATCATATGCATGGACAAATAAATAAAATTTTTTTTTTAATAATTTCACTGTTTGAAACTGTTGATTACCATAAATAATCCACTGAAAACATCTATAATTCATCTAAAAGCATAAAATAAAACCACATATACGGTCGCAAATTCAAAATTAAAATATATATCTTACACTATATTTAAAGTAATTAACAGTAAATATATTGAGATATTAAAAACAGAATATAACAGTATAGATTTATAATTTCACATTTTTCTGTTACGCATCTATCACTTATAATGATGGATATATATACACAGTTGCTTTTTGCTCAACCCTGAATTACATATAAATACATCAGTTAGATGAAGTTTATTTTGTTTTTCATACAGAGAACTTTAAAACACATATATTGCCCTTACAACAGCAGGCATTAACTGAATATGTATGGTCTATTTAACGCTTTGAATTGATCAGAGTTTTCTTTACTGCACTGGTCAAATTTATCTGATGAATACCTGTGCATCCATGCTAAGCTTTTCTGTCCCGCCCATGAATGTGTGGTTACACTTACTACATTCATATGGTTTTAACACCTGTGAGAATGTCCCAGTGATCGTGACCCATTGTTTTCTTACGAATTTCTTTCCACGAGATTTAAGAAGTCATTTGAAAGTCTTCACAGGTAACACCAGATTACGCGTGATTACATGGTAAGCCACATGTGACGTTTTGGTGAGTAGTGTATCACATTTAATACAAAAGTATTTAGTTGTATGCTTAAGTTATTGCCATTTTAATTCAAAGAAATCTTTACAATGTTACAATGAAATTCGCATTCTTTATTTTGAATGCACTTTCATGAGCGTGTATGCTTTTCTTTTGTAATGTCTCCCTCAAGTTTTACACTTAAATTTCTTGTGGAACTTCTGATTTGAAAACCCTTTCCAGGAATGAACCATCTAAATGTCCTTTAGAATAAAACAATGATACAAATATAACCTCCTTGAAACGGCAAAATCGTTTGCTTAGGTACTAGAAAATTATTGCGTCAAATGTATACTCGCATACTCATTGTAAATGGTTCTGTTTACAGTTCACCCGTAACATTTTACTGCCGTGACGTGTGAATGGTTTGTAAGGTAGTGCGTTCCTGTTCGTCCATGTTCTCCGCATCGGGTATAACTGGCCATGTCTCGTTTACAAAAACAATATAGATTGCGAAAATTGTAGATGTATGTTTTCAAGTGAACATATACATTATTAGCGTCGAAAAAATGTATTCTTGATGTAAAATGTGTAAAAGTTGGTTTATTTGTTACAAGAGAAATAAACGTGTTTTGACGTCAGAAAAATATAGCTACTAACTCCTATATATTGCAGCGTCTAAATTGCCGGTTACACGGTGTGACTACAGGAGAGCATCAGCAGGATAAACTGTTTTGTAGTTAAAACTGCACCTATATGAACATAATACCGCATATAACGTTTTCCCATAAGTTTTCTTAAAGGAATGTACGGTTAATAAAAAAGGATCAAATGGACGCAGCTAGACAAAATGTCTAAACTAAATGTATGAATGGGAGGTTCAAAGAGAGAATACAATTATGAAAGATTGAGAGAGTCTTCCTAGCAGGTGATACATCAATTCCACAAAGGATTAAAACCGCCCGTGTAGCATTCGTCAAACACATTAAGTATGTGCAAATTCATCTTAATTTATAACATATAACTGCCTTGTTAACGGTGATATGAAGGTATAACGTTGGTTGTATATATACGATTATTCACGTATTAAAGGGGCCTTAAACATTAATTTCACTTTATTTAAAACGCAATCCTTTACCCAGTCTTGTGATATATGTCACATGTTGCCATGAAATATTAACACATGATGGTTAATACTGCGAGATTTTATGTTACGATTACTAAATGATCGACGGAATGGCGTGGTGGAGCCATGATTCACGGATACTGCTGTATATGTTATGAAATATATATATGCAACGTCATTAAGTGTTTTTATGTTAAAGTTAAAATGTAATTGTGTTAAATCTAAATAATTGATTGGTTATTAAGCATCTTTTAGGGTGAGTTTTGGATTTTGTGACGTAATAAATGACATGTTATAGATGAACGCATTTATATATAAACGTCACATTATTTAAAATGTATATGAAAAGCAAATAGTTCGATTCAAGTGTTAAGGAAATCATTGTAGAAATAATGAAAAAATGTCAATTTCCTTTTGAAATTGGTAAGAATAGAGGCTAGTTAGGAAATGTTTCCGTGTGATAGTCGCCGAATAGCGGTTATTAATAATCCTCGCTTCTTCTGCTTTAAAAATGCATTTTCCTTATGTTAATGCTCTTTTTTTATTTGAATGGCATTATTGATTATTTTGAACATTTTGATAGCATTGTTATGTTTGAATTGGGAATTTAGAAAAAAAAATGATGCTTGGAAATTGGAGTATGAATACATGATTTCGGAAGTCTATTTTCACTTTTTCAACAGTTTACACACTGAACAGAAAAAAATCTCTTATTTGACACATGGCCCCTACTTTTCTTATCATGTTTTGGTAAAGCAGAGGTTGACAAAAAAACGCCACGGAAGCCAGAATGGTCTGTCTTTGTCATATGAAAAATAGCTGGGAATTCCTTTCTTCTATATATTTAGTATTTTATATCTTTTCCCTAGTACACTATCTAATACAGCTATAGCCTTTTATATATATCTCTTTATATGTATACCTTATTTGTACTTTCATTTTCTCAATTTATATTCTAGCCTTCTTTCTTTGCGCACCGTTGAGTAATTATTAAGTTTGATAGATCGAGGTATCAATGTAGATGTGGAGCCGTTTCCTGGATTTGTCATTAAAGGTTATTTCATCAATTCAATACTACACCTAATCCAATCACTTAAACCTTTAACGTCGAGAGGAGCTGCAAGTTAATATCTACCAATATCTTAAATGCTTTATGTACGTCGTTAATCGTAATTTGTAATATGTGGCTAACTGCAAGTCCTGATTTATAGTCTACTTCGCATTGACCTTTGCACATATTCGCGTCACTTAAATCAAATTAAACGTATTTAATTATTTAATATTTTAATTTATAAATTATTCAATATATATAAAATGCACAAAAGGCGTATGAAAACATTCATAAATTAAATATAATTTATTTTGCATTCTTTGTTAACAATATCTTTATTCATTCAAAGATAATAGATAGGTTGTTTGAAGGACTCCATTAAAACAAAATAAGAGATTATTTAATTAAAACATTTTAATTTATTTACCAATATATTTACTTCACAAACAGCATATGCAAGATGTCAAACAATTCATGAATTAATAAAGATGTATTTCATAATTTACTCATAATTATAATTTATATCACCCTAGTACATATATTGTTTCCGGGTCGTCATTGATTAATTAAAGCTACACAATCTCTACTTTAACGACGTTTTTCATTGCAAAAGTGTCACGTTTTGTATTTGAATTATTGTGTGTTTAGTTAGTTTCGCTTTGAGCAATGGTCATCTACGTTATTTTTTTCAGTTATTTATTTAATTTTTCTAACCAATTATCTAGGTTATTATTTACTTCTTTTATATCGCGATATCACATTAATCAGATTAGTTTGAGAAAAGCACAGGCACATTATATAAATGTTGGGCAAACAAGTTATCATTCTGTACGCTTTTATGGCAAACAGCAGGCGAGACAGCTCAATGTACCTTTTTATAGAGATAACAAAGATGCGACCTAAAACATTTACCGTTTATAGTTTCATGCTAAGAACATGTATGTACAACACAAGTGATTGTTTTTTTTTATAGAAAAGTGCGTTTCTATAAGGAAGGGGAAGACTTCTGGTAAAAGGTATTCCAATTTGCTCATTTGTGGTCATCAGATGTGTGTTCAATAATGTCAACTCATTTGAATCAAGCATATTTATTATTCCTTTTGCTCTGAGCGACATGAGTATAGTGTATATTCTAAAATGTGAGACACTGTAGCATTTGCGTTTTTTAAACTTCAAACGCCAAATGTGACGTTGTACAAAATGAAATGCATTGTCCGGTTGTCGTGGTTTGCGATTCGTCTCTCGAATTGATCAGAAGTGCCAAGTTTGGATTTTTGGTGCGAGTTTTAATTGCAAGACATTCATCTTTTCAATAGTTACTACCATCAGACAGAAACGACATGTATAACACAACTACAATATCTTGATATTATCATAAAAAAATAACGAAATATCAAGAAAACAAACATCATGATATAATGTTTACTCTTTTATCTCAATGACTTTCTTTGATATAGACGATAACAATGTGTTATAAATCAACATTAATATTATCTTAACTTGTCTTCGCACAAATGTTCAGTAAAGCATCCTCATAACGTATTATAATGTCCCAAACTTTTAAAAAACAGGGAAGATTGAGGTTCAAAATTTAAATGTTTGACCTTTTTGTTGCCCTTACAAAGATAAGAAAGATTCTTGTTTTAATAAAACCATTCTGGTTAATCTGTATCGTAAGTGTATTTGAAATTACAATTTCATTAACGAAAACGTGAAAACAAAACGATTATAAAGACATATCAATTTATCAAACACTATTCGCGATGGATTTTTTAAATAACATCAATGCAACCAACATTTACAATTATAAAAAATATGAAATTCATAAATCAAACTCAGTAACAACCATAAGTTCTATTGAAGGAAGATGAAAGGACAGTGATTTGTATTAATGCTTCAAAACGAACAAAAACTGTGAGAAATTTACTAACTTAATTTAAACAGCATCTATCTACATTTATTGCTAAATCACATCTAGACAATTTAGTGAAAAAACAACATTGAAATCGCCAAAAAAATAATAACAAGTAAGAAAACAATGAAAGGGCAAAAATCAGCACTATGTAATCAAAAGGAATACAAACATAATTAGTTCCATTAGATATAACTACAATTTATAATTAATTGGGAGTGTTATTATTATTATTATTATTATTATTATTATTATTATTATTACTACTACTATTTTATCATAATGATTATTTTTATTGTTATTAAACAAAATAAAACGTACTGTTATCAGCCAGTCATACACTAACGGTGGGCTTAAAATGCTTGATGTAGATATTTTTATGAGTTCTTTAAAAATTACGTGGATCAGAAGACTGTTAATGGTAAATAAGAGCTACTTGATCATTTTTAAGGAATTATACCCATTTATGGCCAAGTTTACAAACAATGGTGCCGATTTTATTAATAAAAATTTACATAAAATTGAAAATCAGTTCTGGAAAGACGTTTTTATTAAATATAAACTGTTTTCTACAACAGTTATTCCTGAAAATTGGTATAATTTCTTTTGTATTTCATTGTGGCAAAACCCTAATGTTAAGGTCGGAAATTCTAGCGTAAATTATCATAACTGGGTCTCAAAAGGAATAAGATTAGTAAATGATTTAATAAATGAACAGGGAGATTTTTATTCTTTAAATGAATTTAGAAATAAGTATAGTTTAAATATAAACTTTTTGGAATTTGAAGGTATATCAGCTTCTTTAAGACGTTATAAAAAAGTTTTATATTTCCGCTGTTTAGATGTAAATGACCAAATCCTTCGTCACCATATGCTATCTCATAATGAGAGACAGAAAAGGATGTCGCGCAATATATAATGCATTTTTAGTTGAACGAAACATACCTGCTTCAAAAACTAAATGAGAGGAAGAACTTAATATTCGTTTCAGCATGAAATTTTCTAAACTCTATGCACTCCCTGTTTTAATTTACAAAAGATACAAACTTACAATGGTTCCAATTTAACATTAACCATAGAATTCTAGGCACTAATTCTCTGTTAAAAAAATTTAACATTACTAAAACGGACCTCTGTAGTTTTTGTAATAATGCTACGGAGACGATTAAACACATTTTTATAGACTGTGCGATTACTAAACAATTTTTCATTGCTTTAAGAGAATTTATAAATACCAAGTCGCAATATATTAAAACAAATTGGAAAGACCCTGATATTATTTTTGGAAATAATAAATTTGACACTGTTCTAAACAAAATACTGTACACAGCAAAAAAAATCATATTTTATCAAAAATTACAAAAAAGAATCCCAAATATAGTTTAGTTATCTTTAAAAAATACATAACAGTATTATACAATACAGAATACCATACTGCCAAAATTAATTTTAGTTCCAGAAAATTTGAGACCCAGTGGAAATTATTCAAAGTGCTAATTCCAAATATCTGATTTAAACTAGTCTACGTGTATTTATTTTTATCTTTATTTTACTGTCAATGTCCGAAGTGAGAATTATTTATAATGTTTTTAATGGATCTGTAAGAAACATATGCATGTTTACATGTGAATTCATATAAAATATGTATGTATGTATATGTACATGTTGATATGTACACATATTTTAGTAATGAATTCCATCCCCACCAGTGCCGTAACTTTAATGTTTAATTTAAAGCACGATCGCAATAAAGACTAAAACCTTTTCTTTCTGTTATTAGATAGAATATTATGTACAAATATTTGAAATTATAATTTTTATATCGTTTAATGTAGAAATACAATATTACTTACAAAATATCTAACAGTATACTTAATAACACACTATGTTGGAATTGAGAGAAAAATGTAAAGAACTACTAGAATATACACTACATGTATATATTAAGTACTGGTCATTCGAAGTCTCGCGATGATTACATATATGGATCAAATTACTATCGTTGTTTCAAATAAATAAATAAATAATCTATATATAGATCTACAAAAAAGATATGATCACTAATTCAGGTGTTCTTTTTTAAAAAATTACCTTATTGTGTATGTAAGTATAATTCTAAATCTTAAGGCGAAGTGAGCCTTCGATCAACCAATACAAACTCAACTTTACTATATGTTGTAATACTGCATACTGTCATATAATGTTTTCTTTTACAATGTATTTTTTTTTATAAACCGATATAAACATTATATTGTTATTCTGTAATATGGTAATTTCGAAATAAAAAAAAATATTATTATTAATATAATTATAATTATTATTATCATTATTATTTTTATTATTTACCATATTTATGTACAAGATAAACAAAGTACATGCATGTTTAACAAATATTCTCGAAAACATGCCTTTCTTTTTACATGCGTAAATATAAATTAACAAGTTATAACTTAAGAGTATGTGTTGTAATTTATTGGAAGCCCAAATGCGTATTTACCTATCAGTCAAATATGGAAGAGGATGTCAATTCATATTTGTGTCATCGGAACCATATCACATCGGTAAGAAAAGTAGTGGCCTAAACAAATCGTCAAATCAGGAACTACATGTCCAACATCATATGTAGCAAGTATTGGATACAGTTGCCACAACAGCATGAATATGATCGATATAAAAGTAACCGTTCTAGTTACAATACATATATACTGAGGAAGGGACAAAAAGAGTCAACGACCTGCAATGACCAGTTTCAAAACAAACCGCCATTTGAGAGCTTAAACCGGGCTATGGTATCTGGTATTTAATAAGCCATCTTGCATGTAAGACAATCGACATTTCGATGTGCCTATTTATTTATAATGCTTTACCATTGTTGCGAGAAAAGTTGACAAAGTCATAAAATATAACTATACATGTAAACGACATGTCTGATCATTGAATTAAAACAATGTCAGCTAATTAACTCCCATAACGTGTTAAAAGAAGTGTGGTATGAAATTTGATTTCATTATTGTTTTACACCAGGCACAGGTTTGTGCCATCGTACGATGGTATCCTGGAGGGACTACTTGTGTTAGCTTCCTATCTATTTATTCTATGACTGTGGGGTAAAGTGAGGTCGCTTGCACTCACGGAATATGTACAAATGCGTGCGTTGGTGGCAACTTATGTTGTTTTTTTTAAATTTGTATGAAATTTTATTTGCTTTAGCACGTTATCTATATAAACAAAAAGGCCCAATGAGCTTTATTTTCCAGACGGTGAGATATCTCAGTATATAGAGTTTATGAACTGTACTCTCGTTCTATAAAGCTCACAGTAATAAAAAAAATATTCCTAAAACTCAAAAACATGAGACAATAACATAAAGTTTTCCAATTAACATCAAGTACAATAAAAAACATTTTTGTAACAAACATGTGTAGTTTATTTTTGTTCGAGTAACTCTGTCCATAACCGAATACCACGAACACCTATCATGGGAATAATAAAATTTTATTATACTTGTGTCATAATCAATTAAAAGTTTTAACAGTAGAGCACTAAGAGCTATTTTGTTTTGTCATTAAAATGCATGTCGCCGAAACAATCATTTTGATTGTAAACATTTATGACAAGGCGGAAAAGTTATTTAATATGAATGTCAATCCGACAAACAAAATAGTGTTCTCTTTCAAACCGAATACCAAGTTTATTGTTTTTAAAATGCCATTTATCTTGATTTATGGAAAATATATAAATATTTATTTAATTCACGTGTCATGTCCTATCCCATTTTCATTGTAAATAGACGTTCTATGAATTGTGCAGTCGCTGCACTAGAAACATAATCGACTTGCGAGATTCATGGCACGATGATAATTGAATTATGCATTATAATTTGAATTTTTGCATATTTTACAATTCACTGAAATATGAATCATGTTATGTATACCAAGCGAAAGTAAATGGTCTTAAAACTGTTGTCAGTTGACTTATCATTCGAGCAACTCTATAATTTGAATTCGATCAATAAATAAAAACATACATCTTTTTTTATTCGGTCATAACTTACTGTTTGAACAGTATGAGACACGCACCTATTGAAGAATTTTGAGGAAAAACAAAAAAAAATACGTCGGTTCACACATCTTACTATTTCAAAACACCAATCTAAATACGGCTTGCTTGTGACGTCGTGCTCGTTTGGACCAGTTTTAAGTGTAAACACAAATAACTTATAAAGCGATTCTATGATTAACTTTAATACCAGCACTTAAATACGAACACGTGGTTTCTATCAACCAACAAAATATAGTGTCATTCATGCATTGTTAGGAGATTGGACACATAGCATGACATTATTTATAATATGTGTGGAGGAGGGGGTAGGGGTAATTCAATGAATAATGAATAAGAAGCATAGAAATTTTACAATGACTAAGGAGGGTACAATAAATGTAGGGGTTGTATCATTTTGGGTACCTGTTTAAGGAACTTTTGATCAATTCCTTATTTGTTTAAGGTCCGCCGTGGCCTAGTGGTCTAAGGCGCCGTCTCAAGATCACTAAACTTTCACCGCTAAGGTCGTAGATTCGAGTCTCGCCTTGTCCAAAAACTCGGGGAATATTTATCAGTTACTTATGGATGTAGTGGTGGTTCTACTCAGATTCATTCTGATGCTCCCATCACCAATAACACTGGATTTGTCATTATATAACAAGAAATGTGTTTAAATTGGAGTGTTAATGAATTTTGGCATCGCAACTTCGACAATACCGCTTGATATAATAGCAGTTAATGGCTGATGTGTTACAGTTGCATACAGACAGAGACTTAAGTTAAAATGAAATATAAATCTTAACAAAATAATAAAATTCGTTATAATTAAAATAAATCAAAATCGTCTACATAGTTCAAGGTGTAAGGGTATATTATTTTATATCAGGTTATGTGCTATATTTTGATTCCTGCTATGCGATATAATATAGATATTAAAGAGATGGCAAGTAAGAATGAGAATATTGAGATTGGAAGGCATAGCTGGTTTATGCAATATATATAATGAGTTTCCTGATAAGGCAAAACCTATCTAAAAACTATCTAACCAATCAAATGCGTGCATTTCATATCAACAGATTTCAAGAATCTGGCTGATTTGGCAAATGTTCGCCATGTTGCCAGATTTGATATACGAAAGGTCCATTTAACACAATAAAATCATAATTTTCATATCATAAATTAGTATGAAAAGGATGTCACAATGACATAGTTCAGATGCAAATCATGCAAGTTAATATTAAAACTTAAATTATGCAGAAATGAAAATGGCAGAATTGAGGTGGACAGATATTCAAATCTTCCCACTCTATCAACTTTCGAGGAGGGAAATGCAAATACGATTTCCTCTTTAAGAATATATAGCATTATTTGAAGGTAAGACAAAAAATACAATTTTTCTTAGTGAATATTCAGCATCATAAATTGTGTGTATACCTTGGGAAAGCTTTGCATTAGTCTCAAAATAGATATCAAATAATTCTTCTTGACAGAAAAAATCTGGCAATAGATATTTTGGAAGGTCATTTAAGGATAATTTCATCTGTCCTTAAATAAATATAATTAAACATGTTTAGACTGACTATACTTATGTTAAAAATAATCTTCATGTTTTAAAACACTATTTATTTAACACATACTATTAAACTATACAGATGTAATAACTAAATATGTATTTTTGTGTACCCCACCTAGTGCAAGATTTCTTGTTAAATCAATATTTGGATTAATGTCGATATCTTAATATACAGGCATAAGACGAGTTCATTTGTAGTTAATACGGATGATTATGTATATAATAATCATTGAAGTTCCATTTCGAAATAGTCTTTTTAATGGCATGCTCGTTTAATAAAATGATTGTTTACTGGTTAAATCAGACGTAAGGTGGAGTGTTCACAAGTAAGTCTTACTTAGATAGATAGATTGGTAGCATGGTCAGGATCCTGTTGCGTTACAATTTGTATAAAGACTGGAAACCCTGAGATATTTCGATCAACAGTTCAGATAATTGTATACGTGTTTACATTAAAATATATAGGTTTATGGTTGTTATCATGTGATAATTAAAATAGATAACATTGATTTATGAAGAGTATACATTCTACATTCCAATTACTTCCAACGAGCAGGGAATGTATCCAGTCCTGGTAAAGCACGTTCAAGGTGTGCAGATATTTTGTTGCGGATAATTAATGAATGTGATAATTAACTTCACTACTACATTAAGTTAAAACTGGCATTTACATGTTCCTCATGTCATTGTGTTGCGTTAAGAATCACGGTGTGATGTGAAAGGTGAAACGTGAATGCGGAAACACCTAATCTCACAACCCATTATTCGTAATATCTCTTACAGTTCATTACATGAACAGGGATAGCGGAAGGAAAAGAATGTGAGAATTTATTTTTATATCAATAATACTATCTGACATAAAGACTACAGTCAAACCTGTGTCAGTGGTCACCTCTATTAAGCAGTCACTTGTCTTAAACAGCCACATTTGTTATTTCCCATTTTTATGCTTTTAGAGCAAATTAACCTGTATTAAGCAACAACCAGTCTTAAAAGTCCACTTTTGCCTCTTCCCTTGACTGGCTCAGGTTTGACTGTATTTGGAAAAACAGAACAAAACCAAGAAAATAAATGGGTAACAAACTATGCAACACCCGTCATGATGTCTGGAACTGATTTGAGCGGTATTATATGGTGTAAGTAAGTATGTAAGTAAGTAATTAATTCCTTTATCTAAAGAGGGTAACTCTATTGGTAAACCAGTAATCCTTGAAGTCCTCGTATAAACAAATAGGCACAAATAAATTCTCAAAAAGATAGGAAATAACTTTCATTCATCATTCATATCGCATATTATAGATTATCAAAATTCTTACAACATGCACATAATGCCAACTCGCATCTACTTGCACGCATACACACACTCTCTCTCTCTCTCTCTCTCTCTCTCTCTCTCTCTCTCTCTCTCTCTCTCTCCCTCTCTCTCCTTCTCTTGATATTCGTATAAAGAACATATTTCAATTCACATACACATACAATTGTACATGGAAACTTGAGTATACGTGGGGAAAAAGTAAGCCCACCATTGACTTGTGTTCTTTATTCTATAGGAAATGAAAACAAACCTGTTGCATGCTTCTCATTCAAAGAGAGACCCAAATGAAAGATGTTGAGCTTGCATTTTATTGTTTGTAACCCTAATTACCATAATACGATTAGAAAAGTAGGTAAGTAAGTAGTAAGTGTCACCAATGAGATTTATTTTCTGTTCAGTGTGTACACTGTTGACAAAATGAAAGTAAACGTCAGAAATCATGAATTCATGCCCCTATTTCCAAGTATATTTTTTTCCAAATTAACAATTCAAACATGACACTGCTTTCAGAATGTTCAGAATACATCAATAACACCATTTAACCTTTTACTTCATAGATACGCGTTTTCCCACACCAATCACAGAAGGCCTTTGGAAATAGTGCAGGAATAATTCAGATTGCTCGTAATGAGCAATCTAAACACTTCCTGCACTGTTTTCCACTCTGTCAGTTAATTTTATACATAATTCACCCAATAATTCAAAAGTCTTCTATATTATAGGTGTCCAAAGGTGTCTATATATTAGGTGGCCAAAGGCGTCTATATGAAGTAAACGGTTAAATAAGAAAAGAGCATTAAAATAACGAAAATGCATAAACAATGGTTATTTTTATCGTCATTCTGCGACTACCCAACGGAAGCATTTCCTGTTTCTAACAGTGGTACTATGCTTACAAGGAACCCAAATGACGAGCCAACAACATAAGCAAATACTTGCGCTTTATTCTATAGAGGTAAATAAGCCTCGGTTTAAAGCTATTTATTTATAAGAGGTACGAAAAGAAATAAAAGTGTACGTTAAAAATCAAATTAACATTTCTGCGAACTTACATCTGAAAAAGGAAGTATTAATTCAATTTAAGAAAGGAATTTTAATTTTAATTTCATGACATAAATCTCAGCTTTTAGTTAAACTGTAATTACTACATTGCTATATCTATAATTGAGTCAAAGATAAGAACATTTCTATCTGACATGAGATGTAGCATTCAAAGGGAACCTTTACCTTGAACATAAACATAGCTGAAGTCATTCTTGATACAGTATACATACAAATGAAGTATACGTGCCAACTCCCCAGATACAATTAAACATATCCTACCAACAAAATTCACAGCGTCGGTATTTTTAAAACAGAGTACTACTTTCTCTACCTGCTCCTGTAATGCCACAACTACTAATATGCAAGAACAGGTGACTGCTCTTTAGGGGTTTCGTAGATTTTCAACAATAAACAAGTGAAACTAACGTTAGATAATTGTAACTTCAGGTACTGCCATACAGGTGGATAAATCATAAATACTGCTTTCTCTACCTGCTGCTGTACGCCACAACTACTAAGTGACTTCTCTTTATGGGTTTAGTAGATCTTCAACTATAAACAAGTGAAACTAACGGTAGATAATTGTCACTTCAGGTACTGCCATACAGATGGATAAATCATAAATACTGCTTTATCTACCTGCTGCTGTACGCCTCAACTACTAACATGCAAGTACAGGTGACTGCTCTTTAGGGGTTTAGTAGATCTTCAACTATAAACAAGTGAAACTAACGGTAGATAATTGTCACTTCAGGTATTGCCATACAGGTGGATAAATCATAAATACTGCTTTCTCTACCGGCAGCTGTACGCCACAACTAATAACATGCAAGTACAAGTGACTGCTCTTTAGGGGTTTAGTAGATCTTCAACTATAAACAAGTGAAACTTATGGTAGATAATTGTAACTTCAGGTATTGCCATACAGATGGATAAATCATAAATACTGCTTTCTCTACCTGCTGCTGTACGCCTCAACTACTAACATGCAAGTACAAGTGACTGCTCTTTAGGGGTTTAGTAGATCTTCAACTATAAACAAGTGAAACTAATGGTAGATTATTGTAACTTCAGGTATTGCCATACAGATGGATAAATCATAAATACTACTTTCTCTACCTGCTGCTGTACGGCACAACTACTAATATGCAAGTACTAGTGATTGCTCTTTAGGGATTTAGTAGATCTTCAACTATAAACAAGTGAAACTAACGGTAGATAATTGTAACTGCAGGTATTGCATTACAGGTGGATAAATCTTAAATACTGCTTTCTCTACCTACTGCTGTACGGCACATCTACTAACATGCAAGTACAAGTGACTGCTCTTTAGGGGTTTAGTAGATTTTCAACTATAAACAAGTAAAACTAACGGTAGATAATTGTAACTTCAGGTATTGCCATACAGGTGGATAAATCTTAATTCTGCTTTCTCTACCTGCTGCTGTACGCCTCAACTACTAACATGCAAGTACAGGTGACTGCTCTTTAGTTGTTTAGTAGATCTTCAACTATAAACAAGTGAAACTAACGGTAGATAATTGTAACTTCAGGTACTGCTATACAGGGGGATAAATCTTAAATACTGCTTTCTCTACCTGCTGCTGTACGCCTTAACTACTAACATGCAAGTACAAGTGACTGCTCTTTAGGGGTTTAGTAGATCTTCAACTATAAACAAGTGAAACTAACGGTAGATAATTGTAACTTCAGGTACTGCCATACAGGTGGATAATCATAAATACTGCTTTCTCTACCTGCTGCTGTACGCCTCAACTACTAACATGCAAGTACAAGTGACTGCTCTTTAGGGGTTTAGTAGATCTTCAACTATAAACAAGTGAAACTAACGTTAGAAAATTGTAACTTCAGGTACTGCCATACAGGTGGATAAATCATAAATACTGCTTTCTCTACCTGCTGCTGTACGCCTCAACTACTAACATGCAAGTACAAATAACTGTTCTTTAGGGGTTTAGTAGATCTTCAACTATAAACAAGTGAAACTTATGGTAGATAATTGTAACTTCATGTATTGCCATACAGATGGATAAATCATAAATACTGCTTTCTCTACCTACTGCTGTACGCCTCAACTACTAACATGCAAGTACAAGTGACTGCTCTTTAGGGGTTTAGTAGATCTTCAACTATAAACAAGTGAAACTAATGGTAGATTATTGTAACTTCAGGTATTGCCATACAGATGGATAAATCATAAATACTACTTTGTCTACCTGCTGCTGTACGGCACAACTACTAACATGCAAGTACTAGTGACTGCTCTTTAGGGATTTAGTAGATCTTCAACTATAAACAAGTGAAACTAACGGTAGATAATTGTAACTGCAGGTATTGCATTACAGGTGGATAAATCTTAAATACTGCTTTCTCTACCTACTGCTGTACGGCACATCTACTAACATGCAAGTACAAGTGACTGCTCTTTAGGTGTTTAGTAGATCTTCAACTATAAACAAGTGAAACTAGCGGTAGATAATTGTAACTTCAGGTACTGCCATACAGGGGGATAAATCTTAAATACTGCTTTCTCTACCTGTTGCTGTACGCCTCAACTACTAACATGCAAGTACAAGTGACTGCTCTTTAGGGGTTTAGTAGATCTTCAACTATAAACAAGTGAAACTAACGGTAGATAATTGTAACTTCAGGTACTGCCATACAGGTGGATAAATCATAAATACTGCTTTCTCTACCTGCTGCTGTACGCCTCAACTACTAACATGCAAGTACAAGTGACTGCTCTTTAGGGGTTTAGTAGATCTTCAACTATAAACAAGTGAAACTAACGTTAGAAAATTGTAACTTCAGGTATTGCCATACAGGTGGATAAATCATAAATACTGCTTTATCTACCTGCTGCTGTACGCCTCAACTACTAACATGCAAGTACAAATGACTGTTCTTTAGGGGTTTAGTAGACCTTCAACTATAAACAAGTGAAACTAACGTTAGATAATTGTAACTTCAGGTGCTGCCATACAGGTGGTGAATCATAAATACTGCTTTCTCTACCTGCTGCTGTACGCCTTAACTACTAACATGCAAGTACAAGTGACTGCTCTTTAGGGATTTAGTAGATCTTCAACTATAAACAAGTGAAACTAACGGTAGATAATTGTAACTTCAGGTACTGCCATACAGATGGATAAATCATAAATACTGCTTCCCTACCTGCTGCTGTACGCCTCAACTACTAACATGCAAGTACAAGTGACTGCTCTTTAGGGGTTTAGTAGATTTTCAACTATAAACAATAGTAGGTAATTGTAACTTCAGGATAGATAGATAGATAGATAGATAGATAGATAGATAGATAGATAGATAGACACTCCTTAACTAAAAGTATATAACTGAGGTAAGTTTCAGTTTAACCATTAACCACAGTTAGATACTTACTATACGAGACCACTAGCACTAGTTAACTATTTATGAAATAATGTATATGTAAATGACACTAATTAGTAATTAATTAACAAACAACGCTGGTGCACTTACACTTGCCTTTATTATAACGCCTTTATCTGCTTCGCCTGCAACCTGATATAGCGCATGCAGACGCTGAGGATGTTGAAATGTCTAAATGATAAAAAGTCCTATCTGAGATGAATATAGCTGTACATAGTGTAGTGTACAATCCCAAAGGTTACTATTTGATCCTATATCAAGAAACTGGGACACGTGTACAATAATAAACTCGGAGCTGGAGAGTGAAGTGCAAGAATAACTGGATTGAAAAATGGAATCAAAGCAAACACAAGGTATTACAGTTTTTATATTTTGTAATAAAAACTTTTTTTTAAAAAAAACTGATGATTAATTTTTAAGTATTTACTGGTAATGTAAAAGTTGCATTTACGTGTAGTACTCTGAATTCTAAATAATACGTACATAAACATCAACCATGCTTGGTCAACTAAACTACGTTATGATGTTACCGATTACAAAGGATATCAGAGTATCATGCAAGTAAGAACACTTAATGTAACACATATTATATTCATTGATTTATCACTAAAACGTGTAAAACACGTGTTTCATCTTCATTCTTAATTAAATGGGTTTTTTTTATCATTTATTCCTTCCGATAAAATATTCCAACGTTGATATCCTCGATATATTCTTAATATGTCTCGCCTGTTATTTTCTCTCTTCCTGATCATGTATGTCGAAACCTTTTTCCATTTAATATAATGAAATAATCACAGCATGATAAGGTAAGATAATGCATATGCTTACAACCTAATCAGAATAGATAAAGAAACAGATATATCTGGCGGAAACTTGTCCATGACACTGTCCGTTCTCGATGTATTTGATTGGCATGCATGTGAATAACATATGTAGCCTTTAAGAAACAGATATATCTGACGGAAACTTGTCCATGACACTGTCCGTTCTCGATGTATTTGATTGGTATACATGTGAATAACATATGTAACCTTTAAGAAACAGATATATCTGACAGAACTTGTCCATGACACTGTCCGTTCTCGATGTATTTGATTGGCATGCATGTGAATAACATATGTAGCCTTTAAGAAACAGATATATCTGACGGAAACTTGTCCATGACACTGTCCGTTCTCGATGTATTTGATTGGTATACATGTGAATAACATATGTAACCTTTAAGAAACAGATATATCTGACAGAACTTGTCCATGACACTGTCTGTTCTCGATGTATTTGATTGGTATACATGTGCATAACATATGTAACCTTTAAGAAACAGATATATCTGACGGAAACTTGTCCATGACACTGTCCGTTCTCGATGTATTTGATTGGTATACATGTGAATAACATATGTAGCCTTTAAGAAACAGATATATCTGACAGGAACTTGTCCATGACACTGTCCGTTCTCGATGTATTTGATTGGCATGTATGTGAATAACATATGTAGCCTTTAAGAAACAGATATATCTGACATAAACTTGTCCATGACACTGGCCGTTCTCGATGTATTTGATTGGCATGTATGTGAGCAACATATGTAACCTTTAAGAAACAGATATATCTGACAGAACTTGTCCATGACACTGTCCGTTCTCGATGTATTTGATTGGTATACATGTGAATAACATATGTAGCCTTTAAGAAACATATATATCTGACGGAAACTTGTCCATGACACTGTCCGTTCTCGATGTATTTGATTGATATACATGTGAATAACATATGTAACCTTTAAGAAACAGATATATCTGACATAAACTTGTCCATGACACTGTCCGTTCTCGATGTATTTGATTGGTATACATGTGAATAACATATGTAACCTTTAAGAAACAGATATATCTGACGGAAACTTGTCCATGACACTGTCCGTTTTCGATGTATTTGATTGGTATACATGTGAATAACATATGTAACCTTTAAGAAACATATATATCTGACGGAAACTTGTCCATGACACTGTCCGTTCTCGATGTATTTGATTGGTATACATGTGAATAACATATGTAACCTTTAAGAAACAGATATATCTGACATAAACTTGTCCATGACACTGTCCGTTCTCGATGTATTTGATTGGTATACATGTGAATAACATATGTAACCTTTATGAAACAGATATATCTGACGGAAACTTGTCCATGACACTGTCCGTTTTCGATGTATTTGATTGGTATACATGTGAATAACATATGTAACCTTTAAGAAACACATATATCTGACGGAAACTTGTCCATGACACTGTCCGTTCTCGATGTATTTGATTGGTATACATGTGAATAACATATGTAACCTTTAAGAAACATATATATCTGACGGAAACTTGTCCATGACACTGTCCGTTCTCGATGTATTTGATTGGTATACATGTGAATAACATATGTAACCTTTAAGAAACATATATATCTGACGGAAACGTGTCCATGACACTGTCCGTTATCGATGTATTTGATTGATATACAAGTGAATAACATATGTAACCTTTAAGAAACAGATATATCTGACATAAACTTGTCCATGACACTGTCCGTTCTCGATGTATTTGATTGGTATACATGTGAATAACATATGTAACCTTTATGAAACAGATATATCTGACGGAAACTTGTCCATGACAATGTCCGTTTTCGATGTATTTGATTGGTATACATGTGAATAACATATGTAACCTTTAAGAAACATATATATCTGACGGAAACTTGTCCATGACACTGTCCGTTCTCGATGTATTTGATTGGTATACATGTGAATAACATATGTAACCTTTAAGAAACAGATATATCTGACAGAACTTGTCCATGACACTGTCCGTTCTCGATGTATTTGATTGGCATGCATGTGAATAACATATGTAGCCTTTAAGAAACAGATATATCTGACGGAAACTTGTCCATGACACTGTCCGTTCTCGATGTATTTGATTGGTATACATGTGAATAACATATGTAACCTTTAAGAAACAGATATATCTGACAGAACTTGTCCATGACACTGTCCGTTCTCGATGTATTTGATTGGTATACATGTGAATAACATATGTAGCCTTTAAGAAACAGATATATCTGACAGGAACTTGTCCATGACACTGTCCGTTTTCGATGTATTTGATTGGCATGTATGTGAATAACATATGTAGCCTTTAAGAAACAGATATATCTGACATAAACTTGTCCATGACACTGGCCGTTCTCGATGTATTTGATTGGCATGTATGTGAGCAACATATGTAACCTTTAAGAAACAGATATATCTGACATAAACTTGTCCATGACACTGGCCGTTCTCGATGTATTTGATTGGCATGTATGTGAGCAACATATGTAACCTTTAAGAAACATATATATCTGACGGAAACTTGTCCATGACACTGTCCGTTCTCGATGTATTTGATTGGTATACATGTGAATAACATATGTAGCCTTTAAGAAACAGATATATCTGACAGGAACTTGTCCATGACACTGTCCGTTCTCGATGTATTTGATTGGCATGTATGTGAATAACATATGTAGCCTTTAAGAAACAGATATATCTGACATAAACTTGTCCATGACACTGGCCGTTCTCGATGTATTTGATTGGCATGTATGTGAGCAACATATGTAGCCTTTAAGAAACATATATATCTGACGGAAACTTGTCCATGACACTGTCCGTTATCGATGTATTTGATTGATATACATGTGAATAACATATGTAACCTTTAAGAAACAGATATATCTGACATAAACTTGTCCATGACACTGTCCGTTCTCGATGTATTTGATTGGTATACATGTGAATAACATATGTAACCTTTATGAAACAGATATATCTGACGGAAACTTGTCCATGACACTGTCCGTTTTCGATGTATTTGATTGGTATACATGTGAATAACATATGTAACCTTTAAGAAACATATATATCTGACGGAAACTTGTCCATGACACTGTCCGTTCTCGATGTATTTGATTGGTATACATGTGAATAACATATCTCACCTTTAAGAAACAGATATATCTGACGGAAACTTGTCCATGACACTGTCCGTTCTCGATGTATTTGATTGGTATACATGTGAGTAACATATGTAGCCTTTAAGAAACATATATATCTGACGGAAACTTGTCCATGACACTGTCCGTTCTCGATGTATTTGATTGGTATACATGTGAATAACATATGTAGCCTTTAAGAAACAGATATATCTGACAGGAACTTGTCCATGACACTGTCCGTTCTCGATGTATTTGATTGGCATGTATGTGAATAACATATGTAGCCTTTAAGAAACAGATATATCTGACATAAACTTGTCCATGACACTGGCCGTTCTCGATGTATTTGATTGGCATGTATGTGAGCAACATATGTAGCCTTTAAGAAACATATATATCTGACGGAAACTTGTCCATGACACTGTCCGTTATCGATGTATTTGATTGATATACATGTGAATAACATATGTAACCTTTAAGAAACAGATATATCTGACATAAACTTGTCCATGACACTGTCCGTTCTCGATGTATTTGATTGGTATACATGTGAATAACATATGTAACCTTTATGAAACAGATATATCTGACGGAAACTTGTCCATGACACTGTCCGTTTTCGATGTATTTGATTGGTATACATGTGAATAACATATGTAACCTTTAAGAAACATATATATCTGACGGAAACTTGTCTATGACACTGTCCGTTCTCGATGTATTTGATTGGTATACATGTGAATAACATATCTCACCTTTAAGAAACAGATATATCTGACGGAAACTTGTCCATGACACTGTCCGTTCTCGATGTATTTGATTGGTATACATATGAGTAACATATGTAGCCTTTAAGAAACATATATATCTGACGGAAACTTGTCCATGACACTGTCCGTTCTCGATGTATTTGATTGGTATACATGTGAATAACATATCTCACCTTTAAGAAACAGATATATCTGACGGAAACTTGTCCATGACACTGTCCGTTCTCGATGTATTTGATTGGTATACATGTGAATAACATATGTAGCCTTTAAGAAACATATATATCTGACGGAAACTTGTCCATGACACTGTCCGTTCTCGATGTATTTGATTGGTATACATGTGAATAACATATCTCACCTTTAAGAAACAGATATATCTGACGGAAACTTGTCCATGACACTGTCCGTTTTCGATGTATTTGATTGGTATACATGTGAGTAACATATCTCACCTTTAAGAAACAGATATATCTGACGGGAACTTGTCCATGACACTGTCCGTTCTCGATGTATTTGATTGGTATACATGTGAATAACATATGTAGCCTTTAAGAAACAGATATATCTGACGGAAACTTGTCCATGACACTGTCCGTTCTCGATGTATTTGATTGGTATACATGTGAATAACATATCTCACCTTTAAGAAACAGCTATATCTGACATAAACTTGTCCATGACACTGTCCGTTTTCGATGTATTTGATTGGTATACATGTGAGTAACATATCTCACCTTTAAGAAACAGATATAACTGACTGGAACTTGTCCATGACACTGTCCGTTCTCGATGTATTTGATTGGCATATATGTGAGTAACATATGTAGCCTTTAAGAAACAGATATATCTGACGGAAACTTGTCCATGACACTGTCCGTTTTCGATGTATTTGATTGGTATACATGTGAATAACATATCTCACCTTTAAGAAACAGATATATCTGACATAAACTTGTCCATGACACTGTCCGTTTTCGATGTATTTGATTGGTATACATGTGAGTAACATATCTCACCTTTAAGAAACAGATATAACTGACTGGAACTTGTCCATGACACTGTCCGTTCTCGATGTATTTGATTGGCATATATGTGAGTAACATATGTAGCCTTTAAGAAACAGATATATCTGACATAAACTTGTCCATGACACTGTCCGTTCTCGATGTATTTGATTGGCATGTATGTGAGCAACATATGTAGCCTTTAAGAAACTGATATATCTGACATAAACTTGTCCATGACACTGGCCGTTCTCGATGTATTTGATTGGAATGTATGTGAGCAACATATGTAGCCTTTAAGAAACATATATATCTGACGGAAACTTGTCCATGACACTGTCCGTTCTCGATGTATTTGATTGGTATACATGTGAATAACATATGTAACCTTTAAGAAACAGATATATCTGACGGAAACTTGTCCATGACACTGTCCGTTCGCGATGTATTTGATTGGCATGTATGTGAGCAACATATGTAGCCTTTAAGAAACATATATATCTGACGTAAACTTGTCCATGACACTGTCCGTTCTCGATGTATTTGATTGGTATACATGTGAATAACATATCTCACCTTTAAGAAACAGATATATCTGACGGAAACTTGTCCATGACACTGTCCGTTCTCGATGTATTTGATTGGTATACATGTGAGTAACATATGTAACCTTTATGAAACAGATATATCTGACGGAAACTTGTCCATGACACTGTCTGTTTTCGATGTATTTGATTGGTATACATGTGAATAACATATGTAACCTTTAAGAAACAGATATATCTGACAGGATCTTGTCCATGACACTGTCCGTTCGCGATGTATTTGATTGGCATGTATGTGAGTGACATATGTAGCCTTTAAGAAACAGATATATCTGACAGAAACTTGTCCATTACACTGTCCGTTCTCGCTGTATTTGATTGGTATACATGTGAATAACATATGTAACCTTTAAGAAACATATATATCTGACAGAACTTGTCCATGACACTGTCCGTTCTCGCTGTATTTGATTGGTATACATGTGAATAACATATGTAACCTTTAAGAAACAGATATATCTGACGGAAACTTGTCCATGACACTGTCCGTTCGCGATGTATTTGATTGGCATGTATGTGAGTGACATATGTAGCCTTTAAGAAACAGATATATCTGACAGAAACTTGTCCATTACACTGTCCGTTCTCGCTGTATTTGATTGGTATACATGTGAATAACATATGTAACCTTTAAGAAACAGATATATCTGACGGAAATTTGTCCATGAAACTGTCCGTTCGCGATGTATTTGATTGGCATGTATGTGAGCAACATATGTAGCCTTTAAGAAACATATATATCTGACGTAAACTTGTCCATGACACTGTCCGTTCTCGATGTATTTGATTGGTATACATGTGAATAACATATCTCACCTTTAAGAAACAGATATATCTGACGGAAACTTGTCCATGACACTGTCCGTTCTCGATGTATTTGATTGGTATACATGTGAGTAACATATGTAACCTTTATGAAACAGATATATCTGACGGAAACTTGTCCATGACACTGTCTGTTTTCGATGTATTTGATTGGTATACATGTGAATAACATATGTAACCTTTTAAAAACAGATATAACTGACTGGAACTTGTCCATGACACTGTCCGTTCTCGATGTATTTGATTGGCATGTATGTGAATAACATATGTAGCCTTTAAGAAACAGATATATCTGACGGAGACTTGTCCATGACACTGTCCGTTCTCGATGTATTTGATTGGCATATATGTGAGTAACATATGTAACCTTTAAGAAACAGATATATCTGACGTAAACTTGTCCATGACACTGTCCGTTTTCGATGTATTTGATTGGTATACATGTGAATAACATATGTAACCTTTAAGAAACAGATATATCTGACGGAAACTTGACCATGACACTGTCCGTTCTCGATGTATTTGATTGGTATACATGTGAGTGACATATGTAACCTTTAAGAAACAGATATATCTGACAGAAACTTGTCCATGACACTGTCCGTTCTCGATGTATTTGATTGGTATACATGTGAATAACATATGTAACCTTTAAGAAACAGATATATCTGACGGAAACTTGACCATGACACTGTCCGTTCGCGATGTATTTGATTGGTATACATGTGAGTAACATATGTAACCTTTAAGAAACAGATATATCTGACGGAAACTTGTCCATGACACTGTCCGTTCTCGATGTATTTGATTGGTATACATGTGAATAACATATGTAACCTTTAAGAAACAGATATATCTGACGGAAACTTGACCATGACACTGTCCGTTCGCGATGTATTTGATTGGCATGTATGTGAGTGACATATGTAGCCTTTAAGAAACAGATATATCTGACAGAAACTTGTCCATTACACTGTCCGTTCTCGCTGTATTTGATTGGTATACATGTGAGTGACATATGTATCCTTTAAGAAACAGATATATCTGACGGAAACTTGTCCATGACACTGTCCGTTCTCGATGTATTTGATTGGTATACATGTGAATAACATATGTAACCTTTAAGAAACAGATATATCTGACGGAAACTTGTCCATGACACTGTCCGTTCTCGATGTATTTGATTGGTATACATGTGAATAACATATGTAACCTTTAAGAAACAGATATATCTGACGGAAACTTGACCATGACACTGTCCGTTCTCGATGTATTTGATTGGTATACATGTGAATAACATATGTAACCTTTAAGAAACAGATATATCTGACAGAAACTTGACCATGACACTGTTCGTTCGCGATGTATTTGATTGGCATGTATGTGAGTGACATATGTAGCCTTTAAGAAACAGATATATCTGACGGAAACTTGTCCATGACACTGTCCGTTCTCGATGTATTTGATTGGTATACATGTGAGTAACATATGTAACCTTTAAGAAACAGATATATCTGACGGAAACTTGACCATGACACTGTCCGTTCGCGATGTATTTAATTGGCATGTATGTGAGTGACCTATGTAGCCTTTAAGAAACAGATATATCTGACAGAAACTTGTCCATGACACTGTCCGTTCTCGATGTATTTGATTGGTATACATGTGAATAACATATGTAACCTTTATGAAACAGATATATCTGACAGAAACTTGTCCATGACACTGTCCGTTCTCGATGTATTTGATTGGTATACATGTGAATAACATATGTAACCTTTAAGAAACAGATATATCTGACGGAAACTTGTCCATGACACTGTCCGTTCTCGATGTATTAGATTGGTATACAAGTGAATAACATATGTAACCTTTAAGAAACATATATATCTGACGGAAACTTGTCCATGACACTGTCCGTTCTCGATGTATTTGATTGGTATACATGTGAATAACATATGTAACCTTTAAGAAACAGATATATCTGACGGGAACTTGTCCATGACACTGTCCGTTCTCGATGTACTTGATTGGCATGTATGTGAGTAACATATGTAGCCTTTAAGACCAAGGCTGTGTTTCACAAAATAAATTAAGATAAAATTATTCGAAGTCAGTTTGAAACGTCCATTGTTGTGTTGAAACGTTCTTCGTTGTGTTGAAATGTTCCTCGTTGTGTTGAAACGTCCTTCATTGTGTTGAAACGTTTTTCGTTGAGTTGAAATGTTCTTCGTTGTGTTGAAATGTTCCTCGTTGTGTTGAAACGTCCTTCGTTGTGTTTAAATAGTATTCGTTGTTTGTGCATTTTTTGATCTACGTTTAAAATGCTTGTATTTCTAGAAAATAGATACTTTTTTACATGATTAGAGCGAAATTTGGGATCAAACTGATAACAATATCTTCAATATTTTATTATTTACGTTTACGACGATTTTTTCTTAATTTTTGTGTGAAACACACCCAGGTCAAAATGCTATTTACAATGTTAAAAACTTTATTGTACACAATTTAAATATGAAAATTGATTTATTTATAATTATTTCTTTCAGCTGCGCCACTTTGGTGTTCAAGTCGATTGGCACTTACTCTAATTTCCTTTCTCGGATTTGTAAACCTGTACGCTCTCCGTGTCAACATGAGCGTGGCCATCGTCTGTATGACCCAGCAGGATCCGGGGACACATGGTGTCTCTTGTAACGAAACAAGCGTTGCTGTGTTGAATAACGGAACGAGCGTCGCTGAATTGAATAACGAGACGAACGTAGATAATGCTAATGGTACGGGCACAGGTATAACAAACTGCGGAGGAGACGAAACAGGAAGAAATGTGAGTATTTTAAAACGTGTTCATGAGTGGTATTCACCAACCATTCTTGAGAATATTCTTAAACTTGAACTCAAGAAAGTATTTTGAAAAACACATTTAGAGACCATTTGTTGAGGCCAAAATTTACAAGCATGTTGGGACACGTAATATATAGTCAAATAAACTCTCTCAATTATCATATCTGTCATGGTAAAATAGATACTAGTATTTAAGGGCGAAATTTGGATTTTCAAGCTCAAGTCTAAGAAAATTCTCTAGAATGCTTGGTGAATATGACCCCGTATCTAACAGCTAAAAATCAGTCAATGTTTAAAACAATACATTAAAGTTATAACAAACGAGCATTCGAATTGCCCTCGGAAACGTGTTGTTAAGTAAGACCTAACATTAAGTATGGTCAGCTACCACTATTGAGACGAGCTCTTTGGTTGGCTGAAAAAAGTATAGGGATGTTCAGGGCATATATTTTTATAGTAAGCTTAATTCTGGTTAGATGAAAATGTTAAACTGGCAAATGATCACAATAAAATATAAGTTTATTATGTTTGTGTCAATGAGAATTATGTTTCTGTATCTGACTCAATTCGTTTTTATCAAGGAAACTGCAAGGAAAGTAAAATTTGTGAAATTTACTTTTTTTTCATGCTGAAAGTGGGGGTACCCAACTTCAGGGGGCAAAAAAATAGTAATTTGAGACTACTTTAATATAATATAGGACTTTTTGGTCCGCCAATGATAGAAATAGTGAAAATTTGGTCAAACGTTATAATGTTAGTCTATGGAAAACGCAATAGTGGTAGCTGACCATATAGCCAATGCATGTATGACGGCATGGTCTATAGATGATTCATGCATTCTGTCTTACAAAGATAATAAATTCTTATCAATCATGAATGAGAACATGTTCTCGTATTTACTAGAGCAGGCGACCAAGTCAGGTAGCTTATAAACAATAATGCACGCATCTGAGATATTTCCTGGCAATAAATAGTTGTACAAAGTGTTGAACATGGCAGTAACCTATATTTAAATCGGAAAGCAGTTCACTTCATCGAATATCCGCACGGATGGTAATTGGAATAAAAGTAGCTAGTAACTAGCGGTTTGCTTGCTCTGTAACATTGTAGATATAAACGTGCAGTTTGGATTGTTAGCCGATTGAACTACTGATTTATACATGGTGGCGAACCCATGTGATTTTATGCTATTGAGTGGTGCGAAAATTCGAAAGAAAAGCGCTCGCTTCGATAACATTTTTTCCTTACCATTTCAAAAAAAATCACGAAATTGACGAACGCCGTCTCTGTATAGACACAAACCACCAGTGATATCAAGTCGGTATGAAATCCCGTCTTTGCTTTCTGAATTTTCATGAAATAGTAAGAAAGTCATCTGCAAAAAATTTACATAAAACGGGCACTTTTCCTCCTAATTTTTGCACCAACCCATAGCATAAATTCACGTTGATTCGCCACCGTGTTATAACAGATAAGGTGAACTGTCAGTGTATTGTCAATTAATTGCTTTCGTTTTTATTAATTATAATAAAATACCTAAAAATGATATATGATGTATGATAAAATTGTCGTTGTTATTGTTTACCCGAAAAAAAATATTCATTGATAATTAGTTAAACAATTAGGGTTAGATTGATATACATAAAATTAGATTCATTTCATTATTTTTTTTCAAATTAGTTTATTAATTGTGTTAAGACTGTTATGTTCTTTCCGAATATAAACAACATGGTTGGTTATTATGGATACTTTATGATGTATTAGACCTAGTTGTGTCATTATGAAAAAGTGTGTTTTAAAAAAAGATTACACAATGGGTTCTAAATGAAAATATTGGTCCATACAAAGGAACAATGTTTTTTTTTAATTTCTTAAAAAAAAAAACCAAGAGTCGTTTTATTTAGGTTTTATAAAATGGTTGATAGATAATATTGTTTACACTTACTTGTTCATATCCCTGCGTAATTGCCATAGTTTTTTTTAAATATTATTATACGATACAAATTGAAATGTATGGATGCTGTTAAACCTCAAATCACCTGTAAAAAAATACCATTTTTACTTTATTTACTTTGACAAAGCTGTGACAAAGATGTGTGTATATAAGCGTTGAATAATTGTGGCATTTTAGCAAAATGAACTGAATTTAAATTGAAAGTAATGAACGAACATGATCAAAAGATTGAGAACGAATCCATCTTAAATTCCGTAAAATATTTTGGGAGTTAAACCGAGTGCTTGTAATAATGGGGTGTGTGGTGAATTGGGCAGATTCCCACTGTTCATAAATAGATTTGTATATATCATAAAATACATGTTAAATCTACTTCATAAAGGTAATATATCAACACCTGGTAAAAGAATGTGAAATTGTTGTTTTTTAAAAAAAATGGGCAAGTAATGTCAAAATGTTATTATCGGAGTACGGGTTTATGGATGTTTGGGATCACCAAAATCAGATTCGAAACATCAATTCATTTTAGCTATTATTAAGCAAGGAGTTCAAGATACTTTTATTAAAAGAAAGGTGTTCTGATATCGAAAATATTTATACATAATTGTTATCCCAAAAATATTAAAACACATTTTTGTTATGAAAATTATTTAAATGTTATTACTACAAAAAAGTTACAGATAGTGTTTAACTAAGATTCGTATTTCCACTAAAAATTTGAAAATAGAAACAGAAAGATATGCTAAACAGAGACTAGAGAGACAAGACAGATTGTGTGTATACTGTAACGAAAATGTTGTGGAAGACGAATTCCATTTTATTATTGAATGTAAAGCTTATAGTACTATAAGAGAGAAATATATTTAAAAATACTATACAAACATAAGTAGCATGTTAAAAATAATAAAGTTATCAAAATCATAAATAATGAAAATGTTAAATCTTTGTAAATTCATTGTAGAGGCATCTAAAATTAGAAATGCAAAATCGCTGAATAATGCACTTTGATTTCATCCTCAAACATTGAGTAAATATTTAATTAGATATATTTTTGCTTTAATTCACATATGACTTTTATATAAGAAACCTTACTGTAATATAAGACAACGATGTAAAGATTATATTATTTGAAACAGCTATCACATGTATTTGTATATGTATGTAATTTGTATTTTGTACCCGATGAGAAACTGTATACAGTTTAAGTCAATAAAATCATGTTCTGTTCTGTATTAACATATAATATATGCAAAAGCTCTACATTAACATGTAAAATAAATGCTCCTTATCTATTCGAGTACTTTATTGTATTTGTCTATAAATCATATACTGCTATAGTAATTTTGGAAAGGAAAAAATATACGAGTATGCAATTAGTGTAAATATGACCGCTTCGATCTGTTGAAGTATATGTCGTTATGTTACAGCGATAGAGAGAACTGACGCGAGGATTAATGTTCATGAGGCGATAGAGGTTGTGAAAATAGTGAAAATTAAACACTTGCTCAAAAAAGTCTGCTTGTACACTATGGTATATACACTGTAAACGTGATACTTGCTGGGAGACGGTCGAATCTAAGTTGGAAGAACTTGTGGCCAAAACCCCATTTCAAAATATTTGAAATAAAATATATTTAACTAACTAAAGCATAGTATTTGTTGTTTTCAATTACCCGCCATATTCTATAGGAATGTGGCTGGGGCTTATTTCTTTAGAATGGCTAGAGAGCGAGGTCATGAACTCAGATCAACTGTCGATCACAATTTGATGGAATAAAAAAAAAAAAATTTATGTAGCACTTATAAACTGCACATCGTTTTTAAATCGATATAACATAACGATCATTAATCTAAGAACAATTATGTCTAGCTCTAATACAATCTATGAGAAAACTTTTTGTTCGGTTATCAATCAAATACCGTTCTCTTTGTATGTATAAATCAAGTACACTGTGTAGTGCAGCGTTTGTTTGATACACGTACACATATATTTATAACAGTACAATACATTCGATTGGGACAAAAAGACGCAAGGTCTTGTGCTGGGTTCGTTCTTTTGGGGATACACTGTGACCCAGTTACCGGGAGGCTGGTTGGCGGGAAAATATGGCGGGAAACACGTGTTTGGTTGGAGTATGCTGGTATGTGCTTTGGCCACTTTGTTGACGCCGCTCGCAGCTCGTACACACGTGATGCTTTTATTGGTCATTCGAGTCATCGCAGGACTCGGTCAGGTAAGACTATTTTGAAAAATACAACCAGTACAGTAGGCCTATATTCCATACGTTCTATTGTTGAAACAGACCACTTCATCATTATGTTTTCTATGAACCACTATTGTTTGCAAACAATCTACTTGTTTTATATGTGTTTCACTTATAATTATAGTTTAAAGATATTTTATTTCAACATGAAATTAGGTAGGACCACAAGTTCTTTCAAAATTATTAACGGCCCGTCCCCTACATATTTTACAGTTATGTGCATATGATATATAATAATGTCAACTAAAAACAAAATTATAACAAAATGAATATAAAACCACTACTTTATTCAAATTTGAAACAATTACAACATTGTGAAATTAATATAGCTCTATAATGGTTCATTTTCTCACCAAGGTTGCATAAATGTTTGTTTTCATGTTATATATAGATGTAAAAGTGCATCATTAACTATTGTTTTTCTTTTGAAGGCCAAACGCTAAAATGCATTAACCTTAAGCTTCATTCACGTTAATGGTCGTATCTTCATATGTTATGGCTAATTAGTTTACGGCAAACCCTGCTATACCGAGCGACATGTTAACTCGCCGCATAGATAAAACGTCCTTTGGAGTTCACATTTTATTACGTCGACATATGCAATTTTGTTCTGATCTGATGTCGGAATGATTATATGAATTATTACTATTTTTTATTTACAATAGAACACCTGAAATCGTTGACAAATAACAAATACATTGTTCCCGATCTTAATTTTAAAAAGACCCCTCCGATATGTTTTTTTTTCTCTATATTCCAGGGCGTAGTATGGCCGTCCATGCAGGTACTGTGGGCTCACTGGGCTCCGCCGCTAGAACGTAGTAAGCTGAGTGGCTTCACATATGCTGGTAGGGGCATCGTTATTATACGCACTTATACAAAACTTGTACACGTGGCGTGTACAAACAAAATAAAGTTCCTAACTTCTTAGTTTAACCTTATCAATGTTTGAATACGTAACCCTACTTTAAATAGATAGATCTACATAGACGATTACAATTCAGTTGGTACATGTGTCCGGCTGAAATAATGCGTCAGTATCCCTGGTCGTTCACATATGTCCGGCTGAAATAATGTATCACTTTCCCCAGTCATTCACATTTGTCCGGCTGAAATAATGTGTCAGTATCCCTGGTCGTTCACATATGTCCGGCTGAAATAATGTATCACTATCCCCAGTCATTCACATATGTCCGGCTGAAATAATGTGTCAGTATCCCCGGTCGTTCACATATGTCCGGCTGAAATAATGTATCACTATCCTTAGTCATTCACATGTGTCCGGCTGAAATAATGTGTCAGTATCCCTGGTCGTTCACATATGTCCGGCTGAAATAATGTATCACTATTCTTAGTCATTCACATGTGTCCGGCTGAAATAATGTGTCAGTATCCCCGGTCGTTCACATAGGTCCGGCTGAAATAATGTATCACTATCCCTAGTCATTCACATGTGTCCGGCTGAAATAATGTGTCAGTATCCCTGGTCGTTCACATATGTCCGGCTAAAATAATGTATCACTATCTCCAGTCATTCTAGTGTGTCCGGCTGAAATAATGTGTCATTTTCCCCGTCGTTCACATGTGTCCGGCTGAAATAACGTGCCATTTTCCTCGGTCGTTCACATGTGTCGGGCTGAAAAAATGTATCACTATCCCCCATCGTTTCATCAATAAGAATGACACCTTGAATGTTACAATAAATATAACTATCACTTGTGCATGTCAAGCGTTTCACTTGTGGAATACTTCAGATTATATTTGTATAACAAATATCAACAAATGATTGAAGCTGAATAATAATAATGAATGTGTAACCTCCAATAATACACAGAACACATCATTTGTACAACACTTTCACCACATGGTATTCGTGTAAAGAAATTGATAAGATGTAATTGTTAATTGTATTTTATCCTTAATAAAGTCTCATTGGGTCGAAACATTGGAAACAGAATGTACCAAGCACACACACTGCTACACATATTTTCCCTAAGCGTAATGTCAAACATTTGTACCGGAGCTATTCAATACATATAAACAGTAAATCAGATAGGGGCACTTATATTCATTACATATGTCAACACTGTGAATATACAATTTAGATACAGGGAGTCGAAAAACATGAACAAATAAAAATATAGAAAAAAAACGGGCAAAAACAATATACCTCGCGCATGTTTGCGTTGTAAATGAGTTTGAACTGAGGTTTATATGTTTTTATATTATCAAACTCTAGGCTGTCAGATTGGAAACGTTGTGGCCTTTCCGTTGAGTGGGTTACTCTGTGTGTACGGGTTTGATGGCGGATGGCCCAGCATCTTCTATGTATTCGGTGAGTAACCAATTTACATTCACTAAACATCTAACGGCGAATGTGTATCAAGCAGCTATTTTTCTGATTTCTGTGGCGCATTAATAGTGATGGAAGACGGAACAGGAGAACAGTTCAACATACTTACTTTCAAAAATCAGCAACTATTGCTCTGTTCGCTTGTTTACCATACATTCATATTCACCAACATTTGCGATCTCAATAACAGCTCCAATACGGTAACATTTGTTGTCGGGTGTTCTGTATGTTTGTGGCGTCCTCTTATATTCTCCCAAAGCATTTCATGCATTTGTAATGGCGCAGTGGCGACTGCGTCGTTGAACGTATATCTGCAATTGGAAATATGTTTATACATTATATATATATAAATTAACATCAAATGTATGAATGAAAGTTGACATATACTTGTACTATTACCCTAAATAAGATATATAATGTTTCATAGGTGGTATCGGTGTACTTTGGAGTATCACTTGGATGTTTATTGCGTTCGACTCACCTGTGTCACATCCACGCATAACCATGGAAGAACGTGACTACATCACCAACAGTCTCAAAAGCGACATTGACGTCAGCAAAAAGGTAGCTTGTTACAATATCATCAGTACTAGAATTATTTCTGATTTCTTGGAATTGCCGAGCTCTTTGAGTATTGAACGCAAGATTCTGCTTGCACCGTTGCTAGGAGACATAATGGCTGTTGCATATTTCACATCCCTTCATGAACGGACTCGATAAAACCGAGTGCTGTTTTTTTAGTAGTGACATCTGCGAAATTGTGTGAACTTCTGGCTTTGACCGATATATTGATATTCCTGTCATTATTGGCAATGTCAAAGCGTGAAAATGTATGACAATACTTTTTGAAACGCTAATTAGTTCTTAGTTAGATACACTTGTACAATTGAAACTTTACATGTAATGTTAAGTACTATGCTAATAATTGTCTAAAGGTGTCTATATTTGTCGCAATAACTTTCAGTACATTAAGTATAGACAATTGTTTCCCTCACCTGCAAACGTTTAAAATACTTGTTTCTATAACAGGCTACACATACTCCGTGGGTGAAGATATTCACGTCACTTCCGGTGTGGGCTATCATAGTGACGCATGCTTGCGCTAACTGGGGAACGTACACGTTTCTAACGAACATCCCGAGCTATATGAAAGATGTGCTGAAATATGATATAAAGAAGGTACTGTCACCGTATATAATAAACATACCAGTATATGTAACATAAGTCAAATGATTGTTTTTAAAGTATATATCAGAAGAAATGAAACAATGTAAAAATCACATTAGCTGGTAGATCTGGCTGATATTAAACACATGTGTCTGGAAAGATGTCCTACATCACAAGTTTTCGTCAATGAATAATTTATTGTTTTTTAAAAACATAATAAACCATTGACTTGTGGAATATTCGCATTGTCATTGTACAGAAATAGTGAGACAAATGCTGAGATAAATATGTGATCGCTAATTTTACTGAGATAAATATGTGATCGTTTATTTTACTGAGATAAATATGTGATCGCTAATTTTAATGAGATAAATATGTGATCGTTTATTTTACTGAGATAAATATGTGATCGCTAATTTTACTGAAATGTAAAATATTATCACAATTATTGAAGAAATGTTGTATGTGTACAAAGTATAATTTGTTTATGTTATTAATAATATTGTGAACTTGTTCGTTTAATTTTAAAGGCGTTATTATCATTTTGATATTTCTGTCTTATCTCTCTTCTTTGTTCTAAAGGCCGGGTTTTTGTCTGCCTTACCATACATAGGTTTCTGGGCAATAACAAACATATCAGGTCAAATTGCTGACTTTCTTAGACGTCGTGGCTACGCTTCCACTACTACATCGAGGAAACTATTCAACAGCTTAGGTAATAACACTGTATAACAGCCTAGGTAATAACACTGTATACCAGTCTAGGTAATAACACTTTATAACAGCCAAGGTAATAACACTGTATAACAGACTAGGTAATAACACTGCATAACAGCCTAGGTAATAACACTGTTCAACAGCTTAGGTAATAACGCTGTATAAAAGTTTAGGTAAAAACACTGTTCAACAGCTTAGGTAATAACGCTTTATAAAAGTTTAGGTAAAAACACTGTTCAACAGCTTAGGTAATAACGCTGTATAAAAGTTTAGGTAAAAACACTGTATAACAGTCTAGGTAATAACAGTGTGTAACAGCTTACGTAATAACACTGCATAACAGCCTAGGTAATAACAATGTATAACAGTTTAGGAAATAACACTGTATAACAGCCTAGGTAATAACACTGTATAACAGTTTAGGTAATAACACTGCATAACAGCCTAGGTAATAACAGTGTATAACAGCCTAGGTAATAACACTATATAACAGCCTGGTCAATAACAATATATAACAGCCTAGGTAATAACACTGTTCAACAGCCTAGGTAATAGCACTGTATAACAGCCTAGGTAATAACACTGTATAACAGCTTATGTAATAACACTGTATAACAGTCTATGTATAAACACTGTATAACAGACTTTGTAATAACACTGTTTAACAGCCTAGGTAATAACTCTGTATAACAGCGTAGGTTATAACACTATTTTACAGCCTAGGTAATAACACTGTATAACAGACAAGGTAATAACACTGCATAGCAGCCTAGGTAATAACACTATATAACAGCCTAGGTAATAACACTGTATAATTTACTATGAAATAATACTGATTAACAGCCTTTTTAATAACACTGTATAACAGCGTAGGTTATACCACTGTTTAACAGCCTAGGTTATAACACTGTACAACAGTTTTGAAAATAACACTGTATTACAGCCTAGGTAATAACACTGTACAACAGCCTAGGTAATAACATTGCATAACAGTCTAGGTAACAACATTGTATACAAGCCTAGGTAATAACACTGTATAACAGCCTAGGTGAAAACACTGTATAACAGACTAGGTAATAACACTATATAACAAACTATGTAATAACACTGTATAACAGACTATGTAATGACACTGTTTAACAGCCTAGATAATAACACTGTATATCAGCGTAGGTTATAACACTGTTTAACAGCCTAGGTAATAACACTGTAAAACAGTCTTGAAAATAACACTGTATAACAGCCTATGTAATAACACTGTACAACAGCTTAGGAAATAACATTGCATAATTGCCTCGGTAACAACATTGTATAACACTGTATAACAGCCTATGTAATAACACTGTACAACAGCCTAGGTAATAACACTGTTTAATAGCCTAGGAAATAGCACTGTTTATCAGCCTAGGTATTAACACTGTTTAACAGCCTAAGTAATAACATTATTTAACAGCCTACGTAATACCACTGTTTAACAGCCTAGATAACACCGCTGTTTAACAGCCTAGGTAATACCACGGTTCAACAGCCAAGGAAATAACACTGTATAACAGCCTAGGTAATACCACTGTATAACAGCCTAGGTAATAACACTGTAAAACAGCCTAGGTAATAACACTGGTTAACAGCCTAGGTAATAACATTGTATAAATGTGCCAACAGGTGTAATATCCCAGATCAACAAGGTGAAATAGAGTAGATAATTATAGCTCATTTTGAAATGATGAGCACTTTTAGTATGTGATATGATTGTGACATGTGTATGATATACAATAGCTATCCTGGCAAGGTTCAATGTTTGACTAAAGTTTACCTTAGAAAATATTTAACTTGACTACTTTTCAACCTAATAATACATAACAACGTTTTGTATGGATACATCTCCGGTAAGGCTCAACTTAACCAAAGTGTTGGTACTTGTCAAACGAGATAATGTTCCAGTATTTAACTGGAAAGATGAGAAAAGGTAGAAAGTGCGAATAACAAAAATGCTTCAAAATATAGTCAAAACTGTTTACAAATCAATCAATTAACAAATAGCTAATAAATATACGTTTGTTTTATATATATATTAAAAAATACCAACTCGTTAACGGGAAATGTTAATCATAAATATATCCTCGGGTGTTTATGAACAAATGCATTTTAACTAAACGCAAATAGTTTTATGTTCATCATAAAGGGTGTGGTGTTTCACATGTACATTCTATGCAATCGATTTATATAAATCTGAACAAAAATCATCTGTAAAATTAAATGGCCTTTGAGGATTAAAATTCTTCGTTAATCACGAGACGGTATTATTTTACAATAAAACATAACGTTTCTTATATTACAATTAACGTTTCCCGCATGCACGTTAGACTATACAATATCTTTAATGTCAATCAGAATTTAAACATTCCACGTAATAAAATGTAAAATTTACTTACGGCGATTTTTATCGTAAGTTGTTTTGTGAAACGCATCCAAGGGTATTTAGATGTGTCAGCAATGTACTTTGTATTAGTTAACAAGAACATGAAGAAGCGTGTTTTGCAGCAATGAAATATGTTTACACTAACTTAAAACAATCAACAGCTGACTGTTTACAGTATTATCTGAGTCCTCAGTTTTATAACATAACTATGGAAACAATATACACTTAATGTTTACTGTAATAAGTGATAAAAGCGATATTGCCGTTCATACAGGTACACTGGTTCCCGCTCTGTTCGTAGTGTTAACCGGCTACATGGACCAGCACCCTGGCATTGCTGTAGCCCTGCTGACAATCGGTGTGGCCATGTCGGGTTGTCAGTACGGGAGTGGCTTCATAGTGAACCCTGTTGACATCGCCCCACGGTATGCGGGGATTATATTCGGGATATCAAACACTACCGGCACCCTCGGAGGTTTCCTCGCCCCGATTGCCATCGGGATCATTACTGTGGATGTAAGTTTGTGATTCTTTAACAATTTTAGGAGGGACAACTGTTGTTATCGCCGTTGTTTTAACGATTGATTTTGATTGATTGATTGATTGATTGATCGATCGATCGATTGATTGTGATTGATTGATTGATTGATTGATTTGATTTGATTTGATTTGATTGATTGATTGATTGATTGGTTGGTTGATTGATTGATTGATTGATTGATTGATTGATTGATTGATTGATTGATTGATTGATTGATTGATTGATTGATTGATTGATTGATTGATTGATTGATTGATTGATTGATTGATTGATTGATTTATTTATTTATTTATTGATTGATTGATTGATTGATGTCATTAGTGATGTCCTCCTAGTTTTGAAAATATGAGTGTAAAAATGTCTTAAAAATACATATTGTTATTTTATACAGCGCCATATGGAATGTTTTTATCATAACGATATTAAATACATTCTTCTGTTTTGTCAGAGATAATCACATTTCAACGTAAAGAATGTGATGCCTTCCAACCATTACTAAAGTTATTTCTCTTTCCAAAATAAAAAGAAATTAAGTCTACATATATGTACAGACTTGTGGCGAAATGCTATTTCGTATAAAGGTAGGCTAATTTTCAGAATAACAGTTACTGTGATACGAAATTTTATCAAATTTGCGATGAGACCTTTGAATATGTGTTTTTGAGATACCATTGAAAAAGAGACATCCTAATACGTTATAAGGCATGTAATGATGGAATACATTTTTATGCCGACATGGTCATTCCAAGAAAGATTTTTACACAAAGTAAATGATCACTTTTGCTACAATGCATTACTTGGTCATAACGAAGACAGATGCTGGCAAGTCTCCATTAAACCATAACTTTTGTCAAGAACGTATATATAGAAGGATAGGAAACTAGCAATCTCCTCACTAAATGTTGATAAAATAGCACACAAAGGATGAATTATTTGGCAAATTAATCATTACATTGAGTTCACAGGCAACTGATTTCTTATAAATAAAATGTTAGTTGAATGTCATTTTAAATGTTTTAATATGTTTCGATTACGCAAAATGATCTTGGATTAAAAGTATCGCAGTTTGAAGTAAAATTTCTCGTAATATGTTGTTATTTTAGCTGCAATATACACATTTTGTAATAAAAAGTACTTCAACAATTTTAAACACAAGTTGCTGGGAATGGTATTGTCTTAATGAGAATTTCATTCTGCAATGTAAGAATTTGATTTTGTGTTTCTGAGCTGAATGGAAGTTATGATAATTGCAAACGAGATATTATGAGAGTTTTCGTGAATACGCGAGCGTTCCCAAAATCTCAATCAGTTGCCTTTCATTCTCTATATAATTCCTTGCTTTCGTTTTGAAATATATAAATGTTAAGCGTAGTTACCAAGCCATAGACATGTCATTTAAATAACAGCAATTAGTTGCACTTCGAACATAGCTGAAACTGGTGAATGCCGATATACTGTAGTTTGATTTGTCTTTATCAGTGTGTCTTGATATTTATCAAGTTATAGTTATTTCATTTAATTATTTAATAGCTATTTAAATCTATTAAGTTATCCACAGCACTACACTACACTACACTACACTGCACTGCACTGCACTGCACTGCACTGCACTGCACTGCGCACTGCACACTGCACTGTACACTGCACTGCACTGCACTGCACTGCACTGCACAGCACTGCACAGCACAGCACAGCACAGCACAGCACAGCACAGCACAGCACCGCAACACAAGACCGGAAAGAACGTTGGTTCTACTCAAATTAATTCTGAGGTCTTCCTCTAGCAGTAAAATTATAACTTGTCATATGTTGAAAAAAAGCGTTAAACCACATTTAAAAAATCACCCATTTTACACAAGACATAAAACGCTGAGAAACTGATGACAGAAGTCGCACACACTTATCCTTATTGGCAATACGTATTCAGGTCTACGTTTAGTTCGGTTAAACGTTTCTTAACGTTACCTAACATGATTATTTTCCTGGACACTGTCTCAACCACATATTAGAACGCAGTACGCCATAATTGTATGGAACTAGGCATTAAAACGTGTTAGCTGTTTATCGGTGCTGAACGCAGTCCTGATAACGGAAACAAATATATATATATATACCCAGTTACGTCCCCTGGTCAGCGCTTCCACTTCGTTATGCAGTAACTGACCGATGCAATTGATAGTACGATATACGTCCATGTTGCAAAAAAACAACAGAATCCTTGCGGTATATAGAATGAGTGTGTGCCTTCATGGTATAAAGGAGATGCTTGCACATGAATCACCATCGCCGGATACCAAATGTGTAATCCATTCCGGTACTCTCCATCTATCTCCCGCGGGATATTACATGAACTTTGCGTTGTTTCTACCAAGCCACGATGCAACAATATGATTGGTTCCTTCACGATTTCATGAAGGGAATGTTATCCAATCGCAAACGCCGCTGTTAACGTTAGTTGTAATTTGTTCTGTTCTATTCAAATAAAACGAAGCGGGGCTAGCGGTGGATGGAGAGTAATGGAATTGACACCCGTGGGTATCCGACGATGGTGAATCGCAGGCGTGATACGCTCTATGGATCCGGTATATAAATGACTACTACAGGTACAATATACGATTTTGTAAACTACTTGCGCATATCAGCCTTACCACAACACGATAGATATTATGACACATCCAAGATGAGACTCGCGTGTGAACCTTCTCAATATCCATGTCGCCAATGCCCGTCACCCACTCGTTTTCCCTCTAATTTCTGATTCTCCTCAAGCGGGCAAGTTATGGCCGTGTGGTTTATCTTCTTGGTTCTTTTGATTTTTTTATCAAACTTTAAAGTTAACGTTTATTTACAGAAAACACGCGAACAATGGCAGGTTGTGTTCTTCGTGGCGGCCGCCATTTACACTGTTGGAGCTATTTTCTACATTATATTTGGTTCCGGTGAGATTCAAAGTTGGGCCGTTGACGGAGAGATAGATCATGAAGTCGCTGTTTCCCTACCTCATAACGCAAACAGCGCTGCTGAAGACAAAATCAGTGACACCAGAATGTGAAGTATAGTAACTTTACAAAACAAAATGGAAACAAACATTCGAAAAAAATCGTACAATAAAGCAGACGAATGACTCTAGCGCATTGATTGTAGTTGCCGTAAATGTGTTAGAATTTGTATGCAAGGGAAATAAAACTGTATGAAATGTCATTTATTACAAAAAAACAAAGAAATCCATAATGAAAGCGACAGTACGTGTATTACTTATTAATGTATATGCTAAATTAATAGGGTTATCGACAGTTCATTTCTGAATAGTCCAATGAACAGTGCGTTATGAGCTAACGAAGAAGGGGGGGGGGGACCTAATATTGAATAGAAATATTAAGTTAAAGTTAGTCACCCACCTAAACGTTTTTATGTTCTTATTCAGTCATGAACCAGATATTAACAAAAAGGTCAATGACAATGAAAGATAAAACAATAGCCGAGTTTGATATACGGATCACTGTGAAATCATGGTTCACGCGGGGTTAATAGGTTAGGATGAATGGAAAAAAATAGATCTGTATAAACATATCTGATAAAAAGTTGCTTAATACACGTGACAATCGATACACGTGCGTGTATATGAATTATCCGTAAGGTTGTGAGTTGGAATCCCCGCTAGGCCACAGTCTCCGTGATGATTGATATACGACAAACCGTCTCATTATCCTTCGTCTCTCACCGCTGATTCAAGTCGGAAAGCTATCAGTTACTTGCGGAGATGGGTGTGCTCGAGTACTGGTTAACTTTCTAGGATCTTAGGAAACAGTGGTTAGGTTAACTGAACGTCTGTTAGCCCTCGATGGCATGAAAATGATGCTAAATATCCAATCAATCAATCAATCACGTGTATAAATAACCATAAAATTATAAACTGAGTACCCTGTATCAGAATGTATATTTTTTTCAAAAAAAACTTGATATGTTTTATATGAACGACTAAACAGTATAGTATAATTGTAAAATAAATCTGTGTATTATCCAAATAAACATATAAAATATAAATGTGTTGAAATATTTTACGTCATACAGTATATCGTAGTGTATGTCGTTTTCGATCCCTTTCGGTAATATATCAGTAATTCACGACGACTTCCTCTTAAGGTAATGATCTTTACGTTTCCTGTCACAGACAAATACTGCCTACATCTTCTCAAGAAATTGGAGTATAGGTCCTTGATCTTTTCCATTATATAGTCACCGGGGTGACCATGCCTTGTATTTTCAATGCAACTTGAGTTGGCAGTCAAAGCGAAAGGAAAATAACGTATACCAAATTACCGCCAGTGGGATAATTTTTTAAAACTGCAAATATGACAGTGCCAACATTGCCAAAGATCGTTCATGAGAAATATTACATAGAATCGAATTAAATGACGGCTTTGGGGAGGAACGCCGGGGACAGCCCACAGCCTGCTAAAAGACAGGTCACGTATTCACAAAACAGCTCAAGCTCAAAATTTATATTCAACTCACTTTTTTTTCATTTCAGAGCAGTTTCAATATCATCATATTTGTTTCTCCTTTCGATCATTTCAAATGCAAATATTATTGATGAGTTTCTCAATTAATTAGTTTTGAGAAAGAGATGTTGATATTGTATGAGGCCAAACATGCAAAACTGACGTACACACAAAACTTAAATATGTACTATGATGTGGTTTCTGCGATGTGTTGTTCAAAACTGATGTACACACAAAACTTAAATATGTACTATGATGTGGTTTCTGCGATGTTCAAAACTGATGTGCACACAAAACTTAAATATATACTATGATGTGGTCTCTGCGGTGTGATGTCAACATTCTCATCTATGTATAGTTACTACAGAAATGGAAACACTAGAGGCAATGACTGCTATATGGGAACACTATGGGTAATGACCGCTAAAGGCGAACATCCGGGGAGACGACTGCTAAATGACAACACTAGGGGCAATGACTGCTAAATGAAAACACTTGGGGCAATGGAAACACTAGGGGCAATGACTGTTAAATGGAAACACTAGGGACAATGACTGCTAAATGAAAACACTAGGGGCAATGACTGCTTAATGGAAACACTAGGGGCAATGACTGTTAAATGGAAACACTAGGGACAATGACTGTTAAATGGAAACACTAGGGACAATGACTGTTAAATGGAAACACTAGGGGCAATGACTGTTAAATGGAAACACTAGGGGCAATGACTGCTAAATGGAAACACTAGGGACAATGACTGTTAAATGGAAACACTAGGGGCAATGACTGTTAAATGGAAACACTAGGGACAATGACTGTTAAATGGAAACACTAGGGGCAATGACTGTTAAATGGAAACAATAGGGATAATGACTGTTAAATGGAAACACTAGGGATAATGACTGTTAAATGAAAACACTAGGGGCAATGACTGCTAAATGGAAACACTAGGGGCAATGACTGTTAAATGAAAACACTAGGGACAATGACTGTTAAATGGAAACACTAGGGGCAATGACTGTTAAATGGAAACACTAGGGGCAATGACTGCTAAATGGAAACACTAGGGACAATGACTGTTAAATGGAAACACTAGGGACAATGACTGTTAAATGGAAACACTAGGGGCAATGACTGTTAAATGGAAACACTAGGGACAATGACTGTTAAATGGAAACACTGGGGGCAATGACTGTTAAATGGAAACACTAGGGACAATGACTGTTAAATGGAAACACTAGGGACAATGACTGTTAAATTGAAACACTAGGGGCAATGACTGTTAAATGGAAACACTAGGGACAATGACTGTTAAATGGAAACACTAGGGACAATGACTGTTAAATGGAAACACTGGGGGCAATGACTGCTAAATGGAAACACTAGGGACAATGGCTGTTAAATGGAAACACTAGAGGCAATGACTGTTAAATGGAAACAATAGGGACAATGACTGTTAAATGGAATCACTAGGGACAATGACTGTTTAATTGAAACACTAGGGGCAATGACTGTTAAATGGAAACACTAGGGGCAATGACTGCTAAATAGTTAACTGTTCTGCTAAAGGTTTCAGCTAAAATAAAAAAAAATGATAGTTTGGCATTATTTTGTTAATTGCAAAAATATTTATTTATCATCAGAAACTTAAAACAGTAAAACAAACACTTGACAATTTTAAAAATAAATTATAAATCTGTATAATACAGGAACGAAACGCCCAGAGTACGAGACGACTATAATTCTTTGGAATGGTTATTAATCAATAATATCGTGATTTTTCATGTTACTCTTTCATTTTTAATTCATACACACTTGTTTGATTTCAAATACCTCCTTAATATGTTATGACATTCAATTACATGAGTCCCCATCTAGTCTTCAATCTAGTACAACAATCAACTATTCATTGTCACGACTAGATTTTTTAAAAAGAAAAAAAATATTATGATTTTATAGACTTTAATAAAACATAGACTTAGACATAGAGCGACAATCAAGTAGCATGGAACAAACAACTTGAAAACATAAATTTACTTTAAAAAAAGTATTTGTTATGTTACATTTATAGATTTATATTTTCTAATTCCAGTTTTCTTTTATCAAAAGCATTTAACAAGTTCTTTGAGAGAGAAATAAGATCATGTTTGTCTGATGAGGACATAATTGTATAAAATAGAAGACATCTTTAAAGTAAAGTAGTCTAAGGTGTTCGTAAATTGGGCATTCGAAAAAGAAATGAAACTCATCTTCAATTACATATACATTTGAAATATGACAAAATAAGCAAAATCGTAAAGTTCTATCAAGATCCATATGTCTCCCTTTTTCGGATCATTAAATTATGACAAGAGCATCGAAGATTTGACAATGTCTTTGTCAATTTGTATGATAAATCCAAACTTAGATACGATTCAATATTAAGCAATGGTCTGAAATGTTTGTAATGAGAGACTTTCGGTGTACTATAAATATCTTATTGCCATTTCTGTAAATAACAATCACTGATGCGCTGTTTTAATATCTTTAGGAACATTGCACATGGGGTTTTCACAAATATCCAAATCCATACTTAAAAAGCTTATTTTTAATTGATCCTGCCTATGTTTTTCTACCAATTTCGTCTAATCTCTTCAACATAGTATAACTTTGTTTTGGATACCTGTGGTCCTCCATACGTGTTAACTTAAGCCAATATGTGATACAGTTTGTCATATAAGACGCACAAAGGGGAAACCTAACATACTTTTTTTAAAAAAATAAATAAGTTTAAAAATTATGATAAAAAAATCGGCTCGGTAAAGTTAGCAGAATAGCAGAATAGCAGAATGAATTTTTTTCATTCTGCCAGCAGAACAGCAGAACAGCAGAATGAAATTGTTTCATTCTGCTAGCAAAATAGCAGAACAGCAGAATGAAATATTTTCATTCTGCCAGCAGAACAGCAGAATAGCAGAATGAAAATTAGACAAAATTATGTTTTTATTTTATCACTTATTCTAGTGCATTTACATGCAGTAACACATCGTTATTCTTAAGAAATGTTTTTTACAAGCAATCAGCACCCGGCAATTAAAGGGGAACTTTTTATCAATTCACCAAAAGGAAAATTCTCATTTTTCACCGACTTTACGTTCAAACTAACAATTATGAGTCTGATTTATTTCTCTGCATCATTTTCTACCTTCTTGTTTAGTGTCTTAAGCAAAATAGCAAAATACTAACAAATTTTTTTTATATATATATTTCCAGCAGAACAACAGAATAGCAGAATGAAATATTTTCATTCTGCCAGCAGAACAGCAGAATAGCAGATTGAAAATTGGACAAAAATGAAAATTGTTTTTTATCACTTATTTTAGTACAGTTACATACATAAACATGCATGAAGACTTTAGAGAATTTTTTACAAACAATCACCACCTGAAAGTTAAAGGGGAACTTTTTCTCATTTTACCAACTTGAAAATTCTCATTTTTCACCGAATTTACGTTCAAACTAACAATTATGAGTCTGATTTATTGCTCTGCACCATTTTCTACCTTCTTGTTTAGTGTCTTAAGCAAAACTTTTTTTTGATATTTCCAGAAGAACAGCAGAATAGCAGAATGAAAATTGGACTAAAATGACAATTGTTTTTATCACTAACTTTAGTACAGTTAAACACATGAACATACCGGAAGTCTTAAGAAATGTTGTTTTTTTTACAAACAATCACTTCCCGAAGGTCAAAGGGGAACTTTTTCTCATTTCACCAAAAGGAAAATACTCATTTTATCACCGAATCTAACTTTTTTGTTCATTACTTGATCAGCGGAAATGATCCGCTTACATGTTATTCACGAAAAACGATTTATTTTGCCAGACTGCTAATTCCGCGAGAGTGAGAAAAGTGGAAAAAATGAAAGAGTTTTTTTCATTTTTTTTTATCATTGATTTTAGTTCGCTTTCATGTATGAACATGCAGGAAGGCTTAAGAACTGTTTTATAACAAACAATCACTACCCGGAAGTTAAAGTGGAACTTTTGCTCATTTCACCAAAAGGGAAATTCTCATTTTTCACCGAATTTACGTTGAAACTAACACTTATTAGCCGGGTCCACGTCAGTGAAACAAATTTTCGTCATACTGTCTCCAGCTTAATTTATAAACGAAAGTTGTATATGTGCACAATCCGTTGCAGCAAAATAAAAATGTGATTTATTCATCCTTTCACAACGGATTTGCATTTTAAAACATTTGGTCCGACGTATTTATTAACTTTTTATTGATCTAACATTTTTGTTCATTACTTTATCAGTGAAAATAAACCGCTTAAAAGTTATTCACGAAAAACATTTCATTCATTATACAATTCTATAGTAAATGATGCGACGCAAAATCAAATAAAGTCTACGAATCGTGATGTATGGTTGTTTACGAGTGTTATATTTACCAAAAAAAATTAACACGATAACATTTGACAAAAAATATGCAGTACAAAACACACCAGAGACAGATAAACAATTAAATAATTAAGTCACTGGTATATCTGGCAAACCGTGTTACATGGCTATACTCCAGCACACATTGTTACATTGCTATTGCTGCATACGGTGTTACTACTTGTGTAGCATACAGTGTTGCATTGCTATATATATTCCATTTATATATCTTGTTCACTGATTTACATTGCCATAACTAGCACATTGGATTCATCTGATACACTGTGTTACATCGTTACAACTAGCAAACTGTGTATTTTAAGGCTACATCTAGCTCACTATGTTACATTGCTATATCTGCGACAACGTGTTACACGGATATATCTAGTACATTGCGTTATATATATAATGTAGCATACTGGGTAACATTGTGATATCTAGAACACTGTGTAACATAGCTATATCTGGCACACCGTGTTATGCGGATATATCTAGCAGACATTGTTACATTGCTATTGTAGCATACGGTGTTATATTGCTATTTGTAGCACACTATGGTACATTGCTATATCTGCGACACCGTTTTATACGGATATATCTAGTACATAGCGTTATATCATTAATGCGGGAGACTGTGTTACATTATTATATCTAAAACACGGTGTTACATAGCTATATCTGGCACACCGTGTTACGCGGATATATCTATCAGACCATGTAACACTGCTATTGTAGCATACTGTGTTACATTGCTAGTTGTAGCACACTGTGTTACATAGTTTTATCCAGCACATTGTATTACATATGATACAGTATGTTTCACTGTTTTATCTAGCACATTGTGTTACATGGTTATATCTTGTACATTGTGTTACTTTGCTTTTGTAGCAATCTGTGCTACATTGCTATATTTAGCACACTGTATTACATCTGGTACACTGTTACATTGTTATATCTAGCATACTTTGTTACATGGCTATATCAAGTACACTGTATTACATGAACGTTCATATATCTAGCATACTGTGTTACATTGCTATATTTATCATCCTGTCAAACCTTGCTATATCTAACAAACTTTGTACATGACTATATCTGGTACATTGCTTATTCTAGCAGGCTGTGTTACCGTATGATAGCTATACTTGTGATACATAACTAGATGTCGCACACCGTATAGCATTGTTATAAACAAGCAAAGTGTGGTACATCGTTATTTTTCGTTAACTTACTGTACTGCCAGGATATAACTAGAATATTATATTGCATTGCTATATCTAGCATATAGTATTAGCTGCCATATTGTAAAATAATAAAAAATAATGATAATAATAATGATTATAATAATAAATATAATAATAATAATGATAATAATGATGATTATGATGATAATGATAATAATAAATCAGTGGAAAATGTGTCATCCTGGATAAAGCTATGTAACCACAAATAGCCATGGTTGAGGATTGAACCCATGACCCTCCAATCATTACTCTCCCGAAACATCGGTTGATAGTTTAATTCTCTTCCATTTCAAACGTAGAGGTGATCGTCCGCTGACCGGTAATGGGTTTAATAAATGAATGGTGGTTTAACGCCATTTTCAGCACATTATACGTTTTATTTAGCATACCCACTTCAACTCGTGGAGCAAGACCTTAGAATAATTGATTGATTGACTGAATGTTTAGCTTCATGTTTATGCCATCAAGGGTTAAAAGACGATCAGTTAATGTGAACCACTCTTTACCGGGAATCTTGAAGGTTCACCTGTACTGAAGAACACACAACTCCGCAAGTAACCGATAACTTTCCCACTTTTATGAGAAATGATAGACAAATGATTATGAGACACTTTGCCGTATATCAATCTTGGCGGAGACTGTGGTGAACCAGGCCCATAACTCTTCGTTTTAACTTCTATTAACTGAATGATTTTTTCATGAAATTAGAAAAGTTCACCTTTAACTAAATAATGTATCAACATAATAGACAGCAAAATTGTTTCAGTCAAGTAAGACTCCACAAAATGAAAAAAAAATGTATTTTGATGACCAAACACTTTTGCTGTCTAGTATGATTTCTCCACTATTTCCATACTGCTGAATGAAATATGAATACATACAAGAATGCAGAGTTTTTATCGTCGTTTGGCCCCTGTTTACTATGAATACATACAATTAGGAAGTGTTGATACATTATTAAGTTAAAGGTGAACTTTTCTCATTTCATGAATAAAACATTCAGTAAATATAAACGAAGAGTGATGAAAATAATAATAGTAATGATAAAGTTATAACAATAATGACAATAATACTAGTACTAGTAATAGTAACGATGACGATGGCGATGGCGATGATGATGATTTTGTAGGGGTTTTTTTGCGGCGAATTGATGCCTTTGTATCATTTTTTTTCTTGTTCTCACGTGTGCACGGTAATTCGGATGAAGTTAATGGTAATGGAATCGACAGCAATGGCGATTTTATCGTTGTTGATGTAGAAGAAGTGGTAGATGTTGTACTAGTTCTCTAAATATTCTTTATTCATATTGAAGTCAATATATCCAAACGAAGAGCTCTCTATGCGGGATTATGTGGCATCCCGACGGCGAGACGCTCTTTGAGATTTTATAATCGGAGCTTTATGCGGTATCACCCGGCGCTTAAGACCACTCGGTCGCGGACCAGTACTTAATTAAGTCACTGATCTAATATTTATTAATTTTATTCGCGAAGGTGGCGAATCATGAAGCGCCGATTATCGATTGGTCAGTTATTCTTTAGCCTACATCTGGACGTTTGATTGACAGGTCGGATGAATCGCTGACCCTTGTAATATACACATACACACAATGCACCGCAACAGAACGTCTGAATTGCACAGCGTGAATGCGGATGGAACGAAAACGTAGGTAATATGTCCGCTTACACACTAAAACAATTTTAATTTAGGAATATGCATTTAAGTTGTTTTGTCTGTAATTATTTCGCAACTATTTTTTCATCAAATTTCGTGATATCTGCAGAGTCAAAGGTACTTTTTGTTTATATAATATATATATGTGTGTGTAATATCTGGCAATGCGAAATTAAGTTACAACATATATGCATAAAATATTCATATTCATCATTATTATTACTATCGTGATCGTGATCGTCATCATCATCATCATCATCATCATCATCATCATCATCATCATCATCATCATCATCACCACCATCATCATCATCATCATCATCATCATCACCATCATCATCATCATCATCATCATCACCATCATCATCATCATCATCATTACTATTATTATCATTATTATTATTGTTATTATTATCATTATAATCATTATCATAATCATTATTATCATTATAATTATTATCATTATTATAAATGTACAATATGGCAGCTAACACTATATGCTAGATATAGCAATGCAATAATATATTCTAGTTATATCCTGGCAGTACAGTAAGTTAACGAGAAATAACGATGTACCACACTTTGCTTGTTTATAGCAATGCAATACGGTATACTACATTTAGTTATGTATCACACGTATAGCTATCATACGGTAACGCAGTGTGTTACATTTAGCAATGTACCAGATATAGTCATGAGCAAAGTGTGATAGATATAGCAACGTTTGACAATATGATAAATAAAGCAATGTAACACAGTATGCTAGATATATGAACGTACATGTGATACAGTGTACTTGATATAGCCATGTAACAAAGTATGCTAGATATTACAATGTAACAGTGTACCAGATGTAATACAGTGTGCTAAATATAGCAATGTAGCACAGATTGCTACAAAAGCAAAGTAACACAATGTACAAGATATAACCATGTAACACAATGTGCTTGATAAAGCTATGTTATACAGTGTGCTACAACTAGCAATGTAACACAGTATGCTACATTAGCAATGTTACATGGTCTGAAAGATATATCCGCGTAACACGGTGTGCCAGATATAGCTATGTAACACCGTGTTTTAGATATAACAATGTAACACAGTCTCCCGCATTAATGATATAAAGCAATGTACTAGATATATCCGTATAAAACGGTGTCGCAGATATAGCAATGTGCCATAGTGTGCTACAAATAGCAATATAACACCGTATGCTACAATAGCAATGTAACAATGTCTGCTAGATATATCCGCATAACACAGTGTGCCAGATATAGCTATGTAACACAGTGTTCTAGATATCACAATGTTACCCAGTATGCTACACTATCTATATAACGCAATTTACTAGATATATCCGTGTAACACGTTGTCGCAGATATAGCAATGTAACATAGTGAGCTAGATATAGCCTTAAAATACAGTTTGCTAGTTGTAACGATGTAACACAGTGTATCAGATGAATCCAATGTGCTAGTTATGGCAATGTAAATCAGTGAACAAGATATATAAATGTAATACAATGGAATATATTTAGCAATGCAACACTGTATGTTACACTAGTAGTAACACAGTATGCAGCAATAGCAATGTAACAAGGTGTGCTGGAGTATAGCCATGTAACACGGTTTGCCAGATATACCAGTGACTTAATTATTTAATTGATTATCTGTTTCTGGTGTGTTTTGTACTGCATATGTTTTGTCAAATGTTATCGTGTTAATTTTTTTTGGTAAATATAACACTCATAAACAACCATACATCACGATTCGTAGACTTTATTTGATTTTGCGTCGCGTCTTTAACTATAGAATTGTATAATGAATGAAATGTGTTTCGTGAATAACTTTTAAAGTGTTTATTTCCACTGATAAAATAATGAACAAAAAGGTTAGATCAATAAAAAGTTAATAAATACGTCGGACCAAATGTTTTAAAATGCAAATCCGTTGTGAAAGGATGAATAAATCACATTTTTATGTTGCTGTAACGGATTGTGCACATATACAACTTTCGTTTATAAATTAAGCTGGAGACAGTATGAACAAAAATGTGTTTCACAGACATGGACCCGGCTAATAAGTGTTAGTTTCAACGTAAATTCGGTGAAAAATGAGAATTTCCCTTTTGGTGAAATGAGCAAAAGTTCCCCTTTAACTTCCGGGTAGTGATTATTTGTAATAAAACAGTTCTTAAACTTTCCTGCATGTTCATGCATGAAAGAGAACTCAAATCAATGATAAAAAAATCTTTCATTTTTTCACCACTTTTCTCACTCTCGCGGAATGAGCAGTCTGGCAAAATAAATCGTTTTTCGTGAATAACTTGTAAGCGGATCATTTCCGCTGATCAAGTAATGAACAAAAAAGGTAGATAAAGTAATTGGTTAGCGTTAAAATTGGTTAAAAAATATTTCTGAAGACTTCCGATATGTTCACATGTGTAACTGTACTAAAATAAGTTATAAAAAAACAACTTTCATTTTAGTCCAATTTTCATTCTGCTATTCTGCTGTTCTGCTGGAAATATGATTTATTTTTAGTATATCGCTATTTTACTTAAGACACTGAACGAGAAGGTGGAAAATGGTGCAGAGAAATGAATCTGGCATATAATTGTTAGTTTGAACGTGAAAAATTAGAAATTTCCATTTGGTGAAATGAGAAAAAGTTCCCCTTTAACTTCCGGGTAGTGATTGTTTGTAAAAAACAACAGTTCTTAAACCTTCCTGCATGTTTATGCATGAAAGCGAACTAAAATCAATGATAAAAAAAAAAAAAATTCTTTCGTTTTTTTCCCCACTTTTCTCACTCTCGCGGAATGAGCAGTTTGGCAAAATGAACCGTTTTTCGTGAATAACTCGTCAGCGGATCATTTCCGCTGATAAAGTTATGAAGAAAAAAGTTCGATAAAGTAGTTGGCGAGCGAAATACGTCAGTCAAACTGTTTTACAATGCGAATCCAAGGTGAAATGATGAAAAACTCTCATTTTCATTTTGCTGGGACGGGTTGAGCACGTGTACAAGTATCGTTTGTAATTTTAGCTGAACACAGTATGAACAAAAAATGTGTAAAATGGTACATGGACTTGAATTCGGCTAATAATTGTTAGTTTGAAGTTAAATTCGGTGATAAAATGAGTATTTTCCTTTTAGTGAAATGAGAAAACGTTCCCCTTTAACCTTCGGGTAGTGATTGTTTGTAAAAAAAACATTTCTTAAGACTTCCGGTATGTTCATGTGTGTAACTGCACTAAAATAAGAGATAAAAAAAATTTCATTTTAGTCCAATTTTCATTCTGCTATTCTGCTGTTCTGCTGGCAGAATGAAAATATTTCATTCTGCTATTCTGCTGTTCTGCTGGAAATTTTTTTTTTTTTTTTTTTTTAGTATATTGCTATTTTTCTTAAGACACTGAACGAGAAGGTGGAAAATGGTGCAGAGAAATGAATCTGGCATATAATTGTTAGTTTGAACGTGAAAAATTAGAAATTTCCATTTGGTGAAATGAGAAAAAGTTCCCCTTTAACTTCCGGGTAGTGATTGTTTGTAAAAAACAACAGTTCTTAAACCTTCCTGCATGTTTATGCATGAAAGCGAACTAAAATCAATGATAAAAAAAAAAAAATTCTTTCGTTTTTTTTCCCACTTTTCTCACTCTCGCGGAATGAGCAGTTTGGCAAAATGAACCGTTTTTCGTGAATAACTCGTCAGCGAATCATTTCCGCTGATAAAGTTATGAAGAAAAAAGTTCGATAAAGTAGTTGGCGAGCGAAATACGTCAGTCAAACTGTTTTACAATGCGAATCCAAGGTGAAATGATGAAAAACTCTCATTTTCATTTTGCTGGGACGGGTTGAGCACGTGTACAAGTATCGTTTGTAATTTTAGCTGAACACAGTATGAACAAAAAATGTGTAAAATGGTACATGGACTTGAACTCGGCTAATAATTGTTAGTTTGAAGTTAAATTCGGTGATAAAATGAGTATTTTCCTTTTGGTGAAATGAGAAAACGTTCCCCTTTAACCTTCGGGTAGTGATTGTTTGTAAAAAAAACATTTCTTAAGACTTCCGGTATGTTCATGTGTGTAACTGCACTAAAATAAGTGATAAAAAAAAAATTTCATTTTAGTCCAATTTTCATTCTGCTATTCTGCTGTTCTGCTGGCAAAATGAAAATATTTCATTCTGCTATTCTGCTGTTCTGCTGGAAATTTTTTTTTTTTTTTTTTTAGTATATTGCTATTTTTCTTAAGACACTGAACGAGAAGGTGGAAAATGGTGCAGAGAAATGAATCTGGCATATAATTGTTAGTTTGAACGTGAAAAATTAGAAATTTCCATTTGGTGAAATGAGAAAAAGTTCCCCTTTAACTTCCGGGTAGTGATTGTTTGTAAAAAACAACAGTTCTTAAACCTTCCTGCATGTTTATGCATGAAAGCGAACTAAAATCAATGATAAAAAAAAAAAAAATTCTTTCGTTTTTTTTCCCACTTTTCTCACTCTCGCGGAATGAGCAGTTTGGCAAAATGAACCGTTTTTCGTGAATAACTCGTCAGCGGATCATTTCCGCTGATAAAGTTATGAAGAAAAAAGTTCGATAAAGTAGTTGGCGAGCGAAATACGTCAGTCAAACTGTTTTACAATGCGAATCCAAGGTGAAATGATGAAAAACTCTCATTTTCATTTTGCTGGGACGGGTTGAGCACGTGTACAAGTATCGTTTGTAATTTTAGCTGAACACAGTATGAACAAAAAATGTGTAAAATGGTACATGGACTTGAACTCGGCTAATAATTGTTAGTTTGAAGTTAAATTCGGTGATAAAATGAGTATTTTCCTTTTGGTGAAATGAGAAAACGTTCCCCTTTAACCTTCGGGTAGTGATTGTTTGTAAAAAAAACATTTCTTAAGACTTCCGGTATGTTCATGTGTGTAACTGCACTAAAATAAGTGATAAAAAAAAAATTTCATTTTAGTCCAATTTTCATTCTGCTATTCTGCTGTTCTGCTGGCAAAATGAAAATATTTCATTCTGCTATTCTGCTGTTCTGCTGGAATTTTTTTTTCTTTTTTCAGTATATCGCTATTTTACTTAAGACACTGAACGAGAAGGTGGAAAATGGTGCAGAGAAATGAATCTGGCATATAATTGTTAGTTTGAACGTGAAAAATTAGAAATTTCCATTTGGTGAAATGAGAAAAAGTTCCCCTTTAACTTCCGGGTAGTGATTGTTTGTAAAAAAACAACAGTTCTTAAACCTTCCTGCATGTTTATGCATGAAAGCGAACTAAAATCAATGATAAAAAAAAATAAAAAATTCTTTCGTTTTTTTCCCCACTTTTCTCACTCTCGCGGAATGAGCAGTTTGGCAAAATGAACCGTTTTTCGTGAATAACTCGTCAGCGAATCATTTCCGCTGATAAAGTTATGAAGAAAAAAGTTCGATAAAGTAGTTGGCGAGCGAAATACGTCAGTCAAACTGTTTTACAATGCGAATCCAAGGTGAAATGATGAAAAACTCTCATTTTCATTTTGCTGGGACGGGTTGAGCACGTGTACAAGTATCGTTTGTAATTTTAGCTGAACACAGTATGAACAAAAAATGTGTAAAATGGTACATGGACTTGAACTCGGCTAATAATTGTTAGTTTGAAGTTAAATTCGGTGATAAAATGAGTATTTTCCTTTTGGTGAAATGAGAAAACGTTCCCCTTTAACTTTCGGGTAGTGATTGTTTGTAACAAAAAACAACAGTTCTTAAACATTCCTGCATGTTTATGCATGAAAACGAACTAAAATCATAATAAAAAAAAAATTCAACTTTAACCTTCGGTTGTTGATTGTTGGTAAAAAAAAAACATTTCTTAAGACTGAATGCATGTTCATGCACGTACATAATTATACTAAAATAAGTGATAAAAAAGACATCATTTTTCATTCTGCTATTCTGCTGTTCTGCTGGCAGAATGAAAATATTTCATTCTGCTGTTCTGCTATTCTGCTGGCAGAATGAGAATATTTCATTCTGCTGTTCTGCTATTCTGCTGGCAGAATGAAAAAAATTCATTCTGCTGTTCTGCCATTCTGCTAACTTGACCGACTTAAAAAAATCAATGCTGGATGTTTTATGAGTCTGTTGTTATAATGCATTTATCGACTTTCAATAATTCATATCTGATACTCAGTTTAGTATGTTTTATTTTATACAGTTTTTACATTATAATAAACAAAAAATCCGCCCCAAACTACAGTATGTCAGCAGCATTTCTGACCCTCACACTAAGTTCAATACCAGTGACTTAGTTACATATACTTATATTTCTCTGCTAATACTGACAAACTGGAAAGAGTTCAGAGACCGACGTGCAGCACGCTGGACCACGGATGGCTATTCCCATTAGATGTTATGGTAATACTCTACTATTTAAGTGTTAGCGGTTTCAAAATAGTTCAGCATGTCCAATTTAATCATGACCGCTTTCATATCACTTCGCCAACATTTGTTATAATCCATAGTGAAAACACGTTTCATGAGCCTGTCATTTACGAACTTGAGTAAACGGTTAAGTAGCGAAACATTGTGATCCAGCGTTGATAAGTAGGTGGAATCCAGTCTGTATATCCTTAATTGCAAACTTCTTATTAAAATATTTACAGTCAAACCTGTCTTATGCAGCCAGTCATGGAATTAAGCAATTCTGGCTTTTTAAGACAGGTTGTTGCGTAATACAGTTTAATATGCTCTGAAATCATAGAAATGAGAAATAGCAAATATGGCTGCTTAAGACAAGTGGCTGCTTAATAGAGGTGATCGCTTACACAGGTTTGACTGTACTCCCAAGAAATAATGCAGCGCACGGCTTTGAATATTATCTATGGTCTGACATTGTTTATAACGCCATATAGGTAAACAGGATTGGTTTATATGGTATACAGAACAGGATTCATATACTGTGACTTGATCTAAAATCTTTGAAGTTGTGAATCTATGAAATAATTCTACTTAGTGCATTCCCTGCTCCTTTCGCTATAACTTGACAGTGATATGAAAAGTTATGTTTGTCATGAAATACAACACCGAGGTATTTATACTTCTCAACCGTTTCTGTGCGGTTATTACCGATTGTAAATGTACACTTCATTTGTGCAACTCTCTGTTTTTTGAAATGCGTACTTTTAGATTTATTCACTTACGGAAACCTATAGGCGAATTCGTTCTGGCTCAGCTGCATATATAGATACCTGCATAGTTATCACCCTGATCACCATTCTCAAAATGAACTGGAACCACCCTTACGTTGTCGACCATGGAGTCTTTCCAGTAGGTCCTGACCGCACAGTAGGTCTATATATAAACCGTCATTAGGTTCTTCGAACATGGAGTCCTTCCAGTCGGTCCTGACCGCACAGTAGGTCTATGTATAAACCGTCATTAGGTTCTTCGAACATGGAGTCCTTCCAGTCGGTCCTGACCGCACAGTAGGTCTATGTATAAACCGTCTTTAGGTTCTTCGAACGTGGAGTACTTCCAGTCGGTCCTGACCGCACAGTACGTCTTCCAGTCGGTCCTGACCGCACAGTAGGTCTATGTATAAACCGCCATTAGGTTCTTCGAACGTGAAATCCTTCCAGTCGGTCCTGACCGCACAGTAGATCTATATATAAACCACCATTAGGTTCTTCGAACGTGCCAAACTTGGCCGCACAGTAGATCTATAATATAAACCGCCATTAGGTTCTTCGAACGTGGAGTCCTTCCGGTCGGTCCTGGTAGTACAGTATAATTATATGAACCCATGGAATGGACTGCCGTTAAAGATGGTAATAACAATGATGAGTGCGTTTTTCGTTTCTATAAATAAGATGACAATGAGAAAATGTTTAAAATGAACTAAACCGGCCAACGATCGTTTCTGCTTTACGCAGTCGACTTTCTGGGGCATAGGTAACTTCGTTATCGGGTTGATGATGACAAGAAACCACGTATACCACCTTCAGAATTAAAAATAACTGGATTAAATGGACCGTAACTCTGACAAATGTGAGGTTCTGGTGCTCACCAACAAGATACATATGATACCTGCAAATGTCTCAGTCTGTGCTCTGCAGTTGCTAATGACATCCAAGTCCAAATACCTTGATAGCATACTCAGGGTTCTTCACAGGAAGAAATGCAAGTGCTGGGGTGAGAGCGCGTTAAGAACTTCGGCACATTTTCAAGCGCTGTGTAAGGCATTCAACGATTGAAATATATTTCATAAGTAAAACTTGCATTAATCAGTTAAAGTCATCATATTTAGTATGTTTCAATTTAAGCATTAAAATGAGGAAAGATGTGCAAAGAAATATAATGATTAAGAGGAAAGTAAGCTTTTGCAAAATTTTGTTAAATAACAAAAGCGCTAGGGGAATATGATTTCTGATAAGCGCTGGGGTGCCCCTGTGCTTAAATGGCCTGCGGAGAAGCCTGATACAGTCATGGAACTCTCGAAGATGGTCAGCAAAATCATGAAAACAACATTTGCAGAAACCTTCCCAAAGGTTATAAAACTTATTAGATAGAGGTAATTTAAGACAGGGGCGAACAGACGGACAAAAAAGACAGACAGACAGACAGACAGACAGACAGACAGACAGACAGACAGACAGACAGACAGACAGACAGACAGACAGACAGACAGACAGACAGACAGACATACAGACAGACAGACGGACAGACGGACAGACGGACAGACGGACAGGCGGACAGGCGGACAGGCGGGCAGGCGGACAGGCAGGCAGGCAGGCAGACTATTCGTACAAAAAACGTACATTAGCCTACGAACGTAAGTGAAACTGGTTCAAACAATGTTCGCGCATTCGCTGGTTCATTGGTAGAAAAATAAAATATGGCAACGCAGGCTGCGGGAAAAGGTCGTCCAAAAAATCGGAAAGTAATAGAAAAAGAAAAAAAAAGGATCGCATCAGCAATCAATCAAGAATTAATATTGGCAGTGAAATCGGACGTTACCGCTTGGTTGTGGACGACGGTACTAATATTGACTCGAACTGTTAGCAGTCGATGATTTAGACTCTACCCAAGAAAGTAAATGGTTCCCTGTCATTAAGCTAAGATAAATATGTGTGGAGAAAAACTGGGAGACCAGAGTACATCAAATATGGCAGCGCCCATGTAAAACGTACGCACATTTTGTTATTTCCAGAAATCGGTAAAATTATGTGTTTTTATAATGTCATCAGAATGAATGTAGCTATTACACGTGTGCAACTTACTAAGTTTCAGTTCGATTTATACATGACAAACCATTATCTTGTTAGTGTACTGTATATAAACATGCTGAAGTATTCTCCGAGAATAAATAGCTGGAAAGTTTTAAAAAGCTTGAGATAGCGTATGGTGCTGTCTTTGTTGCACATTTTCACATTTGGACAAGTGATTTATTTAAGTTCACTGGTCCATGAACTATTGAATTTCCCTAAAAAGGAGTTGCGGTGGTCTGGAAGTTAATAAGCCTTTGGTATCTTACTATCTAGAGTAATGTGGGGGAAATATACATAGGACACACAGGGGTTTTCCGGACGATTTGAAAATGTGCTTTTTGCGGTTTTAATGCGTGTACTTTATTTGTTTTCGGAGCCTTTTAAAGCAGCGGATATAGTAACACATCCTGGATAACATACAGGTGTTTATGTACCTTGACGAAATGTGATGACAATTATTGGAAGAGAGCGTTTCCTGTAAATAAGTTTCCTCTCAAGTGTTTACTCAGATAGCACTGACATTTTCAACAAGAAACAGAAAGATTTAACTCGTTTTACATTTATTGATTTTGTGTTTATTTGACGAAATAATTTGTGTTGAATAAGAAATTGAAACAAATATATGTTTTATTTTATAATAAACAATAATTGAAATGAAAATAAAAGTGTCCGATAAACCCCTGATGAATAATTCAGTAAGCTGTCTGATGAACCCCACATGAGATTTAAGTCTGATAAATTGCACAAAACATCTGATACTCCCCATGTAGTGCAGTACTTAGAAAAACAGTTGACTGGTACATGCTGTTCTTGTATCATGCCACCACAACAGGGCTGGAAAATAAGTAAGATTTAAGAAACTGACCTTAATATTCTGTGATTTTAAGCATTCAATTGAAAATGTTGGAAAAGGAGGACGAGCAGCTTTTATCAGAATTTCAAGCCCTGCCACAACCTATCGAACATAAATGTATCTATCAGAGATATTCCCCCATAGTACTCTATACAGTTTTAAATTCATAGGTTATTGGTGGTACAGATTGATCTGTATTTACCCGTATACACAACCTATGGTAAAAAGTAGAATATTTAATATAAGAAAAAATGAAGTATAGGTATTATTTTGCTGGTTTTTAAATATTTGTACAAAATAACTTGATGAAAACTCAATTCAAGTATTGTCAGATCTATAGCAGCTGAAATTGTTCTATTGTTGATTCCAGATTTTATGCATGATAATGATTAAAAATCTGATGTAAAAAGTGACAACTGATGTTAAGAAGAGCACTTCTAAAACTGAGAAAGTTTCTACCATTTAAGATGGCGTCAGCAGAAGAGGTAATTAATCTCCATTCATCATAAGATTGTTTCCTTGTTCTTAAATGTTGTTTATATTAAGTACCTCAATTTGAGACCTCTTGTCATGTTTTGTAAATTGTACTGTTTGGTCATTTATTTTTTTATACTTTTTTATTTAAATTTGCTGATGTCTTAATTAGGGTAGCCACATGTTCTGAAACCTACAAGGGAATTAAGTGAACTACATGAACTGTACCTATATATATTTTTCTATTCCCTTGCATCCATGTTTTTCATTTCAGTCGGACTGGCCTCATTGCTCTTCCTACTTGATGGCACTCCTATTTATCTTATTTTTTCAAGATCTGTAATTGCTAATAATTTTTCTGTCAGCTGCTTGCATTTGATCTCTTCTCTAACTATATATTGTCAATGAAAACAACATGTGTAATTATGTTTCTGTTTTCTAAATATAGACAAAAGTGGGTGAAAAACGAATGGCTGAAACTGTAGGGGAATCCAATAACAAAAAGTCGAAAAAAATGGTATGTAACGAAATTAAAATCCAGTTTGTTGGTATAAATAACAAACATGCATGTAATTGTTAAGAATATAATGACAAAAACATTACTAAGAAAAATAAAAAATTAATGGATATACCAATATTACATTTTAAGTTTTCAACGGAGACGGTACTCGCTCTCTCTCTCTCTTGACCGAGCTATATTGCACTGTGTATAAACTAGTTACCTAATCAATAGTTGGTATTTTTTATTTTTGCTTGATTCCCAAGAAGGCCTATAGCCTATATGAACCACTCTTTAATCTGCTTTCTTGAACCAGTATTGAGTGTTGCTGTTAGCGGGAGTATATGAAGAATAACTAAGTTAGATAACTTTTGCTTGAATATAATGCTGATTATGGCCTTTGTTTGACTTTATAAACTCTGGTTTTGCGTGCAAGTACCATTAAATCCATATCTCACCAATCACTCAAAGTATTTGATTGAAACTTCACACAAGACTTTCTAGTCATCACGCCTACTACAATATCTAATTAAGACAATTCGTGCTTGATATAACTCAAATTTTGGCCCTTGTTTGACTTATAAATTCTGGTTAAAGTTTTGTATGCATGAACCATTAAGTCCATATCTTACCAACCACTCAATGTATTTGATTGAAACTTTATGTATGGATGGTTGTTTCATTTGTTTTTTTTCTTCAGTCTGGTGGTCTGTATAAATATGTACATTTATTCTATGGGTAGGTCATAAATTTAAAAATGTCTTAAATAGCCCTAAAATATTATACATGTACTGGTATATAATATTGAATTCAACAAGATACATGTATTAACTTTAGTAAATAACTTAATATTAAGTTGGAACTACTATTAAAATATATGCATGTTTTAGGATCATCGTCAATTCCGACAGCAGCCCCAACAGGAGGTTGGTAGAGCAGATAGAAAGAGGAAATGTGCCTTGCTGATAGCCTACAATGGGAAGGGCTATTATGGACTACAGATGTAAGTGTTACAACTGCAACACCATACAGTGTATACACGTTGTATACAAGCTAAACAATCAGGACTCTTGTTTGACCATTTTTAGGGCCTTTATTCTGCCTTATTCCCAATAGCAAATAGTATGTTTGTTTTTTCTCTCAATCCAAAGTATCCTATTCACAATTTCAAAATGCAAAGAAACAGTGGGAAGGGGGGGGGGAATTTGGAGATTTTTTAATATTATGATTTTAATGCAGTCTTCTACAAGAAGAACATCACAATTGTATTTTACATTACACATATTGTTACTTACATTGAAGGAACTGTGCTTTGTAATTTTCCTAATTTCTTAAAAATTAACGCTAATTTTCCCAAAGTCGGTGGCTCCGACCCTATTCCCAAAAGTGTGAGCAAGAGCCCTGACAATTTTCACTGTACAACTAGTATTTTTATTGGGATTTGATTGGGATTATAAGAATCTTACATGGGTTTGAGGTTTAGTTAGAAAAGTCCAAGCCTCGTTCCCACGTAAACAGTTAACCAAGGAAAGGAATTTTCTATCCGAAACAAAAAAACATGAATGATTCTTTTTCTTGCATACCAATTTATCTCACTAGATCCAATGTCAAAGCGCAAGAATTTTATCTCGGCCCGAGGGTGAGGTTATAAGAATCCATCATGAGTAGCCATGCGGATAAACTCATGATGGATTTTATTTCTCCCATTCATCCCAGTCAAACGATAGACCCATGATAAATGCCATCTTCACTAAAAATTCCATTTTTAAATGCGTGGTTAATGCCCAAAATTTCACATATATATGAAGAAATTGACCTTTAAAAGTACATACTATAAGTATGTACCAGAAATTACACCTGGTAATCTCTCTGCACATTGTTTAAATAATTCACTTCAAATATATATTTTCCCCTGTCCCTAATTTTGTTGGTAGGCATGCCGTCATAAATATATACGTTGACAACTTTATTCTCATACAACGCTTCTCTTTTATACAGTTTCCTACAACAAAATCAAGTTTTAAAATATTTTCATAGGTGAGAAAATACAAACTTATATGGTTATGATTTATGAATAAGGAAATAGATTACAAAAATTGATTTAGTTCCAGATTTTCATCAGGTCATTTGAGGAAGCTGTGGCATGACATGGAAGATAGAATTTTCTTTCATGGGGAAAACCTGTATCTCCCATGAGCAGAAATGGGAGAAAGAAATTTCTAACCCCAGTAAAAATGCAGATATCCTTATCCAATGTGCAAGAAAAAGATATCCCAACCTGAGGTTTTACTGTTTCTATTGGAACCGAGGCTCTGTCGAAATATCTATCAAAATAGTGATACCGAGTGCATTGCAATCTTATTGTCTCGATCTATTGATTTTATACTCATGGCTGATTCTCTTTGATTTATCTTGACCACAGGTCCTTATCATCTGATATGCAAGTAATACAAAATGTTGACCGGACTCTGTAACAAAATATAAAATTTATATCAAAATTAAATAAATTAAACACTTTCACATTACATAATTGTTTCAGAAATCCTGGGTTTCAAACAATAGAATCTGAGCTGTGTAAGGCACTACTAGAAGTTGGCTTGATACCACAGGCTCACCATGACTGTATGCAAAAGGTTGGTTCTCACATGTTGTGTGTATATATATATCTTTATAAAAGTCTCACCTATGTACAAACATAAAAAAACCATAACATTATACAATGTACATAGCCATTAAAAATTAGAATTACAAGAGACTATCACTATAAAATTAATTGACATAAAATATTTACATCTATCACAGATTATACATGCTTTATATTAATAGAATAAGAAGTATAGTATATAGCATTATACACTGTAAAAATTGAGAGACCTGCGCTAGTCTTGGCTCTAGGCCTAAAAGTATGTTACCTAGGGATTTAGTATGTTTCACTATTTTGTATAAAACATGTATTGTATATTTCCCTTGTGTGATTTAGTAGGTTTCACTGTCTGGTATAGTTTATTTCCCATGTGTGATTTAGTAGGTTTCACTGTCTTGTAAAGTTATATCCCTTGTGTGATTTAGAAGGTTTCACTGTCTGGTATAGTTATTTCCGTTGTGTGATTTAGTAGGTTTCACTGTCTAGTATAGTTATTTCCCATGTGTGATTTAGTAGGTTTCACTGTCTGGTATAGTTATTTCCGTTGTGTGATTTAGTAGGTTTCACTGTCTGGTATAGTTTATTTCCCATGTGTAATTTAGTAGGATTCACTGTCTGGTAAAGTTAATTCCCTTGTGTGATTTAGTAGGATTCACTGTCTGGTATAGTTATTTCCCCTGTGTGATTGAGTAGGTTTCACTGTCTGGTATAGTTATATCCCTTGTGTGATTTAGTAAGTTTCACTGTCTGGTATAGTTTATTTCCCTTGTGTGATTTAGTAGGTTTCACTGTCTGGTATAGTTATTTCCTTTGTGTGATTTAGTAGGTTTCACTGTCTAGTATAGTTATTTCCCATGTGTGATTAAGTAGGTTTCACTGTCTGGTATAGTTTATTTCCCTTGTGTGATTTAGTAGGTTTCACTGTCTGGTATAGTTATATCCCTTGTGTGATTTAGTAGGTTTCACTGTCTGGTATAGTTATATCCCTTGTGTGATTTAGTAGGTTTCACTGTCTAGTATAGTTATTTCCCTTGTGTGATTTAGTAGGTTTCACTGTCTGGTATAGTTATTTCCTTTGTGTGATTTAGTAGGTTTCACTGTCTGGTATAGTTATTTCCTTTGTGTGATTTAGTAGGTTTCACTGTCTAGTATAGTTATTTCCCATGTGTGATTTAGTAGGTTTCACTGTCTGGTATAGTTATATCCCTTGTGTGATTTAGTAGGTTTCACTGTCTGGTATAGTTATATCCCTTGTGTGATTTAGTAGGTTTCACTGTCTGGTATAGTTATTTCCCTTGTGTGATTTAGTAGGTTTCACTGTCTGGTATAGTTTATTTCCCTTGTGTAATTTAGAATGTTTCTTTTTCTTGTATAGTTCATTTCACCGGTTAAGTATAGTATGGCCCTCTTGTGTAGAGTAAAGTTCACTGTTTTGTATAGTTTGTTTACAGGAAACTTAATTTAAAAACAACAACACTGCCTTATCCTCTATACCAGATGTCGTTCCAGAGGGCAGCCCGTACGGACAAGGGTGTATCTGCAGCCGGGAATGTTGTCTCACTAAAGATAAGTCATCCATGTTTGTATTATTGTATCATTGTAAAGATATTTGTATTATTTTATCATTCTTGTGATATTTGTATTATTGTATCATTGTAAAGATATTTGTTTTATTGTATCATATTTGGGGATATTTGTATTATTGTATCATTGTGGAGATGTTTGTATTATTGTATCATTGTGAAGATATTTGTGTTAATGTGTGTAGAGATGTTTATATTATTGTATCATTGTGGAGATGTTTGTATTATTGTATCATTGTAAAGATATTTGTATTAATGTATCATTGTGGTGATATTTGTATTATTGTATCATTGTGGAGATATTCATATTATTGTATCATTGTGGAGATGGTTGTATTATTTTATTATTGTGGAGATGGTTGTATTATTGTATCATTGTTGAGATATTTGTTTTATTGTGGAGATATTTGTATTATTGTATCATTGTGGAGATATTTGTATTATTGTATCATTGTGGAGAAATTTGTATTATTGTATCATTGTGGTGATATTTTTATTTTGTGGAGCTGTTTGTATTCTCATATATCATCATTGAGGTATTTAATACAAAAGTGTTGAATACATTATATGACATAAATTTATTTTAAATATAAGGGAGGTAACCCCTGTGAACCTGTTAAACTAACATAGGATTTGAGTGACTCGGTAACATGTAGTATGTGTTATTAAAGTTAAACAACAAATTAAGTTATTTTAGCAAACCCCCTACTTAAATTTACTGCAGTAAACATGTTGGTAATTATTTATTAGAATTTCGCATTAAGTACATAACTGCAATACATCTATATCTGCAGTTATAGCCTTCATGCACCAGAATGTATTAGAAACGTATTTAAGCACATTCTTCATATTGTACACACCATATAGCAATTTGAATGAAAAAACACAACACAGGAAGAGATATGACAACACAACACAGAGGTGACTTACTTGGAAATGAAAAAGTGACACTAATGCAGGAGTTACAAGATAATTCAATAACATCACAATTAACAACCAATAACATAAACATTTTCATATCTATTAAGTGTGTTAAGTTTAGAATTATTTTGTGGAAAATATGGGCCATCGTGGAAAAAGTGTGAGGGATGGATGGGTGATATGGTATTTCCAGTCTAGGTATAAGACGGTTCCTCTGTCTTGTGGGTGAAGTGTGAGGGATGGATGGGTGATATGGTATTTCCAGTCTAGGTATAGGATGGTTCCTCTGTCTTGGGCGGAAGTGTGAGACATGGATGGGTGGTATGGTATTTCCAGTCTAGGTATAGGACGGTTCCTGTCTTGGGGGTGAAGTGTGAGAGATGGATGATATGGTATTTCCAGTCTAGGTATAGGACGGTTCCTGTCTTGGGGGTGAAGTATGAGAGATGGATGATATGGTATTTCCTGTCTAGGTATAGGATGGATCCTCTGTCTTGGGGGTGAAGTGTGAGAGATGGATGATATGGTATTTCCAGTCTAGGTATAGGACGGTTCCTGTCTGGGGGGTGAAGTGTGAGAGATGGATGATATGGTATTTCCAGTCTAGGTATAGGATGGTTCCTCTGTCTTGGGGGTGAAGTATGAGAGATGGATGATATGGTTTTTCCAGTCTAGGTATAGGATGGTTCCTTTGTCTTACGGGAGAAGTATGAGAGATGGATGATATGGTATTTCCAGTCTAGGTATAGGATGGTTCCTCTGTCTTGGGGGTGAAGTGTGAGAGATGGATGATATGGTATTTCCAGTCTAGGTATAGGACGGTTCCTGTCTTGGGGGTGAAGTGTGAGAGATGGATGATATGGTATTTCCAGTCTAGGTATAGGACGGTTCCTGTCTTGGGGGTGAAGTATGAGAGATGGATGATATGGTATTTCCTGTCTAGGTATAGGATGGTTCCTCTGTCTTTGGGGTGAAGTGTGAGAGATGGATGATATGGTATTTCCAGTCTAGGTATAGGATGGTTCCTCTGTCTTTGGGGTGAAGTGTGAGAGATGGATGATATGGTATTTCCAGTCTAGGTATAGGATGGTTCCTCTGTCTTGGGGGTGAAGTGTGAGAGATAGATGATATGGTATTTCCAGTCTAGGTATAGGATGGTTCCTCTGTCTTTGGGGTGAAGTGTGAGAGATGGATGATATGGTATTTCCAGTCTAGGTATAGGATGGTTCCTCTGTCTTGTGGGTGAAGTGTGAGAGATGGATGATATGGTATTTCCAGTCTAGGTATAGGATGGTTCCTCTGTCTTTGGGGTGAAGTGTTAGAGATGGATGATATGGTATTTCCAGTCTAGGTATAGGATGGTTCCTCTGTCTTGGGGGTGAAATGTGAGAGATGGATGCTATGGTATTTCCAGTCTAGGTATAGGATGGTTCCTCTGTCTTTGGGGTGAAGTGTGAGAGATGGATGATATGGTATTTCCAGTCTAGGTATAGGATGGTTCCTCTGTCTTTGGGGTGAAGTGTGAGAGATGGATGATATGGTATTTCCAGTCTATGTATAGGATGGTTCCTCTGTCTTTGGGGTGAAGTGTGAGAGATGGATGATATGGTATTTCCAGTCTAGGTATAGGATGGTTCCTCTGTCTTTGGGGTGAAGTGTGAGAGATGGATGATATGGTATTTCCAGTCTAGGTATAAGATGGTTCCTCTGTCTTGGGGGTGAAGTGTGAGAGATGGATGATATGGTATTTCCAGTCTATGTATAGGATGGTTCCTCTGTCTTTGGGGTGAAGTGTGAGAGATGGATGATATGGTATTTCCAGTCTAGGTATAGGATGGTTCCTCTGTCTTTGGGGTGAAGTGTGAGAGATGGATGATATGGTATTTCCAGTGTAGGTATAGGATGGTTCCTCTGTCTTTGGGGTGAAGTGTGAGAGATGGATGATATGGTATTTCCAGTCTAGGTATAGGATGGTTCCTCTGTCTTTGGGGTGAAGTGTGAGAGATGGATGATATGGTATTACCAGTTTAGATATAGGATGGTTCCTCTGTCTTGGGGGTGAAGTGTGAGAGATGGATGATATGGTATTTCCAGTCTAGGTATAGGACGGTTCCTGTCTTGGGGGTGAAGTGTGAGAGATGGATGATATGGTATTTCCAGTCTAGGTATAGGACGGTTCCTGTCTTGGGGGTGAAGTATGAGAGATGGATGATATGGTATTTCCAGTCTAGGTATAGGACGGTTCCTGTCTTTGGGGTGAAGTGTGAGAGATGGATGATATGGTATTTCCAGTCTAGGTATAGGATGGTTCCTGTCTTGGGGGGGAAGTGTGAAAGATGGATGGGTGGTATGGTATTTCCAGTCTAGGTATAAGATGGTTCCTCTGTCTTAGGGGTGAAGTGTGAGAAATGAATGGGTGAGATGGTATTTCCAGTCTAGGTATAGGACGGTTCCTCTGTCTTTGGGGTGAAGGGTGATGGTTGGATGGGTGATATGGTATTTCCTGTTTAGGTATAGGATGGTTCCTCTGTCTTTGGGGTGAAGTGTGAGAGATGGATGATATGGTATTTCCAGTCTAGGTATAGGATGGTTCTTCTGTCTTTGGGGTGAAGTGTGAGAGATGGATGATATGGTATTTCCAGTTTAGGTATAGGACGGTTCCTGTCTTGGGGGTGAAGTGTGAGAGATGGATGATATGGTATTTCCAGTCTAGGTATAGGACGGTTCCTGTCTTGGGGGTGAAGTATGAGAGATGGATGATATGGTATTTCCAGTCTAGGTATAGGACGGTTCCTGTCTTGGGGGTGAAGTGTGAGAGATGGATGATATGGTATTTCCAGTCTAGGTATAGGATGGTTCCTGTCTTGGGGGGGAAGTGTGAGAGATGGATGGGTGGTATGGTATTTCCAGTCTAGGTATAAGATGGTTCCTCTGTCTTAGGGGTGAAGTGTGAGAAATGAATGGGTGAGATGGTATTTCCAGTCTAGGTATAGGACGGTTCCTCTGTCTTTGGGGTGAAGGGTGATGGTTGGATGGGTGATATGGTATTTCCAGTCTAGGTATAGGATGGTTCCTCTGTCTTTGGGGTGAAGTGTGAGAGATGGATGATATGGTATTTCCAGTCTAGGTATAGGATGGTTCCTCTGTCTTTGGGGTGAAGTGTGAGAGATGGATGATATGGTATTTCCAGTCTAGGTATAGGATGGTTCCTCTGTCTTTGGGGTGAAGTGTGAGAGATGGGTGATATGGTATTTACAGTCTAGGTATAGGATGGTTCCTCTGTCTTTGGGGTGAAGTGTGAGAGATGGATGATATGGTATTTCCAGTCTAGGTATAGGATGGTTCCTCTGTCTTTGGGGTGAAGTGTGAGATGGATGATATGGTATTTCCAGTTTAGGTATAGGATGGTTCCTCTGTCTTGGGGGTGAAGTATGAGAGATGGATGATATGGTATTTCCAGTCTAGGTATAGGACGGTTCCTGTCTTGGGGGTGAAGTGTGAGAGATAGATGATATGGTATTTCCAGTCTAAGTATAGGATGGTTCCTGTCTTGGGGGTGAAGTGTGAGAGATGGATGATATGGTATTTCCAGTCTAGGTATAGGACGGTTCCTGTCTTGGGGGTGAAGTGTGAGAGATGGATGATCTGGTATTTCCAGTCTAGGTATAGGACGGTTCCTCTGTCTTTGGGGTGAAGTGTGAGAGATGGATGATATGGTATTTCCAGTCTAGGTATAGGACGGTTCATGTCTTGGGGGTGAAGTGTGAGAGATGGATGATATGGTATTTCCAGTCTAGGTATAGGATGGTTCCTCTGTCTTTGGGGTGAAGTGTTATATGGATGATATGGTATTTCCAGTCTAGGTATAAGACGGTTCCTCTGTCTTGGGGGTGAAGTATGAGAGATGGATGATATGGTATTTCCAGTTTAGGTATAGGACGGTTCCTGTCTTTGGGGTGAAGTGTGAGAGATGGATGATATGGTATTTCCAGTCTAGGTATAGGACGGTTCCTGTCTTGGGGGGGAAGTGTGAGAGATGGATGGGTTGTATGGTATTTCCAGTCTAGGTATAGGATGGTTCCTCTGTCTTAGGGGTGAAGTGTGAGAAATGAATGGGTGAGATGGTATTTCCAGTCTAGGTATAGGACGGTTCCTGTCTTGGGGGTGAAGTGTGAGAGATGGATGATATGGTATTTCCAGTCTAGGTATAGGATGGTTCCTGTCTTGGGGGGGAAGTGTGAGAGATGGATGGGTGGTATGGTATTTCCAGTCTAGGTATAAGATGGTTCCTCTGTCTTAGGGGTGAAGTGTGAGAAATGAATGGGTGAGATGGTATTTCCAGTCTAGGTATAGGACGGTTCCTCTGTCTTTGGGGTGAAGGGTGATGGTTGGATGGATGATATGGTATTTCCAGTCTAGGTATAGGATGGTTCCTCTGTCTTTGGGGTGAAGTGTGAGAGATGGATGATATGGTATTTCCAGTCTAGGTATAGGATGGTTCCTCTGTCTTTGGGGTGAAGTGTGAGAGATGGGTGATATGGTATTTACAGTCTAGGTATAGGATGGTTCCTCTGTCTTTGGGGTGAAGTGTGAGAGATGGATGATATGGTATTTCCAGTCTAGGTATAGGATGGTTCCTCTGTCTTTGGGGTGAAGTGTGAGATGGATGATATGGTATTTCCAGTTTAGGTATAGGATGGTTCCTCTGTCTTGGGGGTGAAGTATGAGAGATGGATGATATGGTATTTCCAGTCTAGGTATAGGACGGTTCCTGTCTTGGGGGTGAAGTGTGAGAGATAGATGATATGGTATTTCCAGTCTAAGTATAGGATGGTTCCTGTCTTGGGGGTGAAGTGTGAGAGATGGATGATATGGTATTTCCAGTCTAGGTATAGGATGGTTCCTGTCTTGGGGGTGAAGTGTGAGAGATGGATGATCTGGTATTTCCAGTCTAGGTATAGGATGGTTCTTCTGTCTTTGGGGTGAAGTGTGAGAGATGGATGATATGGTATTTCCAGTCTAGGTATAGGACGGTTCATGTCTTGGGGGTGAAGTGTGAGAGATGGATGATATGGTATTTCCAGTCTAGGTATAGGATGGTTCCTCTGTCTTTGGGGTGAAGTGTTATATGGATGATATGGTATTTCCAGTCTAGGTATAAGACGGTTCCTCTGTCTTGGGGGTGAAGTATGAGAGATGGATGATATGGTATTTCCAGTTTAGGTATAGGACGGTTCCTGTCTTTGGGGTGAAGTGTGAGAGATGGATGATATGGTATTTCCAGTCTAGGTATAGGACGGTTCCTGTCTTGGGGGGGAAGTGTGAGAGATGGATGGGTTGTATGGTATTTCCAGTCTAGGTATAGGATGGTTCCTCTGTCTTAGGGGTGAAGTGTGAGAAATGAATGGGTGAGATGGTATTTCCAGTCTAGGTATAGGACGGTTCCTCTGTCTTAGGGGAGAAGTATGAGAGATGGATGATATGGTATTTCTAGTCTAGGTATAGGACGGTTTCTCTGTCTTTGGGGGTAAGTGTGAGAGATGGATGGGTGGTATGGTATTTCCAGTCTAGGTATAGGACGGTTCCTCTGTCTTTGGGGGAAAGTGTGAGAGATGGATTGGTGGTATGGTATTTCCAGTCTAGGTATAGGACGGTTCCTCTGTCTTAGGGGAGAAGTATGAGAGATGGATGATATGGTATTTCCAGTCTAGGTATAGGACGGTTCCTGTCTTGGGGGTGAAGTGTGAGAGATGGATGATATGGTATTTACAGTCTAAGTATAGGACGGTTCCTGTCTTGGGGGGGAAGTGTGAGAGATGGATGGGTGGTATGGTATTTCCAGTCTAGGTATAGGACGGTTTCTCTGTCTTTGGGGGGAAGTGTGAGAGATGGATGGGTGGTATGGTATTTCCAGTCTAGGTATAGGACGGTTCCTCTGTCTTTGGGGGGAAGTGTGAGAGATGGATTGGTGGTATGGTATTTCCAGTCTAGGTATAGGATGGTTCCTCTGTCTTAGGGGAGAAGTATTAGAGATGGATGATATGGTATTTCCAGTCTAAGTATAGGACGGTTCCTGTCTTGGGGGTGAAGTGTGAGAGATGGATGATATGGTATTTACAGTCTAGGTATAGGACGGTTCCTGTCTTGGGGGGGAAGTGTGAGAGATGGATGGGTGGTATCGTATTTCCAGTCTAGGTATAGGATGGTTTCTCTGTCTTTGGGGGGAAGTGTGAGAGATGGATGGGTGGTATGGTATTTCCAGTCTAGGTATAGGACGGTTCCTCTGTCTTTGGGGGAAAGTGTGAGAGATGGATTGGTGGTATGGTATTTCCAGTCTAGGAATAGGACGGTTCCTCTGTCTTTTGGTAGAAGTGTGAGAGATGGATGGGTGATATGGTATTTCTAGTCTAGGTATAGGACTGTTCCTCTGTCTTGGGGATGAAGTGTGAGGGATGGATGGGTGGTATGGTATTTCTAGTGTAGGTATAGGACGGTTCCTCTGTCTTTGGGGTGAAGGGGGAGAGATGGATGATATGGTATTTCCAGTCTAGGTATAGGACGGTTCCTCTGTCTTGGGGGGGTGGGGGGGGGGGGGGGGGGGGGGGGGGGAGGGGGAAGTGTGAGAGATGGATGGGTGATATGGTATTTCTAGTCTAGGTATAGGACTGTTCCTCTGTCTTGGGGGTGAAGAGGGGTGGGGGGGGGAATGTGAGAGATGGACGGGTAGGTGAAGTGTGAGAGATGGATGGGTGGTATGGTATTTCCAGTCTAGGTATAGGACGGTTCCTCTGTCTTTGGGGTGAAGGGTGATGGTTTGATGGGTGGTATGGTATTTCCAGTCTAGGTATAGGACGGTTCCTCTGTCTTTGGGGGGAAGTGTGAGACATGGATGGGTGGTATGGTATTTCCAGTCTAGGTATAGGATGGTTCCTCTGTCAGGGGGTGGAGGGATAGATGGGTGGTATGGTATTTCCAGTCTGGGTTTAGGATTGTTCCTCTGTGCAGGTTCCTTGTGATAAATGATTCTAAGAGTAATTGTGATATTTGTGTTATTTTACATGTTGATAAATATGGACAACCTTGTGGATAAATTGAATGAGAAGTTACCAGCACAGATCAGAGTTATGGGTAAGCTTTATTTATTTGGGATATTTTTTTTGGAAAATTTATAGAAATATTAGACAAATGAAATGGAAATCTGACATGTAATGATATTTTAAGATATATTATATATATTGAAAGTATTGAAATTGTTTTCGATAAATATACATATAAGAGGTGTGCATACATGTTGACTTTTGTAATATTTTCAATATTTATTAATGTTCATTTAGTAGCCATTAAATGCATATTTTCTAGTGCTGTTGCTATGTAACGATATGCAATATCAATATGAAATTTGGCAATGGCCTAGGGAAAATAATCATTTTCATGGCAATATGATTTTTATTCATTTGCTGTATTAAATGTTGGTAATATTACAAAAGTCCACATACAGTCAAACCTGTGTACCAGTTAGCTGTCACCTCTATTAAGCAGACACTTATCTTAAGCAGCCATATTTGCTATTTCTCATTTCTATGATTTCAAAGCATATTATTTTGTTACCTGTATTAAGCAACAACCTGTCTTAAATGGCCAGTTTTACTTATTTCTGAGGTTGGCTGCTTAAGACAGGTTTTTTTATTTACACATCTTGTTTATGATAATAAACCTGTGTTAGCGACCACCTGTCTAAAACAACCATTATTATGTTCTTATTCACAGTTGGAAAGTAAATGTTTGTCACTTCCTTGGCAATGTAGGCCTTGCATTGATGTTCTGTAAGGATTTAGATTTTGGATTTAATAAGCCAATAGTCAAGATTTATTTAAAACTGGCACCATGATTTCGTATATATTGGCTTGAGCCCGACTTACTAAATTCCACTTGTCAACACCATTTTATAGGAACAACCTGAATGAGTTTCAAGGTCAAGGGTCATGGATAAGATCAGAGTAACTTGATCATGTGAGCGGTTGACATGACAACATATAATTTACTGTAGACATTGGTACAAAGTTTCACCTATAAGCTGGCCTCATAGATCTGCTGTAAGTCAGTTCTAGATATAGACTGTAGAATGGAGGTTGGGTCCTTTACATAGCAATGAGATAAGGGCACTCTGAATGGTCAGTGAAAGTTGAATGATGTCACAGTTTGGTTAGGATTAGAGTGCTATGAATTGTGGGATATGCATGGAATTCCCTGCTATTTCATTGGGGTATAACAGGCCTGATTCTGGAGATATAAGGGAACAAGACTACCTAGCCCTAGATGACTGCTAAATTATAAGTTAGTAAAAGTTGAATGATGTCACAGTTTGGTTAGCATTAGAGTTCTATGAATTGTGGGATATGCATGGAATTCCCTGCTTTTTCATTGGGGTATAACAGGCCTGATTCTGGAGATATCAGGGAACAAGACTACCTAGCCCTAGATGACTGCTAAATTATAAGTTAGTAAAAGTTGAATGATGTCACAGTTGGTTAGCATTAGAGTTCTATGAATTGTGGGATATGCATGGAATTCCCTGCTTTTTCATTGGGGTATAACAGGCCTGATTCTGGAGATATCAGGGAACAAGACTACCTAGCCCTAGATGACTGCTAAATTATAAGTTAGTAAAAGTTGAATGATGTCACAGTTTGGTTAGCATTAGAGTGCTATGAATTGTGGGATATGCATGGAATTCCCTGCTTTTTCATTGGGGTATAACAGGCCTGATTCTGGAGATATCAGGGAACAAGACTACCTAGCCCTAGATGACTGCTAAATTATAAGTTAGTAAAAGTTGAATGATGTCACAGTTTGGTTAGCATTAGAGTGCTATGAATTGTGGGATATGCATGGAATTCCCTGCTTTTTCATTGGGGTATAACAGGCCTGATTCTGGAGATATCAGGGAACAAGACTACCTAGCCCTAGATAACTGCTAAATTATAAGTTAGTAAAAGTTGAATGATGTCACAGTTTGGTTAGCATTAGAGTGCTATGAATTGTGGGATATGCATGGAATTCCCTGCTTTTTCATTGGGGTATAACAGGCCTGATTCTGGAGATATCAGGGAACAAGACTACCTAGCCCTAGATGACTGCTAAATTATAAGTTAGTAAAAGTTGAATGATGTCACAGTTTGGTTAGCATTAGAGTGCTATGAATTGTGGGATAGGCATGGAATTCCCTGCTTTTTCATTGGGGTATAACAGGCCTGATTCTGGAGATATCAGGGAACAAGACTACCTAGCCCTAGATAACTGCTAAATTATAAGTTAGTAAAAGTTGAATGATGTCACAGTTTGGTTAGGATTAGAGTGCTATGAATTGTGGGATATGCATGGAATTCCCTGCTTTTTCATTGGGGTATAACAGGCCTGATTCTGGAGATATCAGGGAACAAGACTACCTAGCCCTAGATGACTGCTAAATTATAAGTTAGTAAAAGTTGAATGATGTCACAGTTTGGTTAGCATTAGAGTGCTATGAATTGTGGGATATGCATGGAATTCCCTGCTTTTTCATTGGGGTATAACAGGCCTGATTCTGGAGATATCAGGGAACAAGACTACCTAGCCCTAGATGACTGCTAAATTATAAGTTAGTAAAAGTTGAATGATGTCACAGTTTGGTTAGCATTAGAGTGCTATGAATTGTGGGATATGCATGGAATTCCCTGCTTTTTCATTGGGGTATAACAGGCCTGATTCTGGAGATATCAGGGAACAAGACTACCTAGCCCTAGATAACTGCTAAATTATAAGTTAGTAAAAGTTGAATGATGTCACAGTTTGGTTAGGATTAGAGTGTTATGAATTGTGGGATATGCATGGAATTCCCTGCTTTTTCATTGGGGTATAACAGGCCTGATTCTGGAGATATCAGGGAACAAGACTACCTAGCCCTAGATGACTGCTAAATTATAAGTTAGTAAAAGTTGAATGATGTCACAGTTTGGTTAGCATTAGAGTGCTATGAATTGTGGGATATGCATGGAATTCCCTGCTTTTTCATTGGGGTATAACAGGCCTGATTCTGGAGATATCAGGGAACAAGACTACCTAGCCCTAGATAACTGCTAAATTATAAGTTAGTAAAAGTTGAATGATGTCACAGTTTGGTTAGGATTAGAGTGCTATGAATTGTGGGATATGCATGGAATTCCCTGCTTTTTCATTGGGGTATAACAGGCCTGATTCTGGAGATATCAGGGAACAAGACTACCTAGCCCTAGATGACTGCTAAATTATAAGTTAGTAAAAGTTGAATGATGTCACAGTTTGGTTAGCATTAGAGTGCTATGAATTGTGGGATATGCATGGAATTCCCTGCTTTTTCATTGGGGTATAACAGGCCTGATTCTGGAGATATCAGGGAACAAGACTACCTAGCCCTAGATAACTGCTAAATTATAAGTTAGTAAAAGTTGAATGATGTCACAGTTTGGTTAGCATTAGAGTGCTATGAATTGTGGGATAGGCATGGAATTCCCTGCTTTTTCATTGGGGTATAACAGGCCTGATTCTGGAGATATCAGGGAACAAGACTACCTAGCCCTAGATAACTGCTAAATTATAAGTTAGTAAAAGTTGAATGATGTCACAGTTTGGTTAGCATTAGAGTGCTATGAATTGTGGGATATGCATGGAATTCCCTGCTTTTTCATTGGGGTATAACAGGCCTGATTCTGGAGATATCAGGGAACAAGACTACCTAGCCCTAGATAACTGCTAAATTATAAGTTAGTAAAAGTTGAATGATGTCACAGTTTGGTTAGCATTAGAGTGCTATGAATTGTGGGATATGCATGGAATTCCCTGCTTTTTCATTGGGGTATAACAGGCCTGATTCTGGAGATATCAGGGAACAAGACTAACCAGCCCTAAATAACTGAATTGGAGATCTTAATTAGTTATTATAAAAATCAAATGTATTGATAATGATTGGTCCATTGAAAAGATTAAAATGTTTTTAATTGCAAATTCATACCTATAAAAATGCTGAAAGAAATTTTTAAGTTTATAATATTTGGGATATGATTTTTAATGAGGGTAAAACACAATACTGTACACTTAAAAGTTTAATTTAGAAGGATTTTAGGCCAGTAGTACAGTCACATTATGTTTGAGATACCACTGTAACCTTGTGCAAAAGTATCATTCAATGAAATGTTTGTCTGTATGTTTTAGACTATGTGAGGACCACTAATGGATTTAACTCTAAGAACTTTTGTGATGCCAGGACATACATCTACGTTCTGCCTACGTATGCCTTCGCGCCTGTGGAGGAGGTAATCTACATCATTGGCATAAATTTTATACATAATGTTATTGGAAATTTATTGCTTTTTTTTAAAGGTCAGTTTATACTATTTTATTTAAGCTTGATTTGTGAAAACAGCTTATAGTAACCGCCTTGGAGTCTTTTGTAGAATCGGTAGTGAGTGTTGGTTTTTGAGAGGCAGCATTGGTTAAAGCTGGGTATCACCCTTAAAACCTTTAGTATGAGTGACCAACACTCTATCCACTGCACTATCGCTCTGCTGAATGTTAGTGGTTTGTATTGGTTTGTGTATGAGAAGACTTTTGCCTCGCATAATTATGTAATTGAAATGATGTAAATAACTCTGTTAGCATATGAACCACAAATACACATAAATGTATATTTTTTCTTCATTTATGAAAATTTAAAAAAAATGTTTGTTTTAACATACATGACTGTAGTTTTATTAAGTCACCTGAGACTTTGTCTCAACGAGCCTTTTGCGATTGCCTTTTGTTCATCGTGCATTGGTAAACAATTGACATTTTCAACTTCTCAAAAACCGTAAGGTCAATCGTAATGAAATGTTGTATGCAGCTTTGGTACCTAAGGTTGGATCAAAATTGTGAATGGCCCCTGAGGCCTTGGGGACGGGCCCAAAACAGTCAAATTCAAGGTAAACTTTGAAAATCTTCTTCTCAATAAAGGAAGCACTGGGAAACAAATGGTGAACATAATTATGGACATATATGGGTCCTTCATAAAAATTGTGGATTGCATGTCCCTGGATCTCTTTGGGGGTTGGGCCTACCTTACTAAATCTATATAAGTTAAATTGATAATAAACATTATTTCTGATGTTTTTTGATAATCAGGTGACCGTTAAGGCCCTTGGGCCTCTTTTTGTAACAGCTGCTTTTTTTTTAAAAAAATATTGATTACCCTATTAGTGAGGGTGTTAGATTTACTAGCATTATTCCCCCAAAAAAGCTTCTTTTGTTTTTCAGAATCAAACTTTTGGATACTTTTTATACTTTATAATACAATAGGTGTGTGGAGTTACATGTACTTTGTACAGACTGTCCACCGATGCATGTTTCTTTCATGTAGCACACCTTCTGTATAACATTATTTATTACTATCTACACTGGTATAGAACATTAAATACATGTATGTGCAGTAACTATATCTGTTCTCATTTCAGAAATGTACCAATGATTATAGGATCAATGTGGATATCATAGAGAGAGTTAATGAAGTACTGGAGAAGTTCATAGGCACACACAACTTCCACAACTTTACATCTGGAATGTAAGTTTAGTTTGAACTTATTTTTTTTTTACTTCGATTGTGAAACAAATCCTTACAACTTAGACAAATCACACTCTAAGTCTTCCTGGAGTGAACCAGTACTAAGCATATACAGAAAAGTGTTTTGCTCAAGGACAGGCAGAGGATTGAACCAGCGACCCTCTGAACATGGGTTTGGTGCTCTACCACTACACCACACGCTCCACTATTGTAAGAAGTATGGTAAAGAATCAATTCGTCTTTAATTCTCCACATTGTAATTAATATTTGGTTTATGTTTTCTTTGTTTATTTGAACTCAGAGCTTCGATTAATCATCTAAGCTCCATCACATGGGTAGAGCCAGTACTGGGTGTAAGTTTTGAGAGACTGATTGGTTTAGCGTGAAATTGAACCCACAACCTGAGACATGAATGGCCAACGCTCTATCCACCACACTACTGCCACACTAACAAGACTTTAATGTAATAACACATTTTCAATCAAACTTTCTTCCATTACTTTTATAACTTCACAATTATTCTTGGTAGCATCACTTCACCAGGTGGTTTAAGGGTATGCGTTTCTTTGATTAGCATCAATGTTCAGTGAGACTTCGATAGCTACAGGGAATTAGGTCAATTTTAGATTGTAAAATGGATGACATGTTGAAAATAGTACCAAGCGGATAAATGCAAACACAGTATGTGGTATGTCGTTTGTGATTGTTATATCTTAGGATAGGTGAACAGCATTACCAGATGTCTGCTAAGGCATAACTGGTTGTTCATTAATCATTAATACATACATGTACAGGGATTTCATTATGTATTAGTATTAGTAGGAGGGTGAAAGGAAAAAGTAGGAAGGTGGGACTGGGGGTCCTCCACAAAAACTGAAGAAACTAGTTTAAACTTAATTATTTTTGATTGCTCCACTAGAAACTCAGCTGAAAATAGCTGGGTGTTCAAGTAAGAAAAGCTGAGGGAAATCCCTGGCTCTGGCTTCTAATGACAGTGATACAGAACTATTCTCTAAAGGCAATTAAGGCTGAAGGTTTTATTTTAAGAGCTCACATAAGTATCTCTATGTATGACTGAGATCAGCCTACAACTGTTTATCTTAATAACTTCACTTTCTTAACAAACATCTTAAAAATTACACAAAAAGATAGACAAAATAAAAAAATGCACTTATTCTGTCCTTTTCCCCTCTTTACATACATTTACATTCATACATTTGTACCTGACATCATGTACTGCAATATGAGTCTCGTCTATGTAACAATGAATATACTGATACTGTTCGAATAGAAAAATAAAAAACAGGTTTGGTTTCTCCGATAGGTCCTATAAGTTGATGTACTCAAACTGTTTTGTTTTTTTTCCAGTTTTTTTCTACTTAAATTTTAGTTTATACTAATTTATTTTAGCTCAATTGTGATGAAAGCTCATAGCTTATATGAACCACTCTCGAGTAGAACCAGTACTGAGTGTTGGTTTATGAGAGGCATTGGGTCTATCGGGGGATGGAACCCGCAACCTCTTGCGTAAGCTGCCAAACTCTATTCATTACACTACCACCCCACTTACTTATACTTTCATCTGTCATGGATACTTATAGGCAACCTTAGTTCCCAGGGAAATTTGAATGAGGTTCAGTTGCATCTTCAGTATGCACTGGGTAGGATTCTTCCTGCACGAGATATACTGATATTTCCCAAAACTGAAGGATTACATACTTTCACAGCACATAGCCTGGATAAGGCAATATTGCCATGCATTTGAAAAACTCTTGGCATGATTTCACCAGGAATTAAACTGGGGACCTATTGGAGCAAGCATTCTTAATATGGATTTTATTGCATTTTATTTTTCTTAGATTCGTGTAAGTTGTACAATTGTGAGATGATATAACTGAGGAAATGTTTGTTTGTTCATTTTGCAGGAAACCGACAGACAGTTCAGCCAAAAGATACATGAAAGAGTTTGAGGTAATAGAATACACCCTGGTGCATTTTATATAATATATACATGTACCCATATTTCTGAATAGTGTAGTCCCGTTATATTTATCAGGGAAAATAACTTTTCCCATTGCTATACAAGTATGTGGATTGATCTGATAATTTTCTGCAAAATAGTGCTCGATAGAAATACAAAAGATAAGAAAACGTGTGTCCAAGGAGTTGTAGTATTGAAAGGACAGTCAGCACAGCAGCATAATATTATACATAATGACTTTGAACTGAACATTTCAGTGTCGGCTACCCTTTGTGAGAGATGGTGTGGAATTTTGTGTATTATCAGTGACGGGGCAGAGTTTTATGTTACATCAGATCCGGAAGATGATCGGTAAGTACAGCTAGATACATGTGTACTAGGTATAGATGTTATAGTCCGATTGTCTGAAATTTTAACAGAATAATGTTATATTTTTGTTCAAGGATGAACCCTTCAAGACATTTGTGTTTAAGAAAAGCATGCATCACTGATCATCAAAACTATTTTATTATAAATAGTTGTGGTTCTTGATCCATTTCATTATCAATCAAGAACTTGCTTTGGTTGGGTAACTGTTATGTGAGAATCACATGGTCGTGATAATTGAACATGTGAGAATTACATTGTCATGATGAATAAAGTCATGATAATCACATGATTGTGATAACTAAACATGTGAAACTCACACAGCAGGGATGTGACTTCACCTCCAAAGAACAGTAAAATGAAATATCTTTTATGATCAAATCTATGTGACCATGTCTGATCTGAAGATGATCATGGTTTGTCCTGATCAGACTGGATCCATCTTCTTGTTGTTGTTACTTGTCTACATCTGTCCAGCCAACATTGTTCTCACAGAGTACAAGTATTGACCAACATGCCATGCTTATAGAAACATAATACTGTATATGTCTTAGCTAGACCTTGAGTATGTGCAGGGTTTATAAATAATATTGTGTATGTTTCTTACAGGCCTGACTACACCAGCCACATAATCAGTATTACAGACATTATCATCATCTCTGTCTTTGCATTGTCAATAACCTCAATATCTTCTATGCTAAAATTATACATATAATATCTGTTACAGGCCTGACTACACCAGTCACATAATCATCATTACAGACATTATCATCATCTCTGTCTTTGCGTTGTCAATAACCCCAATATCTTCTATACTAAAATTATACATATAATATCTGTTAAAGGCCTGACTACACCAGTCACATAATCATCATTACAGACATTATCATCATCTCTGTCTTTGCATTGTCAATAACCTCTATATCTTCTATACTAAACTTCTACATACAATATCTGTTACAGGCCTGACTACACCTGCCACATAAACATCATTACAGACATTATCATCATCTCAGTCTTTGCATTGTCAATAACCTCAATATCTTCTATACCAAAATTATACATACAATATCTGTTACAGGTCTGACTATACCGATCGTCAAAGGATTCTGTGGGATAGAGGTAATAGATGAAGCATGGAAACATGAAAAGGTAATGAGGTCACATTAATCGCAAGGCAGATATTATACCGGGTAGTTTCAGTGATACATAAAATCTCTTGTCATATAAGTTCATTTAATGTGTTTGTAAATGAACTGCAGTTACTAGTTCATTTGTAAAACGCTCATCATTCAGAAGTGATAAGTTTGCACTAACTTGCAGCCTTTCTGATCGAACTTGGAACTGTACATTAAAGACTCTTTATGTTGCATGTCTGTTTTATGTAGTTCTTACAAAAAACCATACTGGAACTACATGGTTTATAATACAGGGAGCAATGAATAAACTTAAAAACACATGAGAGAGAGAGTGGGGGGGAAGAATGGAAAGAATATTATTTTAAAGAACATTCTAGAAAACTCTTTAACAGTTCAGAATGATTCATTTGTATTGTGCTATATCATGATGGTGTCTACTTGCGACAGTATTCTGAGCGCTGTCACACTGGAGTATCATGCCACAGACACATGGTATGATACCCCACCCAGTCACATTATACTGACACTGGGTCGAGCGCAAATTGTGGAAGTTTCTAGTACCATTTTTCAAGTCTTTGTGAGGACCAGACCAGGGATCGAACCCATGACCTTCTGCATCTGAGGCAGACGCTCTGCCCATAGACCACTGCTGCGGTGTAGTTAAGAATGAATTCATTAAATTTTAAAACACAGACTGCCAAGATTTCATAATGAAACTTTAGTTTACATGGTGTTGTACTAAAACCATAATGTGCATGTACTGATTCATTATTTAGTGACTTTGATTACATACTGTTAGTACCGGAAAAAAACAGTTCCCCAAACAATAGAACAAACATGAGCTTGAGTCAGATGACCATTTACCAGTAATTGACCTAACAGGAGAGTGGCTATTGCTCTGGCCACGTTGCGTTGTAATACATTATAGTGTTTACTTTAGAGACCATTAGTTTGTCTTAGAAAAATGGGGACGTAGCAACCAAATCGATTGATGATTGAATTATCCGAATATTGACTTGTTTGATTGACAGCTCATGTCAGGGCAATTAGTACTGGTAATTGTGATTTGTTAAAGTAGTGTTGGTTACTGTTAATGTAAAACAAGAACATTTGATATACTGGTAAGTTTAGATAAAATGTAGTGATTTATGTTTAGTTCTATGTTGTAGCGTTTATGGTTTAGTGTTTTTTTTTGTATTTTCAGTTTGATATTCCGAAGGCTCCTGGTCTAGGCCTGATTTTAGAGAAGGTTGGTTATATTTACAGTACTTATGGACCTGATGTCAGTTTTACTAAACACCTCAAGCTGAGAATTTCCTCAACTCAGATATTTCAGTTTCTCTAAATGGTTACTGTTACTCATTAAACATTAAATGGCCACATATTTTTTAAAAGTCTGAACAAACATTTACCCGCCGGTAAAGGACAAATTGCAAAATAAGCATGTGAAATTGGCTGGTACCAGTTCTTCTGAGGAAAATCTCAAGTTGAGATGTTGAGTGAAATTGGTGCCAGCTGGCCCCAGTTTTTCTGAGGAAAAACTCAAGTTGAGATGTTGAGTAAAATGGGCACCCGCTGGCTCCAGTTCTTCTGAAGAAAGTCTCAAGTTGGCACATGGTCCCAGTTTCACTCAACAACTTGGAATTTCCCTCAACTGAAAATTTTGAAATGTTATAACTTCATTTACAATCATTATTTCACATTTTTTCATTTTAAATACCAATGAGTAAAAGAATCGTTATGACTGCACTCGTCTGTGTGACCATATGATGCGTAATGTGTAATGAGCTAAAATAAACATTCAGAATAAAAGATAAGATTTTTTAGTTGAGAAACATCTTAGCTATAGGTGTAATAGTGACACACCAACCTCTTTAACTTTACAGATTAACAGATGCCCTCATTATGTCACTGTCAAAATTAATTTGCCTGTTTATGAAACTCAGGATAGACTTGTATGAGAACATGTTGCGGCCAGTGAAATAGGTCATGGGGTCAGATAACGAGATAAGCTCATCAACATTAATATTGGCTGCTGCAGCAAATAAACTTCCTTTTTATTAGGCAATATTAGGAATATAATAATATTTCAAAAATCCATCTAAAAAACACATAAATTTATTAAAGGTAGAATATACCAAATATGTGATGAAGCACGCTTATGATGTATATGGTTATAAACTTGTATATATGGTTATAAACATGTATATATGGTTATAAACATGTATATATATATGGTTATAAACATGTATATATGGTTATAAACATGTATATATGGTAATTAACATGTATACATGGTAATAAACATGTATATATGGTTATAAACATGTATACATGGTAATAAACATGTATATATATGGCTATAAACATGTATATATGGTTATAAACATTTATATATGGTTATAAACATGTATATATTGTTATAAACATGTATATATTGTTATAAACTTGTATATATGGTTATAAACTTGTATATATGGTTATAAACATGTATATATGGTAATAAACATGTATATATGGTAATAAACATGTATATATGGTTATAAACTTGTATATATGGTAATAAACATGTATATATGGTAATAAACATTTATATATGGTAATAAACATGTATATATGGTTATAAACATGTATATATGGTAATAAACTTGTATATATATGGTTATAAACATGTATACGGTTATAAACATTTATATATGGTAATAAACATTTATATATGGTAATAAACATGTATATATGGTAATAAACATGTATATATGCTTATAAACATGTATATATGCTTATAAACATGTATATATGGTTATAAACATGTATATATGGTAATAAACATGTATATACGGTAATAAACATGTATTTATGGTTATAAACATTTATATATGGTAATAAACTTGTATATATATGGTTATAAACATGTATACAGTTATAAACTTGTATATATGGTTATAAACATTTATATATGGTAATAAACATGTATATATGGTTATAAACATGTATATATATGGCTATAAACATGTATATATGGTTATAAACATGTATATATGGTTATAAACATTTATATATGGTAATAAACATGTATATATGGTTATAAACATGTATATATGGTAATAAACATTTATATATGCTTATAAACATGTATATATGGTAATAAACATGTATATATGCTTATAAACTTGTTTATATGGTAATAAACATGTATATATGGTTATAAACATGTATATATGGTTATAAACTTGTATATATGGTTATAAACATTTATATATGGTAATAAACATGTATATATGGTAATAAACATGAATATATGGTAATAAACATGTATATATGGTTAAAAACATGTATATATGGTTATAAACATGTATATATGGTAATAACATGTATATATGGTTATAAACATGTATATGGTAATAAACATGTATATATGGTAAAAACATGTATATATGGTTATAAACATGTATATGGTAATAAACATGTATGTATGGTTATAAACATGTATGTATGGTAATAAACATGTATATATGGTTATAAACATGTATGTATTGTAATAAACATGTATACATGGTTATAAACATGTATGTATATGGTTATAAACATGTATGTATGGTTATAAACATGTATGTATGGTTATAAACTTGTATGTATGGTAATAAACATGTATGTATGGTTATAAACATGTATATTTATGGTTATAAACATGTATGTATGGTAATCAACATGTATGTATGGTAATAAACGTGTATGTATGGTTATAAACGTGTATGTATGGTAATAAACATGTTTATGGTAATAAACATGTTTATGGTAATAAACATGTATATATATGGTTATAAACATGTATGTATGGTAATAAACATGTATGTATGGTTATAAACTTGTATGTATGGTTATAAACATGTATGTATGGTAATAAACATGTATGTATGGTAATAAACATGTATGTATGGTTATAAACATGTATGTATCGTAATTAACATGTATGTATGGTTATAAACATGTATGTATGGTAATAAACATGTATGTATGGTAATAAACATGTATGTATGGTTATAAACATGTATGTATGGTTATAAATATGTATATATATGGTAATAAACATGTATGTATGGTAATAAACATGTATGTATGGTTATAAACATGTATGTATGGTAATAAACATGTATATATGGTTATAAACATGTATGTATGGTTATAAACATGTATATATGGTTATAAACTTGTTTATATGGTTATAAACTTGTATATATGGTAATTAACATGTATATATGGTTATAAACATGTATATATGGTAATAAACATGTATATATGGTTATAAACTTGTATATATGGTAATAAACATGTATGTATGGTAGTTAACATGTATGTATGTTTATACACATGTATGTATGGTTATAAACTTGTATATATGGTTATAAACATGTATGTATGGTTATAAACTTGTATATATATGGTAATAAACATGTATGTATGGTAATAAACATGTATGTATGGTTATAAACATGTATATATATGGTTATAAACATGTATATATGGTAATAAACATGTATATATGGTTATAAACATGTATATATGTTATAAACATGTATATATGGTTATAAACATGTATTTATGGTTATAAACATGTATATATGGTTATAAGCGTGTATATATATATATGGTTATAAACATGTATATATGGTTATAAACATGTATATATGGTTATAAACATGTATATATGGTTATAAACTTGTATATATATGGTTATAAACATCTATATATGGTTATAAACATGTATATATATGGTTATAAACGTGTATATATATATATGGTTATAAACATGTATATATGGTTATAAACATGTATATATGGTTATAAACATGTATATATATGGTTATAAACATGTATATATGGTTATAAACATGTATATATGGTTATAAACATGTATATATATGGTTATAAACATGTATATATGGTTATAAACATGTATATATGGTTATAAAGTTGTATATATGGTTATAAACTTGTATATATGGTTATAAACATGTATATATATGGTTATAAACATGTATATATGGTAATAAACATGTATATTTGGTAATAAACATGTATATATTGTTATAAACATGTATATATGTTTTAAGGTAATCTTGTGTGGCGTGTGTGGTCCAGTGGTAGAGCACTGAACCCATGATTGGAGAGTCGTGGGTTTGATCCTCTGCCATTGTTATATGTGGCATCCTTGAGTTTTTCTGCATATGCTTAGTTCTGGTTCTAACCAGGAAGACTTGGAGCATGATTTGCCTAAGTTGTAAGAAATTGTTTCACAATCGAAGTGAAATAAATAAGTTTAAACTAAGCTAAGATAATCTTTATATTTCAGCTACACTACAACTGGTACAATGATATGTACGGAAATGACGGCCAACACAAGAAGATAGAGTGGAACCATATACGGGTAATCTTAAAATACTAATATAGATTGAGTTCCAAAAGTTTTGTCAATATTTTTATGCAAGTTTAACTATAATAAAAAAAAAAGATTTCGATATTATTTTTAATTCAATTATATTTGTCAAAGTATTAAGAGCAACGTCAACATAATTTGGATTTATTCAGTAGTCTGGATGACAGTTTTTGCCCCTTTGTGTAAAACAGCATTTTGTCAAATAAAAGCACTATTTGTTAAGTTAAACAACTGAAACTGTGTAAATGATGAGATAAAATACAACAAAATGTAAAACTTGTAAAAAAATATATAACATGGCATCACTGTACATGCATTCCCTCTTTAAAGTTATGAAGTCGGTAAATTACCTCCCTTTACATTGAAAAAAGAACGATTTAGGATGGCGGATATCACCAAAATGAAAGTTGGTATATTTTATTAAATCACCTATTCTGTTTGTTACAAACCCAAATTCAACTTCAGACTGCGTCTTCAAAATATCATTTCCATATCCTGGCACACATCCAGCTTTAAATGTACCCTATGGGATTTCCCATTATAAGTATTGACAGTTGTTGCTCAATATATGTGGTTCAAACATTTATTAACACCAATAAGTAACCAGGCTAGTTTAGGTGATCTGTAGTTTTTGTCAGACAAGAGTTATAGTTAGTACATATTATGATTTACATACGATGTTTTAATAGGATAGATTGTTTGAATATTTAGCGTCATTTTTATGCCATCATGGGCTAACAGATAAACAGTTAACCTAACCACTATTTCCTGGAATCCTAGAAGGTAAACCAGTATGTGAGCACACCTCTTCTCCGCAAGAAACTGATAACTTTCCCACTTGAATCAGCAGTGAGAGATGAATGATGATGAGACGCAATGTCGTATATCAGCCATCACAGAGACTGTGGTGAGGCTGCGATTCGAACTCTGATTGATAATCAGACACACTAACTAATAAGAAAGAATGGAAAATTAAAGAAACTGTAAATGTTATGTTTTTTTCAGGACAAGTTGGACAGTTTTAAAGAAGAACAAATTTTCTCAGAGATACTCAAACAGGAAATTGCAGAACAGAGGTATGACAACATATTTTACACCAGCGTAACATGTTTTTCCTGAATTCTTTCAAGTAGGTAATTGTTAAAAGATAAAAAAAATTATGCACACAATTAAAAAGTAACTTACTTTTGTGTTTTTAATTCTTTCTGTCTATGAAGAATTAGTATATAAATTAAAACGAGTGAAGTTGTGCTGGTCTCGACATATTTCAACTTTTGACAATAATAATTCTACTTGTGACACGTTCTCTCCGATGTTGTTTTCATAACAGTTTATATCAAAACTCAGAACATCAAAGTGCCAACTACCTTAATTGACTGCTCTGCTTAAGATTATCCCATGCTGTGAAGCACATTTATTATTGCAGCATAGGTACTGGTCAGTAATTAAAACATGTCGTGTAATAGACATACTTAGATTCTAATGAGTTTAAGAACGAAATAGTTTTATTTTTTCACAAATTAATTTTTAATGATATCAAGTCCCCATTAACATGCCCTTGAACCAATAACAACAAATATTAATCCCAGCAAAAAATTAATGCTTTCACAGTATGATAGGTTTTTATAGTATTGGTAGTATTTCTCTTATTTTCTTTCGTTTTTCAGGAATAGACTTTACCTGGTGGCAGACACCGCACTGTATTAAGAATTCACTATTAATATGTCTGTCCCAAATCTTTCTCAATAGAAATGACACAAAATTAATTCACACTATGCGAGTCCAGTTGTAATATAATTCATAAAGGTACATAAAGTAAACTTCAAAAAAATCTCACAGGATCACCGTAACTTGAACGTTTATGTTTAACAACAACTGGTAGTGACTCAGAATTACTTTCTTTCTCTTGTATGCTTCAGTATGATGACCTGGTTGGCCACCCTGCACAACCACAGTTTTGCCGCGGAGGACAACTGGTTTTACAAGAGGAAAGCAATAGGAAATGCTTTGGTATGTTCAGATTTGTCAGCTTAGATTGATTGATTGATTGATTGAATATTTAGTGTCATTTTATGCCATCGAATGCTAACAGACGATCAGTTAACCGAACCACTGTTTCCTGGGATCCTGAAAGGTTAACCAATACTCGAGCACACTCGATCTCCACAAGTAACTGATAACTTCCCCACTTGAATCAGCAGTGAATGATGAATAATAATGAGACACAATGTCGTATATATCAATCGTCATGGAGACTGCTGCCAGGCTAGGATTCGAACTCAGGACCCCTGGACTGATAGTCGGACACGTAACCCACTGAGCTGTTAGCTTAGAATATTGATCTGTTTTATTAACTGATATAATGTGCAGGGGCATTCTGTCTAAAAGGCACATTCACATTTATTTTTTGTTCATATGAATCTTCGATTTAATATATTTGTAATTTTATGAAAGATACAATTCACATGTGTATATTAGAGATGTAATTGTGTAGTTTATTGCAAGGGAGGTAAATATTGTGTAGAGAAATGTTTTGATTAGAACTGTAAGATTTACTCCCCTTTGCATATTATATTTTAAAGACATGGATGTTTGCATTCAACAAAACTTGAATAAAAAAAATTACTGGTATTAATAAATCTTCTGCATTTCTTTTGAATATAATTGCACAGTGTCTGACAGTTTCAGAAATAATTTGATGTAATAACAATTCCTATTGCCCAGCAATTATCTCGCTACATTTGAGCATAATTCAGTCTTTACTCCATGCGATGTGTAAACTAGAAGCAAGGAAACAAGGTCTTGGAGACATCTTACTATAAAGAATATATTTGTTTCTCTTACATACTGGTACTCTAAATTGAGGTACATGTAGTCGCAACAATAAATATTAAAAAAAACGATAGTTTTAAGCATAAATTGAAGTCGTTGAAAGCCGTATGTCTATAATAAAGAAGTTTGTTGTGAAATACAGATCTAGATGCACTACATTTAACTTTCTAGTTTCCCTAAAAGAATTGACAAAATTTAATTTGATAAAATGTATGTATTGAAACTAATGACTAAGAATAGGATATAGTACTTTTTTCTGATGACAACAAAATTACACTTAGAAAGGTGTATAATGTTAGGTCATTCCTAGAGTATCCGTCTGTGATATGACATCAGTATGTGAACGGATACTTTTAATTCGTATATTAAAATAATTAATTATTTGATCGTTCATTTAAGTCACAGTTATGGTCCTTTGAACATAATTTAATACTTTATGAAGTGAATAATTTATTATCAAAGTCAAATTTGATTGGTCAATATATTTTGTATATAAGTGAAATAATTTGTGCATTTCCTCTATATCAAGATCAATATGGATTGAAATACTTGTACTTTTAGGCCATCCTTAAAAAAATATTTGTTTATTATGCTCCACCCCAGTATTTTTCATGTGGGTCGGTAGGTAGCTATTTTTTTTTTTTTTTGCTAAAGGAAATAATGTATTCCAGTACAATCATTTTATTTGATTGATTGATTGAATATTTAGCATCATTTTATGCGATCAAGGGCTAACAGACGATCAATTAATCTAACCAGTGTTTCCTGGGATCCTAAAAGGTAAATCGGTACTTGAGAACACTGCATCTCCACAAGTAACTGATAAATATCCCACTTGAATCAGCGGTGAGAGATGAATGACAATGAGACACAATGTTGTATATCAGTCATCACAGAGACTATTTGTATTTTGTTGGAGGTATACCCCTTTTTATACTTGAAAATTCGGTTAAAGTATTTTAGAATGTTCTTACCACGATAACCACTGGTCATGCTGTACCTTTTTTTTTTTATAACAAGTGTTCTTTTGATTTGAAACAGGCTTCCAAAAGGTGAACACATTGTCCTTCCATAGCTCTTGTTATTTTATTGATGTATATGCCTTAATATTTATTTCATTATGGCAGTTTGGTAAAAACCAAGATGAGTCTACCTCACAAAAGGAACCTTTGATAGCCGACAAAACAGCCAATGAGAGCGAAGAAACAGCTAATACATCCAATCAAGACCAAAATACTGAAAAGATAGTCAATCAGAGTGAGGATACATCTAGTTCAAACAGTCAAGAAAAAACTGTTGAAACAAACACTTCATCCAGACAAATTGCTGAAAATGACAAAAAAATAGACTGTGTCTCTGACAAAACTTCTGAAGACAATAAAAATGCAACAGAAAGTGGAGGTGATGTGAATCAGTTAGAAAACACGGAAACATTAAAAACAGAAGAAATTAGGTCATAGTTACAAGTACAACTACTTAGTTCACCATTGTATTCCCAATTCAAATTATATTTTTTAACCATTAAGATAATTTTGACAGTGGGATATAATAAGGCAAGGGAATTTATGTAACATGTATTTCATATAATGGAAGACTTACAGGTAATTAACTATTGTGCTAAAATTTACAAAGAACAACTGTGTGCAAAATAATAAAAATACTGATCTCACAAGTTTTGTTATAATATGCCTTGCATATCAAGTGAGAGTTTCCAATGTTTGTGATGTTTCTTAAACTATCTATATCAAACAAAATCAACAACTTTTTAGGTCAGCTATAGTTGTCACTCTTCGTCCATCCATCCATCTGTGCATGTGTATGTAACAATTGCTTCAACAAATTCTTCTCTAAAACCACTTGACAGATTTTCACCAAATTTTGTGTGAAACATTCTTATACAAAGCTCTCTCAGATTTGTTCAAATGATAACACTGAGGTCAAATTTGGCCCTGCCCCAGGGGTTTATCAGTATTTTTTTTCAAAATTTCACAAATTTTCTCTGAAAGTGCAAGGCCTTGAGCTTTTATATTTTGCTTATAATATCATCTTATGAGTTTCTATCAAGTTTCTTCAAGCCATGACCCTATGGTTACAATTGGCCCCACCCTGGGGACATGTCACTTTAACATAGAGAAATTTACATTAAAAAATCTTAAGAACCGTCCAATAAAATTTGTTCATACTTGATATAAATGGGAGTTTCAAATTTGTTCAAATAAATTGTATAACCTGAAATGTATTGAAAATGAAGCTAAACCCCTATTAAAAAAAGATAAATAAACTCGGATAACATCAGAACTAGGACTTTAAATTGTCAATGTTTTAAGCCTAAAACTCTAACTTGAACCCAAAAGCTGAAATTTTGTTTCTTGCATTAAAAATACTTCTACATTAGCATTATTTTGCATTATCAATACATTTCAATGATACGTTTTCAGAAAATATATGAAAACATATATTTTTATGTAAATAATTTTGCTATTTAAAAGTATTTCAAAATCAGCAATTTTAAGTTCAGATCTGAGTTCAATTTCAGAAGTTGAATGAATTGAAGACAAGGCCCAGGTTTAGCTTTAAACATCTCAACTTGCTATATACACAACTTGAAACTGCCTCTTACCAAGCTTTCTATATAAATTTTGTCGCACAAATATGCTCAGGACTATTCAAGGAAAAAATCTCAGGTGGGGTCGGAACTGGACCCTGTATATTTACTGGTGGTGGGGCAGTTAAATAGTCAGTTCAATTCTGGTGATATTTTGATAAATATTATGTTTGTGTGGGGTTGTTTTGTCAGACTTTCATCAGCAGAAAGATCAATTTAAAAAAAAAACATGATTTAAGTCACTGCTTCTATGATTTACAAAAAAAAATTGCATCTCACTAACAATATTTTTAGAAAATACTTTCACTCAATTAAAACTAAGCTTTCCAATCAGAATATGCTAAACATACTTTTTCACTCAGTGTTGAAGTGGAACATGACGGAGGTTATTGTGTACAAAATACAGGATGAGATTCACATATATAATTTTTATTCTGGTGGTGGAGGGTGCCAAATCAACTAAAATTCTGGTGGTGGTACCTCAAAACTAACTAAAATTCTAGTGGTGGTACCCTAAAAAATAATTGCAGTTCCTACCAGCCCCCTTCCCCCTGAGATTGTCCTGGAATAGCCCTCAACCTGAACTTAAAGAGAGTATGGCTGGGCTTTAAGTTGAGAAATGTCTGAAGACATTTTTATAAAACATATTGTGAGGAAACATTGTGCAGGTCATGTTTTTTTTAAAAATCTCAGATTGGGGGTTGAGGAAGGAGGTGTAAACCATTGGTGTTTATTTGTTGTTCATTGTGTTGTACATACATGCATGTGTTTTTTACAGCCAGGGATATCAACTGTTTCAGATCATTAAATCTCAACTCGTTCATTATTCTGTGTTAATTGTTCTTTAACAGCCAAGAAGTGTTCATTTACTTGATTTAATATGAAGAGACCCCCTAGACAAGTTTCAGTTATCTTTAACGGTTTAACTGATGACAATTTTTGCTTCAGAGAGAACATGCCATTTTCATGCTCTTGAAGACTGGCAGGCGTTCAGTTAACCTAACCACTGTTTCCCGGGATCTTTAAGGTTAACCAGTACTCGAGCACACCTTATCTCCATAAAGTAACTGATAACTTTCCCACTTGAATCAGTGGTGAGAGACGAATGATAATGATAATAACGCAATGTCGTATATCAACCATCACAGAGATTGTGACAGGGCGGGGATTCGAACTCACGACCCCTGGATTGATAGACACGCTTACGACTGAGATAATTAGGCCTGGCTGATGCCCTAATGAATGATTCTTCTTTGTTGAGATGTACATAGCAAAGTATATATTTTTTCCTTAATTTCACTTTTTGTTAACAAATAAACTAGGTAAAAAATGAGAATGAGGTATACGCCATTTTCAACACATTTCAGGATATATACTATATATGGCATATACAGTTTTATTGGAATAAATCGGAGTAGAACCGCCGTTCTTCCGCAGGTAACTGACAAACTTTCTCACATAAACTTTATGGAGCGAGCGTGAAAGTGATCTTGAGACAACTCAGTCGGATATAAGATGTAGTTGATGCAATCAAAAAATGTTAACTACATTATTTTGATTAAGCTTTCTTCACCAGGTGAGAAATGAGATACAAAGTTAAAACCGTGTAACCATTCTCTGCCTGTGTCCTCGCTTGATATCTATGTATATACTACTTGAAACTATTCTCTGCCAGTGACCTCGCTTGATATCTAGGTATATATTACTTAAAATCATTCTCTGCAAGTACTGCTTAATATCTAGGTATGCTTTACTTGAAACCATTTTCTGTCAGTGTCCTCGCTTGATATCTAGGTATGTATTACTTGGAACCATTCTCTACCATTGTCCTTGCTATATATCTAGGCATGTATTACTTACAACCATTCTGTGCCAATGTCCTCGCTTGATATCTAGGTATGTATTTCTTGAAACCACTCTTTGCCAGAATCCTCGCTTGACTATGATATCTAGGTATTCATTACTTGAAACCACTCTTTGCCAGTGTCCTCGCTTGACTTCGATATCTAAGTATGTAGTATTTGGTAAATGTAACGAGTCGCCCCCTACGTTCATATTTTGCTAAAAGTTACTGTTTTCGAGTAACTCTAGATTAGCTCCGTGGATCCAAAGTACAAGACAAATTCTGAGTCAAAATATATATTTAATAATGACCCCCTCTCAACCCGCCAACCCCCGCACTTATCGTTTTCTGTCTATAGAACACTATAATTATTGTTCAATTTATTTACATTTTTAAACCACATGTAATACTGCTTAATAATGACCGTTACGTGCAGTTACCCCATCTCCGACCAGACAGATGCTGTCTCTATATATCTGGCCTCTCACTGCCGAGTGGGCGGGTTCGAGCCCAGTTTAGATCATACATATCATGTGGGAAAAGTTGCCATATACTTGTAGAAAGTCGGTGACTCTACTCAGATTCTTATATATATATATCCGAAATATGCCTCCATTAATAAAACAGATTGTCACACATACCCTGTAACCTGTTGAAAATGGCGTTAAACACAGTCATACTGTTTTTTAAATATTTAAGCTGCGATTTTAATAAAAAAAATTATGTCTTCCTTTGTCAGAATGAAGATGTCTGTCATTTGCCTGTATGATTGGTCACTGTATGTTGTATAATATTGTAGTCAGTACTACTGTTAAAACATCGCCGGGTTCACTGTACTTAAAGCACCTGCTATTATTTACTGACGTATCATTCCCCGTTGCGTGGCTCTTGTAACATGAAGATAATTTTAACATATTTTTGCAACAATTAATATACGAAGGTTCATTGCGTGTGTAAAAAAGGGGACATAAGGCTCTATTTGAACTCAGCCGAAGGGTCGTTAAAATATTTATGAAAAATAAATGTTTATTTAATAAAAGTCGTTTCCAGAGAACCTACAAGTAAAAGGCAAGTAAAGCACATTGCCCAGTGGTCATGGGTTCGATCCTTCAACGCGGCTACTTTATCCGCATATGCTTAGTACTAAGGTGGTATTTACCAACCATTCTTAAGAATATTCTTAAACTTGAACTCAAGAATGAATTTTGAAAAACACACTTAGAGACCACTGTTTGAAGTCAAACTTTGCAAACGAGCAGGGACACCTAACATATAGTCAAATAAACTCTCACAATTATTCTCTCTGCCGCGGTAAACTAAATATCAAAGGTTGAAATTTGGATTTTCAAACTCAAGTCTTAGAATATTCTAAAGAATGGTTGGTGAATACCACCCCTGCTTCTACCCATATATATATATAAACCTAAATATCCAAGCAAATCATCCAGGTGATCATGAAATGAGACTGATTACGGTTTAACTACATATGATTTCATTGAGATTGATTAGATAAATGATGAATCATCAGTCAAAACACAGCGGAGCTTTTAAGTGTTCAAGAAAACGATGGCCAAACTGGAGACAGGGGTCAATATTTTTATTGTGTTTACCAGTAAAGTTTCAACGGATTCAGAATTGAACTTCCACCACTCAAAACAATCTCTATATACCTTTATTACGCCTACACAGACTCGTTCTGTTCAAATAGTGTATCGAACACGTGACTCCGTCTAAATTCAGTCTGCCAGGGTGCGCTCCAGCTTGAAACGATAATGAAAGCCGCCTGCTCAAGGCCGAACCTCAGTGTTTACTTGTGCCATGTTCCAGTGTTGTTAACAGCTTAGATTTACCGGGAACACAGCCCGGTCTTTAATAATCTGTCAGTAATCATGTCTGCTCTGCCTCTAATACTTTACCGACGTCACATCATTGGCTGCGGAAGATTTTGTATACGTTTCGAGGTTTCGTTTTCATATAATGATTACATGCATTAATTATGTTTCTGGTGTAATTTCGCGTCTCGAGGAGGCAGCGAAATCATCAACCACTTGCCCGGATCAATCACTCTTGTTTATAATTAATTTGTAGCATTTAGCACGTGTCATAATTGACGTGCTGACAGAAATAGTCGTCACATGATCTGCCAAATGAATCACGTGATGCAGACCTCACAACACGCACTATCTCGCGGCAAAATTTAGAGAATGATTCGGGTAATTTGAAAAACAATTTGAAATTGAATATTTCTTTCATAGTTTCTATGTTTTTACTACTTCAAAAACTCAATCCACTGTTATCTTTCCTTTACTTTAGTTATTTGTGTACGAGAACGAGTTACAATAAATTTTATTGTCACTGTGAAAATCATTTAATACGATTTAACAAGTTGTTAATGCTTCTGCTCGCTTCATTTGCTCAATTCTGTAACAAATAATGAAGATTCCCTCTTAAATTATCTCAAATTTCGTTAAATAGAAACCGTCCATACACCTGGTGCAAATTAAATTACGAGTGCTCTGAAATTATAACTCGTTCCCGGGACAATACACGGTCTATCAACCTTGTTCCTCACAATAAACTGATATTCTCGCGTCGATGGTTTGCCATTGAAGGGACGTGTAGTTTTGCTAAATAGACACTGGAGTGGCTATACATGGTATTTTGCTGCCAGGTAAATACTTCATCCGTTTATTTGTTATTTACTCTGAAAATAAGATTAAATCTTTATTAGATGTGAAAGAGCTAAGTAGATGTGAGAGAAATGGGATGGGAGAGGTCAGTTAAAGAGCGAAGTAGATGTGAGAGAAGTGGGATGGGAGAGGTCTGTGGAAGAGCTAATTAGATGTGAGAAAAGTGAGATGGGAGAGGTATGTGGAAGAGCTAAGTAGATGTGAGAGAAGTGGGATGGGAGAGGTCTGTGGAAGATATAAGTAGATGTGAGATAGGTGGGATGGGATAGGTCTGTGGAAGAGCTAATTAGATGTGAGAGAAGTGAGATGGAAGAGGTATGTGGAAGAGCTAAGTAGATGTGAGAGAAGTTAGATGGGAGAGGTCTGTGGAAGAGCTAAGTAGATGTGAGATAAGTGGGATGGGAAAGGTCTGTGGAAGAGCTAAGTAGATGTGAGAGAAGTGGGATGGGAGAGGTATGTGGAAGATATAAGTAGATGTGAGATAAGTGGGATGGGAGAGATATGTGGAAGAGCTAAGTAGATGTGAGATAAGTGAGATGGGAGAGGTCTGTGGAAGAGCTAAGTAGATGTGAGAGAAGTGAGATGGGAGAGGTATGTGGAAGAGCTAAGTAGATGTGAGAGAAGTGAGATGGGAGAGGTATGTTGAAGAGCTAAGTAGATGTGAGAGAAGTGGGATGGGAGAAGTCAGTTAAAGAGCGAAGTAGATGTGAGATAAGTGGGATGGGAGAGGTCTGTGTAAAAGCTAAGTAGATGTGCGATAAGTGGGATGGGAGAGGTATGTGGAAGAGCTAAGTAGATGTGAGAGAAGTGAGATGGGAGAGGTCTGTGGAAGAGCTAAGTAGATGTGAGAGAAGTGGGATGGGAGAGGTCTGTGGAAGAGCTAAGTAGATGTGAGAGAAGTGAGATGGGAGAGGTATGTGGAAGAGCTAAGTAGATGTGAGAGAAGTGGGATTGGAGAAGTATGTGGAAGAGCTAAGTAAATGTGAAAGAAGTGAGATGGGAGAAGTCAGTTCAAGAGCGAAGTAGATGTGAGAGAAGTGGGATGGGAGAGGTCTGTGGAAGAGCTAAGTAGATGTGAGAGAAGTGAGATGGGAGAGGTATGTGGAAATGCTATGTAGATGTGAGAAAAGTGAGATGGGAGAGGTATGTGGAAGAGCTAAGTAGATGTGAGAGAAGTGGGATGGGAGAGGTCAGTAAAAGAGCGAAGTAGATGTGAGATAAGTGGGATGAGAGAGGTCTGTGGAAGAGCTAAGTAGATGTGAGAGAAGTGCGATGGGAGAGGTCTGTGGAAGAGCTAAGTAGACGTGAGAGAAGTGCGATGGGAGAGGTCTGTGGAAGAGCTAAGTAGATGTGAGATGGGAGAGGTATGTGGAAGAGCTAAGTAGATGTGAGAGAAGTGGGACGGGAGAGGTATGTGGAAGAGCTAAGTAGATGTGAGAGAAGTGGGATTGGAGAGGTATGTGGAAGAGCTAAGTAAATGTGAGAGAAGTGAGATGGGAGAGGTCAGTTAAAGAGCGAAGTAGATGTGAGAGAAGTGGGATGGGAGAGGTCTGTGGAAGAGCTAAGTAGATGTGAGAGAAGTGAGATGGGAGAGGTATGTGGAAGAGCTAAGTAGATGTGAGAGAAGTGCGATGGGAGAGGTCTGTGGAAGAGCTAAGTAGACGTGAGAGAAGTGCGATGGGAGAGGTCTGTGGAAGAGCTAAGTAGATGTGAGATGGGAGAGGTATGTGGAAGAGCTAAGTAGATGTGAGAGAAGTGGGACGGGAGAGGTATGTGGAAGAGCTAAGTAGATGTGAGAGAAGTGGGACGGGAGAGGTATGTGGAAGAGTTAAGTAGATGTGAGATAAGTGGGACGGGAGAGGTATGTGGAAGAGCTAAGTAGATGTGAGAGAAGTGCGACGGGAGAGGTATGTGGAAGAGCTAAGTAGATGTGAGAGAAGTGGGATGGGAGAGGTATGTGGAAGAGCTAAGTAGATGTGAGAGAAGTGTGACGGGAGAGGTATGTGGAAGAGCTAAGTAGATGTGAGAGAAGTGGGACGGGAGAGGTATGTGGAAGAGCTAAGTAGATGTGAGAGAAGTGGGACGGGTGAGGTATGTGGAAGAGTTAAGTAGATGTGAGAGAACTGGGATGGGAGAGATATGTGGAAGAGCTAAGTAGATGTGAGATAAGTGGGATGGGAGAGGTCTGTGGAAGAGTTAAGTAGATGTAAGAGAAGTTGGACGGGAGAGGTCTGTGGAAGAGCTAAGTAGATGTGAGAGAAGTGAGATGGGAGAGGTATGTGGAAGATATAAGCAGATGTGAGAGAAGTGGGATGGGAGCGGTCTGTGGAAGAGTTAAGTAGATGTGAGAGAAGTGAGGTGGAGAGGTCTGTGGAAGAGCTAAGTAGATGTGAGAGAAGTGAGATGGGAGAGGTCTGTGGAAGAGTTAAGTAGATGTGAGAGAAGTGAGATGGGAGAGGTCTGTGGAAGAGCTAAGTAGATGTGAGAGAAGTGAGATGGGAGAGGTATGTGGAAGAGTTTAGTAGATGTGAAAGAAGTGGGACGGGAGAGGTCTGTGGAAGAGCTATGTAGATGGGAGATAAGTGGAATGGGAGAGGTCTGTTGAAGAGCTAAGTAGATGTGAGATAAGTGAGATGGGAGAGGTCTGTGGAAGAGCTATGTATATGAGAGATAAGTGGAATGGGAGAGGTCTGTGGAAGAGCTAAGTAGATGTGAGAGAAGTGGGATGGGAGAGGTATGTGGAAGAGTTTAGTAGATGTGAGAGAAGTGAGATGGGAGAGGTCTGTGGAAGAGTTAAGTAGATGTGAGAGAAGTGAGATGGGAGAGGTCTGTGGAAGAGCTAAGTAGATGTGAGAGAAGTGAGATGGGAGAGGTATGTGGAAGAGTTTAGTAGATGTGAAAGAAGTGGGACGGGAGAGGTCTGTGGAAGAGCTATGTAGATGGGAGATAAGTGGAATGGGAGAGGTCTGTTGAAGAGCTAAGTAGATGTGAGATAAGTGAGATGGGAGAGGTCTGTGGAAACTATGTATATGAGAGATAAGTGGAATGGGAGAGGTCGGTGGAAGAGCTAAGTAGATGTGAGAGAAGTGGGATGGGAGAGGTATGTGGAAGAGTTTAGTAGATGTGAGAGAAGTGGGATGGGAGAGGTCTGTGGAAGAGCTAAGTAGATGTGAGAGAAGTGGGATGGGAGCGGTCTTATTGGCGATGGCAAACTTGCGATAGTCTTGAAATTAAAAAAAATAGATTGTCCTCTTGCTGAAGAATAATGTTTGAATTGTAAGATAGTTATATAAGGATATTATAAATATAAATTAAATTTATGTCTGAGAGAAAATGCAAAGTCCATAGGCGTTAAATGAAATGAAATGTGGTTTACGGCTTACCAACACCAACGTGTTATATTATTATGATTATGATCGCACCTAGGAAACATTACATATATCTGGTCCATATACTAGTGCCGACTAGAGGTTCCCCGAGATGATTAAACAGAGGGACTGGAATCACATTCCATAGGCAATATAACCCTAGAACATTTATACCTTTAGAGTTTCCGCGAAGTGTGTGCGTGTATAATATATAATAATAAGTTCATGCTGTACCAGCATTTAACTGGTATAAGGCGCCAAAGAGAATCTTATTCCAGGCTAACTCTCCATATACACGTACACATACAAAATAAAACATATCTACACGTGAATATGCATTCTGGAGCTGTAACCGCGATACCTGTAAAACTTAAAAACTTCAGCTAGGTTTAGATAGAATTCTAATGTATCCATGACGATGTATCCATGACGATATACCCATGACGACGTTTCCATGACGATGTAGCCATGACGATGTAGCCATGTATACATGACGATGTAGCCATGACGATGTAGCCATGTATACATGACGATGTAGCCATGACGATGTAGCCATGACGATATAGCCACGTATCCATGACGATGTATTTGGAGCATTTCTATCTTAGTGTAGATGTCGAAAGGAATCATCTTCTTACCCGAAAACTGGTTTATATTATCATAAGTTGTAGCTGTTAATGGGACAATTTTTTTTCTATATTGCCACAGATAAGTCGTGTAACAAACATTCCATCGATTTTCAGTTATGTATAAATATAACACAAATTCATCACTGAAAAAGTTGGTGTATCTTATTAATTGTGAATCGCTAAAACCATAATTTGAAAAGCCAAAATACATTTAGCAGAAACATAAGCTCTGTATAGCATGTGTTTGATTACAATGTTTACAGTCCAGGCCCTCTAAAGCAGGATACACATTATCCCGGACCTCTTGTATATTGCGTATGTTTTAAAAATATGTTAATCATTCCAATACTAATTATCCAAAGAATTTGGTTCGATACCCAAATTGTGTCCGTTTTGTACCCCTATTTGTAAGTTCTGTTTTTTAAATGATGATTGATTGATTGATTGAATATATAGCGTCATTTTTATGCCATCGAGGGCTAACAGACGATCAGTTAACCTTACCACCGTTTCCTTGGATTAACCAGTACTTGAGCACACCCCATCTCCGAAAGTAACTGATAGCTTTCCAACTTGAATCAGTGGTGAGAAACGAATGCCAATGAGACACAATGTCGTATATCAATCATCACGGAGACTGTTGCCGGGCAGGGGATTCGAACTCACGACCCCTGGATTGATAGTCAGACGCGTAACCGACTGAGCTAATCGGGCCCGGCTTTTAAATGATGAATGTTCTGTACCCAAAGTATGTGTGTTTGGTACTCAGGTTTAGAACTTGGTGTATTTAGTTTATACTCATCTTATTTAGCTCAATTGCAATGAAAGATCAGAACTTATATAAATCGCTCTGGAGTCCGGTCCTGGGCAGAACCAGTACTAAGTGTGTATTTTTGCTAGCGATTGAACCAGCCACCTATAGCGTGAGCGACAAACACGTTATCCACTACACTACTGCCCCGCTTCTAGTGTATCCTATGGTGATGAATGATTATCTTTATTTCCTCCTCATGACAGATTAAAATACAAAACTTACATACAATGTGGGCAAATTATAACATGTATACATATAACATATAGCAAAGTTAACATATAACATAACATATCGTACAATGACAATGCGAACATTTTATATTATTTTATCTTCATTTAGATGTGCTGAATAAATATGAGTCTTATATACATATTCTGAAATTGAATATGAGAATTTCATTGACAGCCTTACTAACAGTACATTTACACCGACAAGCCATTATGTACTGATTATTAGTTGTGTAGCGATATCTGCTAAAGGTTGACCCCGTTTGCTTAAACCTTTTCCCAAAAGCGAAAAAAAAAAAAGAAAAATGACAAGGAAAGAAAACTAGTTTCCAATCTTATTTTGACTCATTATTTAAAAAAGTATTTTTAGCATTCAAGTTTATACCTGAAAGCCGTTTTTTAAGAACAATACGTTTTCAGCACCTAGAAGTTAAAGTGTAAACTCTGTCAGATTTAAGTTCTATAGTGCGATCGTTCGAAGCTGTGATACGTATCTCTTTTATCAGCTGTAATAAGACAATTTGAAATAATATGCGAAATGTATGAGAACTTTTTTAAGGTGCGAAGGTGCATGTTCTTTAAATATATATTTAATAAGCAATATTGATGTGACTTCATCATATTATGTTTTGTGTGAATTTGAATACTTTTGCAAAATAGTACAGACTCTTTTATAATTAATCTAAGAACGATTTGTTGAAATGTTCAAGCGTTCCTATATTTGTTATTTTGTATGATATATACATAGATGAGACACTATAGAAGATTATAGAGAACTACCAGTTAAGTGAATAATTAAAATTAAATAAACAACATGATTTCAACTTATATTATATGACAAATATTTGTATAGCCTTATCTGTGACTTTTGAATTTATAGGTAATGCGTCAAACGTATACGTAGTACGGATTATTTGGATAAATTAGATAACGGGTATATGGATCATTATGTCATTCAACCCAGCATTCACATAACTTACGTGCATTTTTATTGGGGCCCATCTGATAATAGCCGCTTGTTTTAACATTAAATGGAAGTGTTACACACGTGAGAATCTCAAACTGAAGAATGCAATGAACGTTAAGTTTATACTCATTTATTTTAGCTTGATTATGATGAAAGCTCAGAACTTATATGAACCGCTCTCGAGTCCGCTTCCTGGGTAGAACCAGTACTGAGTGTTGTTATATGAGAGGCAACGCTTAAATGAAAAAAATAATAAGAGAGAGAGAGAGAGAGAGAGAGAGAGAGAGAGAGAGAGAGAGATTCTCTGGCATGCAGCATAATGAGTCGGTGAGATAAAGAATATAATAGTTATATTTTAAAGATAAATGAAAAGGGGTATCATCTATACGTTATAGATTTATGACCACGATCATTCCTCAACGATATTTGCAAAACCTGGCGGATTGAAATGGGACAGGGCACCGGGTAGGTCCACTCACAACAACGTGACTGTTTTGAGGTATTAACAAGTGTCTGATATATTTGATGTATAATACTTGTATCCATTACATTATTCTTGAACAGCCCTACCAATGTATCTACTATGTTGAAATTGTTTTATTTTTGTTGACAAGTTTTGTTTTTCACTCACTGTGTGCCTGTCACATTTCAGTATGAATCTCAGAAATAGGGCAATAAAAACCTGATTGGTCGTCCGCGAAGACCAGATTTCCAACAGATAGACAACATTACAATTCGCGGACGACCAGCTTTCCAACACATAGACAACATTACAATTCATTTTGAAGTGAAAATGGCTGAAAGACATATACTTGGACCTTCCGTAAAAATAATTGAACAACTTCATAATATTCATTAATATCTTTATGTCTTTTACTACCGTAGTTTACTTCACGGCGAAGTGGTCTAAGATAGTGTCGTTTAGCAACCATTTAACTCTTAACTCTGAGAACTTTATGTGAGAAAACTTGCCAGTTGGTTGTGGAAAGGCGGTGGTTCTGCTGAGATTAATTCTTCAAACCCTCCTCCACCAGTTACACTTTATATAAAACATGCCGAGCGTAGAAAATGAATGGAAACGCCATTCTACTACAGTATGTGATCAGGGAGATACAAATTAAGTCACTAATATGACTGACCCAAAACGCAGATCACATTTTCTCAATTAAAAGATAAAAAATCAACTTTTATCAAATAAAAAATCTAATATTGACCACTGCGCGTCGAAACTCGCTTAATATCATTATGTCTTTATTAGAAAAGTATTAAGGATGTATAACAAACTTAGACTACCATAGATCCGCGAAATGTAAATATACTCCTAATAGAATTAACCAATTATCTACAGTGACTCTACGGGGGGCCTAACTGACCAGAGTTACTGACCAAATAATGTACTTTCTGGTGCAAACCCTGGGGGGACTTTCTTTCGCCTTTATGAAAAATATAAGGGATTGACGTAAGGTAATTCGCAGTATTGTGTGAAAATCAAACAAAGTTATCTTATAATCCTTGAATTATCTGTTGACTTTTCATGGACCTATAAATCAGGGAGGGTTAAAGTAACTTTGATTTAATTATTTATGTGTTCGTGGTGTTAGTTTAGATGGAGATGGGGTGGTGATAATCGAATATGTTGATACAATTCGATTAAGGAGATTGCGTACTGTTTTGTAATTTAATTATTCACAGAACTTAATTATAAAGATTGTTAAAAGTGGTCTGAGAAGCTCTGGCCAGTAATATTGTAGATAGATATTTATTTAAGTCGCATCATGGATAATACACAGTATATATATATATAACAAATGCCATTCTACAAAGAGTTATAAGAGACTATGTTTACAACATATCAGAATATATTTTAAACAATGTATCAAACATGTATATCACATTACTTTTTATATATTTGCATGTTTACTAAAAATGAGTTAATATATCATAAACGTACGCTTATTTTATTTAGTTTCATGCGCACAAATATGCTCACGTGCACACATATTTCGCTTTGTCAGCGTGCAGTCAATAACATTTTTCAATATTTTTTTTATTTCGAAATAGTTCGGTTATATGGGTTGCTAATGTATATTAATAACCGTTGGGGGGGGGGGGGGGGGGGGGGGTTCGTCTTTTTTTCTGTTTATTCTTTGTTGTTATTATTATTTTGATAAAGACATTGTGACACAGATTTCCGCTAAAGTGGTCCTGTTTGAAATGATAAGTAGAACTTTAAAAAATAAACAACTTGATTTATGTCTCTTCAGTGTTGTAATGAGTAAGGATCAATCAGTATATTTAGCTTTAAAACATTTGGCGCTTATCTAGATAAAAATATATTTAAGTGAATTAAGGTAAAAATATAATATCTTTATAAAATCAGTAAGAATCCCTGTAAATATGTTTTACTTGTGTTGGTGGCAGTAAAGAAAAAAAATCTACAAAAATTCAGCTCAACGCCAATCCGGTTAACGAAGCGGTCTCGTTGAATACAAGCCCCAACCGGCTCAGATCTTAAACATCGTCAAAACCCGCAAACGGTTTGGGCCCTGGCTGTATTTAAATTATAAGGGTGAACATACCTACACTACAGGTACCAAGCGTGGTGCCTGGGCTATACAATCTGGAAGTATATGGCGGTTTATTACTCATTATATCATCTTTATTTATTATTTTAAAGCCATCATAAAAAAGTTATCAATGGTAGGTACACCGAGGACAAAGCAAGTTTATTCTTTGTTTACCAATACGTGAACTTCTATTCACCAAACCGTTTTCTATTTGTATATATTTCTGTGCACACAATTAACGCAAAGGCTGACAGTTGCCACCGGCTCCTAATATCAAGATGTCAAGTCTTGTTGACATATCTAACTTGGATGCGAACTCGAGTTGTATATATTCATTTAGCTAATTCTTAAGGCATTAACTGCTTCTATTCGTGCATTCTTTATCGTGGGAACATTAAGTACTATTGAAAGACAGCGAAATGGTTTCAATGGAATATTATTGTTTAATTCAATGACCCGTTATTAAACAAGATACTTGATTAAACAAATATACCTCAGAGTGAAAAAATAATTTGTAAATTGAATCAATCTACTTTATCAAAAACTAATGTGTAATGCTAAATAATGAAAAATAAACTCTCATTATGAAGAAATAATTCTTCTAAATAAACATTCCGCTGACATTAGAAGTGAAGCAGGTGTTGATATTTCTTTTTCATACGTCGGAGCAAATAATGACAGGGCTGTTTATAACAAATCTGAAGTTTTTATTGTAGGATGGAATTCATTTGTTCTACATTTTATACAAGTGCAAATGTTATCGAATTGCAAACACCTTAATAAATATCTGACTTCCACGTGATAATCCAGCAAACAGATTTTATTTATATTTCAGATGATTTTTTTTCTTCAAATTATTTTTTTTTTTTTTGACAGAGGGTATTTGCGTGCATTTGCTATTTACATATATACGTATTACGTAGAATTTTTTAAATAAGGACATCTCTTTGATTCAATTTATGCATTGTATCTTTGTTGTTTTTTGTGGGGAGTTTCATATTTTTTTTGGCGATAATGGTGTTCAAAGGTTGCAGTTTTAGAATGTTTAAATACTGCCGAATCAACGATGCTGCTAAACAAACAAATATGACATATGGACCAGGGCCTAGATTCATCAACAATTTGTGTCTGAGAATCGGACTCAGATCTTCATGTATTTTTGTAAAGCCCTGTTAACATATGGGTAAGAAATGTGATTATGTAACATTTTCTGTTTAATAATCATTCAAACTGCTTCTTTTTTTTGTGATAAATATAGCAAATTGCTTGTTAAATAGATGTTATTTGAATATGAAAATTTTGACAATTTAAGTCCGAGTCTGAATCTCAGACTCAAAATATTGATGACTTTAGGTCCAGAACATAAGATATAAGATATATTATTTGATATTTTTATTAACATCACGTAATAATATTATTTACATCTAAACAATTGTAAAACTATCCAAATTTAAATATTTCAACAACATCACGCCATCACAGTAATCAAACTGGATATGTCAGTCACTGAACTGTAATTGGTCTTTAACATTTAAAAGAAATGCATGTTGTAACCAATAACGATAATTTATCTAATACCAATATAACAGACTCATACCTAATGTAAGTGTTTATAAAATTAAAAAAAGTTACTTCTAAACTGCTATAATTTGATCACTCAAAAATGACAAAATGAATATGGACGCAATAAAATATTTTAAAACAAATTGAAATATCACCTCAAATCAGACCTTAATTAATATTGACAGCAAGTTTTCAAACAACTTTCAAACATGTTAAATGAAATGCCAAAGATAACATTATTTGCTTAAATAAGAATCAGGGATGTTATATTTTAAACAGTTTTTTTTTGTGATTGTGTAAATCTGTTAGCAAAAATAAGCTTCTTTTTTTGTCGTTGTAAATTATATATTTGATTGAAACTCTCAGGTATAATTATATTGTTGCTCGAGATTATAGTAAATTTTGTATTCGAAAATATTATAAAATTAATATCAAGTATTTGGTTTAACAAACTGTATTTAATATTTACGAAATTACTAATATTTTCGTGTCAACCATTTTAAATACACGCAGTAACTCACTATGACATCGTTGAAAATGCTGACTGTAGCCTTCAGAGGTAGATACATAACAAGGTATTTCAATTTTAAACTAAGATTAAAGAAGATGTTTCGTTCTTAATGTCCACAACTTTACATGTAATAAATATTTTACACAGTTCAACCATACAACCGTTATTCTACAAGGTATGTTTTAAATACGAGGATTTTAAATTAAATCGCGTTAAAACATATATTATATATGCAATCATAGTATACAATTTCTAAATCAAATAGCATGTTGAAACATATGCCATTCTTCATATAAGTATAAAGACTAAAATAGATAGGATTGTCATATCACTTTGTAAAATGAATGTATTAAACCAATACAATATTTAAAACCAGCAAACATATCAGTATAGATGGTAAATTATTAAAGTACTTAGCGAAGCCAATGGCCAGTTAATTAAGCTTTGATCTAACAAACACTTCGTTACATTATAATAAATTATAAATAATCTAATATTGTAATAAATGTCTGGTTACATAACTGTAGTACTTACGTATAAATAATATAAACTATGTTAACCAGTGTTTCAAATGTAAAAATGATACTAAGGAGATCACTGGTCAAATGGAGTTGAATAAAACTGTTCTTTAAAAAAATAATATATTTTGCACGAAGGCTTTATTTGACGTCTTTCGTTTAATTAGATATTTTGTTATATATTCTGAGCTTTGTAATTTACACAGTAATGAATACATGTGTTGCTATTAAGCGACTATGAGTATATATTGATTGCATTTTGTATAATTTGTGATGATGGTGTATAAATTCTAATAAAACATATGTTCTTGTTCTGATTACTGAACCAGTCAAAGTAAGTACTTTAACATCAAGATTTAGTTTGATTAAGTGAAAGAAAAGTAATTTTGTATATTTGTTAAACTAGACTAAGTTTTTTTGTGTGATATAATTCTTTAGGAATATATGACCAGCAGGTGGTCTAAACAACATACATATGGTCAATAAGTAGAACAATCATGATAAATACGACGCCTACATACAGGAGAAATGACATCCGAGGTCACCAGTAACAAAAGTCGCTACTGTGTATCTTCACACTGACTGGCAGTAGTTTCCAACCTCTCTCCTTACCCAGTCGTCACATCATAAGACGAGAAGAGTTAAATAAAAGTACTCCTACGAGACTTTCTCTTACAAATACGATTGCATGCTATAAAATAGAACTCCTGCAGGAGGGCCAATAACAACATCGGCCACCGATTGCATGCACAGGCGCTGACAAAATAAAGCCGAGTGAAACAGTTTTATACAAAAAAATCATTTTAATCAAGAAATAATTCTGATAATTAAAACTATTTAATGAAAGCAATTTAAGGTAAGCTTTATTTAAAATGACGGACTGTATAAAACCATGTGTAGTTTTAAACAGCTATGTTTGTTTTTGGGTTTGTTGTTATTTTATTATGCTTTTTGTCACAGATTGCTGATCAGCTGAAGACTTGTGCAGAACTGCTACACAGATATACCGATAGCCATGCCTGTATACACGACTCCGATAACTACTGACAACATTGATAAATATGTAGACCATGTTGCACGTGCTTTTGCCACTTCTATCTCACCTTCGTCGTGCTTTTTTCCTGCCTGTAAAATTGCACAAGATACATTTTAAATATTGTGTATAGATACTGAACGGAACAGCTAACATGCCATCTGACATTAACTTATGTACCTGAAATTTTATGCATTTTATCAAACAAATATCAAAGAAATTTCCTTGAGATTTGCATTTGAATAAGAACAAAGCACTGATATGTAAAATCAATACATAATTGTCTGTTTATGTCGTATACACATTTTAGTCGCGCTACTCGATATTTTGGCAAAGCTATTTATTGGAAATACAAAAGTGGCGGGTTAGCTGCTCCGTTCAGTAAATTATAGACGTAGAAACAAATGCGAGTAGATATATTTTTAGAAAGTTACTATGGAAGATAGCAGTTCTTTAAGGGAATCCATTTCTTTAAAAGATAGCAGGACGTTAGTTATATACTTTAGCGCTCGCTTTGTTGTGGTTTTGTTAATACTGAATTACTTAACTAATAATAAAGTTTAATTTAATTAAAATGATTCATTTTATTGCGATTGTGAAACAAGTTAATAAAACTTGAACATATCACACTCGAAATCTTCCTTGGTAGAATCAGTATTTACCACATGCGGGGACAAGGACACCAAACACAGCCGTGGTGGAGGTTACAGGTGCATAGCTCTGTTTTTCTAAGGACCGCGGCGTGGTTTAGTGGTAGAGCGTCCGCCTCGCATGCGGAAGGTCGTGGGATCAATCCCCGGCCGGGTCATACCAAAGACTTTAAAAATAGTACTAGAAGCTTCCTCGCTTGACGCTCAGCATTTAGAGGAGAGTTCTAGGTCTGGTAGGCCCGGTGTCAGTATAATGTGACTGGGTGGGGTATCATACCATGTGTCTGCGGCATAATATTCCAGTGTGACAGCGCTTAGAATACTGTCTCAAGTAGACACCGTCGCGATATGACTGAAAAATTGTTGAAAGCGACGCTAAACACCATACAACAACTGTTTTTCTAAGAACTACTTACGGTAGCATGCATCTGGTCCTGAAGTTATTATACTCAACTGAATATTCAGGAATCATGTAAAACATAAATTAAAGCGCAAACGCTTGACACAACCTCGAATTTGAAAGTGTTAATTGATAAAGATTTTAGGTAGAAAGTTACACGCAGTATTTACATTATGTTGTTATAATGAGTCAATTTGTTTTTTAATTGAGAATGAAATCTTAAGTTCAGAATGGAACCAAATGTTATAACCTCGGGCCCTGCTTTCACCTGAGAAAACAGTGAAAACGAAATCCAACTGTGATGGTCTATCATCACATGGTGTACAATAAAATCCTGTCATTTCGAAATAGTCCATTCGTTGTTTTTGTTTTAATTTAATACGAAATTAATATACCGTGTATATCAAATAAAAGGCAACGACGCCTAGCGGGAAGAAACAAAGTATGGCGAACACGGCCAGGGCGTGTAATGCAAATGTCCGCCGCCGAACTGTAGACTGGTGCACAACTTTCACTTCGTCCCATTCGAACTCCTAAAATAAATAGTTGTATAACTATATACCTGAATGAAATTTAATGTTTTTTGTATAAGACAATAAAGCCTTAGTTCTCATAATAAGTTATTATTATCATTAAATGATATTACATGTACATGTTTTCTCGTTCATAAATGAATTTATGCGTAAGTCCATTATCGATTTTTGTTCTTTATTCTATCGTAAATTAAAAAGTTTGCATGCATGTGTTATTCATTGAGGAACCCAAATGACAGAAGTGAAACTTCCATTTTACTGTTTGTCAACCTTTGCACTACTAAAGTATGATGAAAAAGATAGGGGTCATGTTTCATCCAAGAGATTTTTATCTGTTCAGTCTGTGCACTGTTGACAAAGTGGAAGTAGCCTTTCGAAATCATGTATGCATACCCTAATTTCCAAGCATCATTTTTTTTCTCTAAATGATCACAATTCAAACATGATAATGCTTTCAAAATGCCAAAAATACATCAGTAATAACAAATGCCAAATAAAAAAAGAGCATTAAATTAAGGAAAATGCATTATGAAAGAAGAAGAAACAATGGTTATTTATAACCGCCATAATGCGATTACCCCACGGAAGCATTTCCTGTTCCCAATGGCGGTACCATGCCTTTATTGTTCGATTAGGAAAATATATTATACAAGACTCTATATCTCTTTCATAATTTTATACGCATGTGTTATTTAATATATAATATTTTATTTTTTAATGTATTTGTATACAATATGTGAATGAAATGTGTTTAAACTATGGAAATTCTGTCTGAAAATGGTTGAGTACTTATGATTACAAAATATGCATACTGCAGCTAAAATGTTCAACTGGCATTGTATGTGTAAGAAATCAGTTGCCTGTGAATTCTAAATGATTAATTTGCCTTGTAACGCATCTGTTCCCATTAATGTAAAACAATTTAATCTGCCACAATACTTGTTTATAGACATTAACAATTCTAGATAGTACATACATTATTCTGTGGATGTAGTTCTCCCCCCGAAGAATCTGAAATGATAAAATGTGATGTTTATTTAACGTCATGTTTAACACTATTTTCGGTTTTATGACGAGTTGTACCATAGCAACGGTCCGTAAAACACATAGGCTTGAGAGAAACGGGCATTTTATCACGTTGATATTCTGACATGAGCATTTTCATCAATAACATTTTTTACGAATTGGGGGTGAGGGCTTTCAAAAAAAAAAAAAAAAAAAAAAAAATATATATAAATATATATATATATATATATATATATAAAGTGTTAATTCGCATCAATTGTTCATTCCATAAACATTGTAGTTTTGCGATTATAACAAATTTTCTGATTATTGTGCAATGCTCAATGTCAAGTTTATATGGATTTGCAATATTTAATTTGTGAGGCCTTGTATATGTGATTATGAGTGAAAATATATATTTGCTATCATGATGATATGTGGAATTTTAGATATTTATATAAAGGTAAATTGGTGACAAAATCCATTTATAATTAATAATGTCCAACCTCTTATTGAAACATAAATTACACATGTACAGATGCTATTTATTTTTTAAAAAAATATGTTTTTTTTCATAAAATGTGTCACGTGATAACTGTATTGGATATATGTTAGGATGTATGTTTATCATGAGAAATATTACATGTTTCATTTATAAATAAAGAAATCTTGAATCTTTATTACCAGTTGATATTCCTAGTACTGGCTTACCACCCTGAACTGGGTGATGAATGCCGTCAGTTAAGAAATTATTTAAACGCCGGTAGTTTTCGTCCTTAAATTATTGTGTTGATGAGTTTTTTTATTAACAAGGGTTGATTGATTGATTGAATATTTAGCGTCGTTTTTATGCCATCGAGGGCTAACAGACAATCAATTAACCTAACCACTGTTTCCTGGGATTAACCAGTACTCGCGCACATCCCATCTCCGCAAGTAACTGATAACTTTCCCACTTGAATCAGTGGTGAGAGACGAATGATAATGAGACACAATGTCGTATATCAATCATCACAGAGACTGTTGCCGGTCAGGGGATTCGAACTCACGACCCATGGATTGATAGTCAGACGCGTATCCGACTGAGCTCGACGGGCCCGGCTATTAACAACGGAATACATATTACTATTATAAGGAAACTACACTTAGTCAAATATCTCTTGAAAAGAAACAGTACCTGTGATCCAATCATATATTTATATTTACCTTTTTAAATATAAGATGTTATGTGCACTAATAAATATGAAATAAATGTCTGCATGTGTCTTTTATCCATCAAATATATGACTACAACATTATACCAAACACCATCTTGTTCAAATCCTGTCTTTTTAAATACACAATTTTACAGCTATTTGCAATTCTGAAAAAAATGTGTTTGCTAACTTACCAATTAAAGTATGTATTAAATCGCTGGGTGCGTGAAATACATTTTATGAACATAATTTATACAGATATAAAACAATTATATATACTTAAATGCCTTAAAAAGTTAAAAATATTTAATATTGAATATATTTTATCCCAGATTTGCTATCATTTGTATCTGTTCATACATGTCGACCGTAACTTATTTGTTACATTTGTGTTTTAAATGAATAAAATTATTGAAAGTTTTGTATTGGTTTATCATTCATGTCATACACTGCCCATACTTTAAAAGCGTTGAGTATATACATTATATTAACCAGTATTTGTCATATTTTATCATGTTTTAGATGAAATACTACATTGTCGATTGTGACTTATTGGCACACTGAGGCCGGTTGCTTCCATTTAAATTATGTATTATATATATATATATTGATTTTCAATGCACGTGCCACTTAAGAATACGCGATTAGCAGTATTGATATATTGATATACATTATTTATGGCAACTTGATGTCTTTATATGGAATCTTTCCATTCATTATTTGTTAATCATAATTAATATTACCACTCAAAACGCTATTAACTAATTCACTTTCTTACCACTGTGAATCACTTATACTTACCGTCTTCCTCGGTGTGTATCATGTCTTTATTGTTATTCCAATTTAATTAAAACAATGAAACTAATTTGATAGTTTTATAACAAAATGTCTAAATGGCTCTACATAGTTCTTATATCACATGTCAATGACGGAATTCTATTGTTTTACATTTTGCTTGTTTTGTCTATACCACACAGACCAATGATTGTATCAATCAAAGGGGAAAAAGTTTACACAGTGGTCGCTACTCAACCGTTAACGTCACTGAGGGTAAATGTATGTCCGCATAATATGTAAACTTTAAACCTAATCAGTATTTCCATATTGATGATTAGCTCAGTCATTAGCGCGTCTGACTACAAATCCAGGGGTCGTGAGCTCGAATCCCCGCCCGGCCACAATTTCCGTCTCATTATCATTAGTCTCTCCCCGCTGATTCAAGAGGAGAAGTTATCAAGTATTTGCGGAGATGGGGGTGTGCTCGAGTACTGCTTAACCTTCCAAGATCCCAGGAAACAGTGGTTACTGATCGTCTATTAGCTCTCGCTGGCATAAAAATGACGCTAAATATTCAATAAACCATACTGGTGTCAAAATACGTGTATGACTATTTGGTGTTATTGTTCTTATGTAAACACAGTTTTTATTTAGCTTTAGCTACAGATTATATATTTTGCTCTTTTCTATAAATTTATTCTATCGCATTCTTTACGAGACGAATAAAAAAACGGGCACGAAAATGACTTTAGAATTGAAAGTCTAACTAAATGTTTTTATCACATTTGGTAAGTACTGATTCAATCTAGGAAGCCGGAATCAAGCCCGATTGGTATATTCATGTATGAAGCAAATTACTTCACACTAGACATAAAATAGATAAGTTCGAAATACCTTTATTATGTATTTACAATCATACATAGAAGGTGGCGGAGAATAAACAATTTTACACAATTATAACACGTAAGGTGAATCGGTAGTTATTATGTATGGGTCCCTAATTTGTGACTGGGGTTGTTATCGTTGGGGTGTACCCCGTCTTTATGACACCAGTGCTGTGATTTTCTACAACAATGCTTCTCTTGATGTTATGGCGACTATTGAATATGCTGGTACTCGGACAATCCCGCGACTCTTCGGAATAATCAGTAAATTACGGACTTTGCCGATGTGATGCAAAAGAATTTTCCCATTTAGTGAATCGTCATTAATAATATTTAGTTCCCGGCCGTGTTACACCACACAGTATTAATATGAAAATCGGTAGTTTCCCGGCTTGGTTACTTATTGCAATACTTAGCTAGTGGGCAGGACCGATGTGAGTGGTTTTTCAAATCGTGTCAGTCGCCTGCTGATGCAGTAAGGCCGCTCTAGGAGTCGTATGTCATTCCATACAAACAAGGAATTAGAGAGAAATAAAGGTCATATAAGTCATTAATACAAACGAACATCTTAGACTATAACAGGCTGTTTCTTTGTATTCTATTTTTGCGGGGGTTGGGGGTATTTCAAACTACAATATAGACCGCGTCCTCCGAGGTCGAGTCGTCTAAGGCGTCGTCTTAAGATCACTTGTCTCTCACTGCTAAGGTCGTAGGTTGAAGTTCCATCTGATCAAAAAAAAAATATATGTGTTCCTCCACCAATAAAACTGGATATGCCGTATACATCTGAAATATGTTGAAAATGGCTCTAATCCCTATCCAAAAAAGTATAAATATATAGACCATGTTCATGCCCATTTGAATTTTAAAGCATTCAGAAATATATACGGATCTAAGTAAAACAGAAGCAAATGTCCACATGAACGCTTTAATGATTTTAGTATCTACTTAATTCAGAAGATGTTGGTGAAAATTAATCCAAATAGTTCTATTTTTGCTTGTTTTTTCTTGAAACTGAAAAAAAAACAGGAGTAAGTCCGTACATGTACATACAGTCAAACCTGGCTTAAGCAGCCAATCAATGGAAGGAACAAAAGTGGTCTTTCTAGACAGGTCATTGCTTAATGCAGGTTAATTTGCTCTGAAAGCATATAAACAGGAAATAACAAAAAG
>CM055908.1:23975256-24410256 GCA_029582155.1 Panopea generosa | reverse complement strand
ATCCGGAGTTTCACGAGGTAATATAGTGATATCGGTATCATGAAAAAAATATATTTTTCTGTATCTTTTTTTTAATTGATTATTACGATTATTTTTAATATCATTGATATAGTCTTACCAAAATTACCCAGGACTTATAGAGATATTGTTATCGTGATATCGGTCATAGTTGCCTTTCTTCTTCTTCTTCTTCTTCTTCTTCTTCTTCTTCTTCTTCTTCTTCTTCTTCTTCTTCTACATCTCTGTGTCATTATCATTATCATTACCATTACCATTAACATTAACATTATCATTATCATTATCATTATCATTATCATTATCATTATCATTATCATTATCATTATCATTATCATTATCATCATTATACTACGTTACCCGATCATAAAATTAATTCCGGATAGCAAGACAATGTAAGTGTTGGGCCCAATCTGGCTCATTTCCTAAGACTTTAGATAGGTGAAGCTTCCTCCAAACATATTGGCTGTGAATTCCGATATAAGTGTTGCAGAATTCATCATTGCATTTACTTTTTTATGTTCCTTCAAATATAAAAAAAAACTTGCCTCAAATCAAGGCATATTATTGTGAAAAGCCTGTGGTCCCATTTTAAATACAGAAATCGGTTCTTAAAACTATTTTATGAACGTTACAATTACAGAAAGTCTTGCAATATAGTTTTAAATATATCGCAGTTAATCTACATTGAAACAGTCTTACATACTGCACGGTAATATGCTGTGGTTAGCTGCATCAGAAGAATGCATATATAACGGGAATTACATGTGCAGTTGACGAGACATTGATAAAATCATGTACAAAAGAATGTATTTGTATTTAAAAAATGTTGGCATCAAATATCAGTTAAAATTAATGAAATACTTCAACACCAAACATCACCGCTGCCATGCACGTATATACACCCCACAATCTTGAATTACAATTTGTCACTAATTTGCACATTTGCAGATACCATCTCGTGCATTTTATTTTAATACAATCTCTGAAAATTGGCAAATGCCGTTGTCACAAATTTATCAAACTGTTGTCAAATACACAAGAATGCATCTTTCCGAGTCGTTTTATTGTACAAAATGTCCGTATCTTGTCAATATTTGTCAAATACACGAAACTTTTATCGTAGACACATCAAAACGACAACAAACTTAAATGTAACGGGCAGAGAAGACGTCCGTGTCACCGGGTCAGGTATTTAAATTAGACATGACCTAATATCAATCGCGTCATCTTTTATTGAACATTGAATAGTACTTATCTACGATATCAATTTTTGAAAATATGCAGTTATTTTATTGACATATTCAGAATATCATTGCATATTACATTTAATTCTCAACAAAACGAGAAACATTCCCATCAAGTTGTGTTTAAAATTGTTGAAGTTCTTTTACGTACAAGATTACAAAATTTGTATACTGCAACTAAAAATCTAGGAAAGGACTTGGCATTCTACTTCAAACTGCAATATTTTAAATTCAAGACTTTAAACAGTATCAAACATCTAAAGTTGCACACACATTACATTTTATGTAAAAGTAATCAGTTGCCTATGAGATTTAAATGATTTATTCCCCAATTATTGATTCTTCGCATGCTATTTTATAAACATTTAGTAGAGAGCCGCAAGTTTCCTATCTTTCTATATAAGTCCTTGGTTTTATATAAGATAAACGTCTTAATATAGAAAGAAATAACGGTTTCCCATTTAAGTTACAGTAAATGTATTATTTACATATAAAATATATATGTTGTATTATATTTTTTTTTAATAACTGTTTTTAAAACAATTAAAGTGTTTATATCTGAAAGACAGCCACTCGGTTCACTGGTGGGACAGGACAGAAGTTTTGTAATTAAAAAAAACGTGTTATGCGTGTATGGATGGGTAAACTATACTGGTCCTAATTCCACTTTTTTAAGAAATGTCCTATAAAAATTCAGTAGTATAAAAAAGTATCTATATTTGTTTGCAAAATGATAAGGACATAATCTACTTTCAACACAGGTTTTATACGTCTCTAATGAATAAATGAAATGAAAAAATAAACTTAACACCCATTTTGGGTACATTATATATCCCTCCACCTGTCGGAGCGGAGACGACCGTATTTAACGCACCATGTAATCAAGGATATAACCACACGTGACCAAACTGTCTCAAATAATTTAGTTCGAAATTAATAAAATAGAAAACTATCAGATCTTCCTAAAATCTTTTTTCTGTGGTTCACTTACATTTTCCACAGTGGCTAGATTTGATTGGACCGCCTTAAAAATATTCAACCAATCGCGTTAAAGAATGCTCGGTAATTGAAATTGACATTAGATCGCCAGGAGGAGCCGGCAGTAAATGGTTAATGGTTTGATAAGAGGGTTTTAACAAGATTAGATGGTTATCATGATACAACAGTGTAATTATCAATAGAAGGGCTAGAATAGAGCACTTAATCGAATCAGTGTCAAATAGGGGGATGCGCTGACAAAATTAACGGCAATAGACAGCGCACTAGAAGGCACTGCCCCTATAAAAGGGAGTTCGATGTTTATAAATTGTTCATTATTTAATTAGGAACTGAGGGCACCCAGTTGACGTTTTGAGAGTTTCGATTAATAAGTTGAAGTTTTACATTTCTGTACTTCTCTTTAGAAAGGATAAATTGTTAGTCTAAATTGTGTGAACTTTTAAGTGGACATTTTATTGATGTTAACGTAACGGATTCTTGTATCGCTTAATCTACAAGGGAATCTTTTAACTTTAAAACAGCATTTGCTGCGTAAATTTGATGCACTTTTCCTCATTAGAGTACATGTGCGTTTAATATTTTTTCTCGTGTTTGATTGACACGTGCAAAATGCATTCAGGATCAGCACAAATGCTTGCAATGGCCAACAGTTTCTGGCCGTTCGCGTATCCTATAAAGTCATACGATCTTTCGCTACACCCTGCGTTTCTTCAGTCCGCGTACAGATCACTTCCGGTGCCACATGTCCAGTACCCACAGTCGCACGGACAGACGCACGGTCAAAGTCCGTCACCAACACAGCAAAAATGTGACAAATTTTCAATCGACGCGATTCTGAACAGAGACAAATGTGTAGAAAGCACGAACACACATCCAGTGAAAAATGATGAAAGAAAAAACAATTATCAGGATTATGTTAAAAGTGAAAGGGACAATGAAGACATTTCAAAAAGGAGACATCAAAGGTTATTGGAGGCTGCACACCCATATCTAAGTCACACAAGTCTGCAAGAACAAAACTATCTACCAAAACATTTACAGTCGCCATATAAACAGTACGGAGAGTCAGTCAGACCCGGTAAGTTTAAAAATGATTTCTTTATAAACTCATATAACGAGTTCAATATAACTCAGTTTTTGTTTGATAAAAAATGTTAATATAGACCAGTGGTTATTTTTATTAATAATTTCTGTGTAAGTGGCGTCTATGTAATATTAACATAACACACCATTTATTTCTTCAAATGTCACAGTTCGTCATACAATGAATAAAAAGGAACAGGCAAGCTTTCTGCGTCTTAACTGTTCCGACTTTTATCTTCCACAGGACGAAATTTGCTTATTCAAAGTAAATACTAATTTTCCAAGTAAACATTAACGGTGATTAATATTAGTTTAGTTTCTTTGCAACGCCATAGCTGAACATTTACTGGGTGAAATCGATAATGGAGACAAAAGAATGACAATATAACACGGTACATTTTAGTACATTAAACATGTTTTATAAACAAATGTATGGCGCACATTTTAATTTTATTTTATTAAAATCAGGCTACGATGTATGTTGTAAAATTCTGATATATATTCATAATATTATACTTGGGTAAGTAGCCATTACTGGCTCACTTAATATCTTCCTTACAAAACAATACTCGATGAAGAGAAAAAGTACAAGAGACGATAACGATATTCAACGTGCCATTATTAGCCTAGTTCCTCATATTCGTTGGGAAGACCACGAGGCGTTACCTTGTGTTTATATTACTGACCGTCAGTCAAGCACTACCATCTAGCACATCTGTGTAATTCTTTCATCTTCCTGCAGACGTGAAGTATCTTATAAACCAACAATTCGTGTATTCTTGTTTACATATATACAATTTTAACAGCAATGAGAAGTACGCTAGACATTTGTTTTTCGTCTTTCGATATTCAAGTATGAAGCTCTTCAATATAAGAGGCTGGGAACGTTATGATTAGAGTTAGGGTTGTGCTTATGGTTAATATCATGTTGAATGTCGAAACACGTAAACACGAATTTCAAATTAGCTTTAGTCTGCCATTTTTCACATAAACATAAGACCAGCACCCTCTTCCTGTGGGTCAGGTATCTAGGGAGATCTCGTGACACTGTTGCCATGTAGTATGATACTAGTGTGATGGTCTAAGCGTCTTAAAACAGCTTTAATAAGTGTAAACTTGTATACACACGTGTCTTGTTTCGTCTTATTTTTACTTAAAAAAAACTTAATAATACTTTTAAAAAATAATTAATACTTAATATACTAATATATCAATTGTTATCACGTTGCATGTTCAGTGTTTTTGTAGAAGTGTTTTAACTAACGTTTTTAAACAAAATAGAAAATAAAGTATATATATTTTGTGGAAATGTACATAAACAGCATTCTGGTTTGTTGAGAATGAAAAGTACTTTACTGACAATTATTTCGACTTTATTTCAATAATTTCACCGCGACGGAACAGTCACTGATTGTGATTTAGTTAAGATTTATTTATTTTATATCGATTGTAAAAACAAATTATTACAACCTAGACAATTCACGCTCGAAGTCGTCCTGGGTAGAACCAGTACTAAGTATATACGGAACTTGAAAAGTGTCTTGCCCATGTACACCAGACATAGCGGGGAGGATTTTATTGTAATTAAACACGCCCTTTTTTTAACTTTCAACTAATTCTGTACGAGCTAATTGCGTTCCCTGAACAAGACAGGAATTACTTTTTATATTCCCCCAACTGAACTGTCAATAAAAAAGTTTCGTTTTTGATTTTTCCAATGCGACTTTCTCATCAATTCAACTTAAAAGATTTACAATTAAAAAAAATGAAATAAAGATAAAGTGACACAACCTTCGTTTTCATAATTATTATGTAAATTCTAGTCAATTATCCATGTAGTTCACTCTGGCCGTCCTGTTAGCACGGTTTAAGGAAGGGGACTACAACACATTTCATTGACGTTAAACAACAACAGCTGTCAAACATTACAAATAAACAAGACTTCTAAACATATACACAAACTCGTGGCATATCTGAATAAAACATTTTTGGTAGACTAATGCTTGTTCTTCTACTCATTTTCATATAAATTTTACATTAACGTGCAAAAGTATTAAAATTACTAATTGTAATATTTAATACTAAACTCAGTACAAAAATATATTCTGTTCAACTGTCCACCTGCGGAAGAATATCGGTAATAGGAGCGGAGGGAACGAGGGTCCGGTCCTCTACCACGGCTATGTGTGGTGTGCTTAGGCACGACACTTTATCCGCATATGCTTAGCAACGGTACTACCAAGGAAGGTTTCGAGAATTATTTGTCTAAATTGCAAGAATTTGTTTCAAAGTTGAAGTAAAATAACATCAACTTAAACAAGCTCTTTCATGTTAACCGCACGTTAAGCTCCAGTAGACTTAAGCATTTCTTTTTTTCAAAATCATTGTTTTACTTCAGTCAACCGAAGCCAGTTTCAGAATTTTAGAAGAATTTGTTTTTGTTTTATCTTTACGAAAACGTCTAATTTTAGTTTGATATATATATATATATATATATATATATATATATATATATTGGTTGAATTTGATATGTTCGATTATTATATGCATATGTAATACTTGCATATTTGTTAATTTAATTGTTTCTATGAAACTTAATCACAGGGTCTCATTTTCTCATCCCATTTCTTCCTTTGGCATCTCCTACTCGCACTATTACATTTACTGTAACGGTCCATAAGGCAACACGAAATATCAAAATATATTTTCAATAATAATTAATTTCAATGTCCAAGATCGCTATTTCAAACAGAAACTGCCTGCGTTTGTGTTAATTATTTTGGTGTGAGATACTTATCATTTTTTACGAACAATAACAGTAACCGACCAAAGGACGTGATTCCACTCAATACACCTAATATGATCTATACCACGTGATACGAATAAATAAATCACTACAATGAACGAGGGCTACGTTTCTACGTCTACTTATTTATAAGGGTAGCACTTAATCCGCACATGCTTAATAATTGTGCATCCCAGAACATTTAAAAAACGTTATCAAATTGTAAGAACTTGTTTCACAATCGATGTAAAATAAATAAGTTTCAACTATAGATATTCAGTCTCTCATAGCTCCAGAATGACCCAGGCAATGCTAGAACATGTCAGTATATCCTACATACACCTCAAAGATAATCAGAAAAAAACAACACTCTTGAAGCCATAAAACCGAACCGAAACTATTTTTTTTTACTTAAAGCACAAAATTGAACTTCAACAAAACCAGTTTAAGTACAGAACGAAGCATTTAAGTAAACCAGCAAATAAAATCAGTTTTGATTACATGCTATAAATATCAGAGATAAAAAGTACGAAATAAAACAGATTTCAAAGAAGTAAAACCAGATTCAGTGTGAACAAGCACGAGTACCAGGGCAACCATGGGAAGTATATACAAAGAGGGAATGAGCAATAAATACTTTGACACGTATAATTAAATCAACCAAAATTCACTTATTTATACCATTTTATTTAGCCCACCCTTATTTTAGTTTCCGCGCATGCAAGCAGATTTGAAATTAATTTTAAATAGTAAACTGTTGCTGGTATTTCTAATAGACGAATGTGCTGGATGAAAACTCCTCCGCCCCCCCCCCCCCGCCCCCCCCCCCCCCACCCCCCACACACACACCCTTCAGCTCCACACCGTTTTATTTAAGTAGACAGATAAGCTAGACAATGTAATCGCTTTACATTTCATTTAAAGGTGCACGCAGCATGCTCATCCATTAAACTATTTACACCCATGGACCATACCGATAAAAAAATAAAACAGTTATATTTTTTTTTGCATGAATGACCACGAATATTATGTTTTTCAACTACAGTTATGCTACTTTCAAAAAAAATAAAACGGAATTTAGGATCTGTGAACATACGGGTGTATTCGTATTTTATATTGCATCGTGTAGAATATAATTTTCAAATGAAAATTTATCGCCATTATCGTGGTTACCTTTAACACAAAATGGTCCGAGGAGCTCATATAATACAATACCATAATGGTTGATAACTTAATACAAAACGTGTGCATATTGGCACACTGTACTTGTAATTATGATATTTTATATGTTAAATTAGTGTTGTACTTTATAAATATGTTGCGGGCCTCATGGAAGATTGGAAGATTGGAATTATTCAAATGAGTTATCTCGTTAATAAATAGCTTTATCATTATATCATTTAATTATAATAATATTTATTACATAATATAATAATAATAATAATAATAATAATAATAATAATAATAATAATAATAATAATTATTATTATTATTATTATTATTATCATTTTTATTATTATATTATTATTATTATTATTATTATTATTATTATTATTATTATTATTATTATTATTATTATTATTATTATAATGATAATAATACTAATAATGATGATGATGATGATGATGATGATGATGATGATGATGATAAATATTGATAATAATGATTATAATAATAATAAGTAAAATAATAATTATAGTTACTATAGATATAAAGTAATAATAATTAATTTATCTAACAAAATATGCACATGCTATACTGAACAGAACAGCGAACCCGTCACCTGACATTTTATGCACGTGACATTTCATGTATTTTCTCAAAAAGTATCATAGCAATTTCCTTAAAATTTGGACCTGAATAAGAAAGAACATTTACGCTATGTACAATCAATACAAACTTGACTGTGAATACTCTATATGAATTTTAATAATTCTACTCAATATTTTGACGAATACATAGGAAATACAATAGTGACGGGTTAGCTGTTCCATTCAGTATATTTAAAGCGCTAAATAACAGGAAAAAACTTGAAACAATTCAGGAACTTTTATACTAATCTATCAAATTTAGTAATAACAATAAGAACCATTAATGTATTTTTTTAAACAAAAGTTAGAATGTCAAAATGAATGTCAAAAATAGAAGTAATGAACTTCCGATCTCTCCACGTTAATCCAACGCAAATATAACGTTTTACATTATTTACTGTATTTACCTTTTTATGTCTAAAGGAAGTGTATTCAATCTTTTACCCTATTTTTTTTCTAAATAATTAATGATTTAAGTTGAGAATATACAAATCTATATTCATAATTAAAGCAACCCTGAGAAATGCGGGAGAATGGGACAATGATTTTTTTTTATATTTTATCCTTTGAAGGAATACACAGCATCTATAAATTACATAACTTCTTAAATCTTCATGCTGTTAAGACGATCAGTCATGTCTGCTTTCAACCAAAAACAGTTTTTGTAGATAGTTCATTGCTTTGCATTAGGTATATGTTCGCCGATTTATTTAAAACTTTCATTCAAAGATTGTTAGAAGAAATTTTATTATAAATAAATATAAAAAAAACACTTAAAGGTCGAGACTACATTTCAAATCGGTTTATTTTCCCTCCATTATACATTTTTGTTCACTTTTTATATATTTGTTATTAATGTAAGACCAATTATATTCATCACCTTGCTTTTCAACTCGTAAAAGCAAGGTGGTAATTTTGGCCAATATAACAATGGATAAGCTAAAACAGGACTTAAAAGTTGCATTATAACTTTAGAAAATAAACAAGAATAGACTGAATTTACTCTTTTTCAGTCAAAAATGTCACATTTGCTGAATGTAATATAATTAGCGACCTCTTGCGGTCGTTAATATTGACGTTACTCATCTATCCATTGAAAACCCCATTATCCACGTGTTTAATTAACTTGCGAGGACCCATTTAATGCTCCTTTTTCAAGTAATAGAAGTATGTAGCCACTTTTTTTAAAAGCTTTTTTTTCTATATTTGTTATTTACACAAATCCTGATCCATTCGCAATCATATCTTTTGACATGTTAAAACGTTTTTAAAAAGGGGCGTGACACTTTTCAATAATACATTGAGGGTATAATTTGGTCGTGAATCATCGCCAATATAACATTTAAAAATATACAGAGACGGTTTATTAAAAACGGTGTCCGTATGAATGACTACACATTATATTAACACTCAAATTAATAATTAGGTCCTTATAAAACGAGCTTCCATTTACAGAAGGTGGAAATCACAATTGGTCCGACGCGTTCCTAACATTTTTATAATGTTATTTTCTCTCACTCATATTTCACTGTGTAATTTGTTCGGGTAGAGATAGAGGCCGTGCAAGATATAAGAAATATCGCTTCCAGAGGAACCGTGAAAGTAGCTGAATAAATAGTATAAGAAAATGTAACGTTACTACACGTATTTTTATTCGAATTTCGAATTTAAAACTTCAGATAAATTTTATGTTTAAATAAAAAGAGACAGTTTAAATACTTTACATATGTATTTAGAATCAAAATTAACTATATGTCGTGTACATAGTTTTATACACAGTTCGGATAAAGAATTAGAAGGAAAACGGAGGCTTTTGTAAATTTGTCTTCAATACAATTAACAAATGCTAATGTGACTGTACACTGTGTTAGGATACTTAATTTATATGTGATATTTAATTACGGGTTTGTAATGCCATGTAGTTATATTAATACTATAGAGATCTTACACTGACTATTGAAAACATTTAGGGACAATACATGACTATATGGAATGAATATAACTTAAAAGTCATAAGTTCGAGTCTGTAGTGCAGTGTTTGTCGCTCACACTAGAGATTGCGGGTTCGATCTTCAGTGTTGGTCCTGTACAGAAAGAGGACTCGAGGGCCGTTCAAATAAGCCCTGACCCTTTCTTTGAAATCGAGCTAAAATAAATAGAAAAAAAACTCAGGTAAACAGTCCATTTGGAGGACGGACTCTTAACAGCCTGACATCTTGTTTTTTAATATATATACACACTTCTTATGTGTTGTACACACAATTGAATAAAAATAAGATTTAATTAAGAACATTTTTTTCTGACTGTTGTTTCTCTAAACAAATATCCGTCATCTTCCTATCTCTAACCCCCAACCACAGCTTGAGTAACTCACAGCCTTGAATACAGTGGTTTTATTAATTTAAACAATGTTCAAGAGTTTAAATTCATTATCCCAAACTGATTCTTTTCTTCATGTACTTTATTTTCATTTTTTATATATTAGAATTAATTATTTTACATCCAAATATAAAATAACTTTCACATGAATGTATATATCTTGCGTCTTGATTAATTGATAAAACGAAAACTGATGTGTGTGTGTGTGTGTGTGTGTGTGTGTGTAAATACATTGCTCAAGGCCACAGCAGTAAGGATTGAGCCCCCGGCCAAACACCACATGTTTCAAGTGCAGTCTGTACAGCAGTTAGTTTTTATCGACTCTAATCCATTTAATGACATGTAAAATTTTTCCTTATATACTCAACCCAGAAACTTGTATTTAATAGTTTTAGAAACTGTTACTTTTGAATTGTTAAAACTCGTACATTTAAAAAAAAAAAAACAATTATTTAAGGTGTAATTCTGGAACTACCGATGACTGGGTGGGTCTAAAGTACAGTGTTGTGTCAAAATAACTGATAGATAATCATGGCCACCGCAGGCTAGAGCATTCAGAGCTACATCAATAAAATGTTATTGGAAACATTTCCAGTATTTTGCTGGAAGAATGGTGAAAAGGAATACATGAACAAAACAGAGGTCTCCGTTAATTGATAAAACTGGTCATCCTATTAATGTCTGTAATATGATTTGTAGACGTACGTTAGAGTCCTGTACCCCACACACACACGCACACACACACACACTATTTAGCATGCACGTACGCATGCACACACACAAATAAAATAGTAAAATTAATATATTTCCATATGGTATGGGATCACACCCCACCAACTAAGTGTCCGACCCTGTCCCCCACCTCCCGGTATCAAATGAACAGCGGGACTCTACATCTCACTAAATGGAACATCACTTTCCATTACTCCGATGTTTATGCAAACAAAACACGAATCAATGCAAATACTTTCTTGCAGCTCTGAACATTTAATGATAGCCCTTTGTCGCGTGTAAAAGGAGGAGGTATGGAATTCATTTAATTGAGCCGTGAATGGGGCGTGGCAAGGGTTTTATATAATACGTGAATTTTTTACGTTTTGAGCTTCACAGCCGATTTGAGTAATGTTGTTCTTTTGCATACAGATTAATTAAATTTGGACTAACTGGCAAATTAAAGCAAATATGCTTAGCCGAATTAACGGAGATATAATTTTGTTACAATCAAAATTAAATTTGACTATTGCGGAAAATGGCTAAATTGCCTCTGAGGCTGTTATTACAGACCGACGCCTCACAGGTTATATTTTAATTTTATTTACCGAAACTATGAAAAGACAGTTTAACTTTAAAATTGTAGTTTTTAATTATATCAAGTAGGGTATTAAGAGTATAAATTACTTTAATTTGTGCCCTTTGTATTGGTTTTAGAATACTTTATCAATGTCGCTGGGAAGTGTTAAAAAGGAATGTTGCCGCTGTATATATAACAGCAGAAAAAATTGAATGGATTTGACTCGGTGTAATTAAATTAATCATATTTAATAATTAATGATGGTTTTAGAGTGAATGTAATAATTGCATACGATATGTAATATTTGCGGTGAATTACACCATCTATAGATATTCGGTATTAGTTAAATTATTAAATGATCAATTAATATTTTTTTTATGAAACTTAGTATTGACTCGGTTTGTCTAGATCGATAAAAAAACTGGTAAATATACAAAGAAAAAAAAAAGAACAATAAACATAATTCGACGTTTTAAAGTACAAGCATTTTATTAGGAATAGCAAACTTAAGATATCAACGATTTCAAGCAACACTATAGATATCTATATAAGCCCTTGGTAATTTCAATTTAACAACATGTAACAGAGACGACCTAAAGATTTGTTTAATGTCATGCTTAGGTCTAGTTCCATATATCCTTTTTCTGAGTTCTTCAAGTTATCTTGATAGTTATATATATATATATACGCAGGAAATCACATTTTCTTATTGTATAATTTCAGATAAATGTGAAAAGAAATCTAGTCCCTCATCCGAATCATGGGCGAAACAGAGTAAAGGAAAACGTGTTCGTACCATATTTACGCCAGAACAATTGGAACGAATGGAAGCCGAGTTTGAAAGGCAACAATATATGGTCGGCACAGAAAGGTTGGTAGCCAGATATATCGTTAAATCATTTCACCCGATTAATGTAGAATTATGCGAGGATACAGGTTGCTGCATAGTTCTATATGATGTAGGCCCTACTAGTAGTAGTGACGGCGTGGATAGGTCACTACTAGTAATAGTGACAATGTGGATAGGTCACTGCTAGTAATAGTGACAATGTGGGTAGGTCACTACTAGTAGCAGTGACAATGTGGATAGGTCACTACTGGTGATAGTAACAATGTGGATAGGTCACTACTAGTAACAGTGACAGAGTAGATAAGTCACTACTAGTGGTACTAATACCAATGATCAGGTCTTATTCAACAAAGGATTCATTGAACATATCAATATTCTACGTGGCCTTTAAACATATTATTTAAAACCACTTATATACGTAGTATATGTAGAATAGTGTAATAAAATAGACAATATATATACTTAACAATTATAAATCAGCAAATGTGGCCTGGTGCGGGGTGGGGGCGCTTTCGATGCTGGTCATAATAGGGACTCTCTGTATATTGAATTGTTTATTTAAACCGTTTGACTTTGTGTCACAGCTTGTTGTATCTACACTGAAAGGAAAAAGAAAGTATACATTTTGGTTTTTAAAATTATTTCATTATTGGCTAAGTTTATTCATGTGATGGAAAATGAACTGATTTTTTCTTATTGTTATGCTTTGAAATGAATTAAATGTTTGTTATTTGATTCAACAATATGATGAAATATAAATATACAAAAATTATATGCAATACATTTATTGTTCCTTGACCTATCGACGTTTATAGGTATGTATACTTTCTTTTTCCTTTCACTGCAATTATATGACTGACGAGATAGGCTTATTTCTTGGTCAAGTTGGTCAAACGCTGTTCTAGATATGTCTGTAGGCCCTACATATATTTTATTTAAACCGTTTGACATTGTCACAACAGTCGTACCTATACATGTGGTTTCTGTTTGCAGGTACTATTTGGCGACCTCCTTAAATTTAACAGAAGCCCAAGTGAAAGTCTGGTTTCAAAACAGACGAATAAAATGGCGGAAACAGCACCTCGAGCAGCAACAAGCAAAACTTAAAACAATGGATATTTATAGAAGTGCTGAGTCAGCAAGTGACTCTGAAAGTGATGACGAATCATACAGATTACGTGACGTCAATATTCATTCTGAATCCGTTATGGATCCATTCCAGAGCCCAAAGGAGATGCGCGGAATGCAGTAATTTTCATTTGATATTGTCAATTTATCTTAGAGATGCTAAGCGCAATGAGTGTTAAAACCATAAACAAAACTTGATAGAGGAAAATATCCGGAATATGACGGTGCCTCGCTCCGGCAATTGTTAGACTGTAGGCCCTATCAACGGCGCTTCTAAGTGGCTGCATGCACTTTTTGCAAGGAGATCGCATCGGAAATAGCACTTGACGTAAATTAGTTTGGACGTGATATGTTATTAGTTGATAACACACATTTTAACATTTCAAGAAAATGTTTGTAATAGGCCATGGTCTATACCAGAGACCCTTCTTGGGGAGTGATATCTAGATTTTCATGGACGCTTTGCAAGCGTTCAATTGGAACATACATTTATCTTCAATGTATTGTCAAACATTGTTAAGAAGACGCTTGTGGAGGAAATGTCTGAAGATCTAAAAGTTCCTGTATATGGACAAACCTGATTGTAGCGTTTTTAGTGTAAAACCGTCAATCCAATATTTTTAGACAATGTGTCGGCAACATACTCCGGTGATATTAAATAATTAAAATGATCAGTTTTAACAAAATTGCAACATCAGAAAGAGAAACTATATCGGCAGCATATAAACTGCTAAGCCTAAATTGTGGGTTCTAACATATTGTTTTCTGAGACGAATACAAGTATGGGAAGGTGTATTGTCAACGCTGCTTTATAGTTCACGTATATCTAGATAGGTGTTGTCCTGCTTCATCTTTGGGAACGTTTGCTGTAACAAATCAGTAAATATGGGCAACTGTGTTTCTTTTAAACAGTTGTTCCCTTAATTCATTCAAATCTACTCCTCATCAGTCATTTACGCTTTGAGTCATCACTTCATCGTAACAGAAAAAAAATCATCACAGTAATAACAAATTCGTTTCTATTTCTGATGTTAACCACAGACTAGTTATAAGTCCTAGATTAAAACAAAACGAATTAATATTTATACTGGTTATAGAACTAAAACTAGTCAAAACATATAATTCACCTTATTTGAATTCTTTTCAAATATTTCTTGGCACATAATTCAGACTGGTAGCCTTATCAGCAGTCACAAACCGTGTGCAATTGTTTTGGAACCAGACTAGAATTATGATCCACTTTATCATTTTACATTTGTTTGTTTTTGGTGAAATTCTGAGCCGTGATGACGTATGTAACAACTAAGTGTAAGACATTTTTGAATTGGTGCAACCTGGCTCACCAGAATATATATTATTGTAAGAATGGGTTAAGCTGTATCTACTCACCGCTACACACTGACAGACACACGTGAAAAGTGTATTAATTTGATATTTATTTTCTTTTTGTTTATATTATTACAATTCCTTGTGAAGTCTATAGATGCGCATATATATGTTCTGAGGAATCATTACTATACTGATTAGTGCATGTCTGCGTCTGTATAAAATATACTATTATTTTATTTGTTTAAATAAAATGTATTGTGTTACAAATGAAGCTGTGTTGTTGTTTTTGTGATTTTTATTTCTTTGATACTGTTACTTTTTTTTAAACTTTGGCCAGTAATTTAATTGCTTACTGTATATTAAATTACCACAGCTTATTGTTACATTATTTGTGAAACAATTTACACAAGTCACATGCAGTATTTTTTTTTTTTTGTTATTTCTTTATTTCCGTCTCATCATAATATACAAACATACAATAAAATCAATGTACATACGCATGAAATAAGATACATTATGCCATTCATATTAGAATTATAAGAGACTCCATATTTAAAAACATTATTCTTACATGTACAGTTATGGTCCTTCAGTGGACGAATTTATTTATATGTGTTAAAATATACAACATACAAAGATATGACCAGTTATTGTTAATCGTACAATAGTACATCACAACGTGATACAGACGGGTCTAAAATTGTATTCACAGGAATAGAAACAAATTGTGATGTTTGTAAACAAGCACCTGGGGGACAACTCCACCCACCTAATAATCGCAAATAAGAAATTGTTTTAAAAAATCATTCATCACACCAGATCAGATCAGTTCCGAACTGATAAACAATAACTGTTCACAAAAACACACACACATTATGGTTTTAAAAAATAATATATGCAGTAACACATATGGTGGATTGTTGTGAGACAACCAATTAGAGCCAGCTTTTGCTTCACCAACATATTCTTAAATTGTTGCTGAACTAATTAAAAACTTACCTTAATTTTGACTGATTACATAAATATGTTTTAATCAATGTTAATGAAATCAAATGCAAATTTTCTCAAGCCAGTCTTAAATCATGACCACCCGAAGGCTTTATATTTTTAAGTATTTAAATATATGTATACGGTGAAACAGGAACATTTTGTTATATAATTATATATAATTGACGGATACTTAAAAAAATAAATCTACGACAAACATCCAGGTGATCATGATTTTAGACTTGCTCCTTCAGTTTAACCTGTCAAAATTCAGTTAACATCTTAAGCTATAATTAAAAACATATTGGAACAGAAAACAGTTAAAGCGACATCTGGGGGGAGATATATCCAATTTAGTTAAGTTTATGAAAAAGTGTATTGCTCACGGACACCACACATGGCCGTGACTGAGGATCGAACCCGCAACCCTCCGATTCTGGTGTTGATGGAGTTTTCGTCATATACTAGTAGTTAGTACATACAAAACAGTACAGATGCTGATTGGTTTATAAGCTCCCGCACCGATCATCCGTACCAGTTGCAATATCAGAATCCCGAAATGAAACAAGCGATAAATCGACCGTCGTGATACCTAATGGTAATTCAAGTTCTGGTACGTTTCCAAATATAGCGAAATAACAAAATAAAACCAGCGATGTTCGCCACATTTACTTTTAAGACACGGTTATATTTCTTAACTTCATAGGTGTTACTACATGTATTTCCAAATTAAAACAAAATCAGCACAACTTAAGACTCTATCAAACACACTTTCAACAGGTTAAACCTACAAAGGTATTGACATGTGCTGTTCTTATTTATTAACGTTCAGGTGATATAAATATTCCAAGACACTTAGTTTTGCAGTGGGACAACTACGTCGAGTTTCATCTATATTAACTTAGATAAATAAATACTTAAAAAACTTACTTACATTATGCCGACTCCTGTTTCACCAACATCATTAAGTATATACTTAAATACTTAAACATATACGAAAAGCATCTAGGTGGTGATGATTTCAGACTGGCTCCATAAAAACTGCACTTGGTTTTATTGATATTGACTAAAGACTGTTAACTTAACCAGTCAAATTTTAAGTTAATTATTAAGTATTGAAGTTTTAAACTTAAGAAAGTATGGATAAAACAGAAACGTGAATTAAATTAACAAACTATAGAACTATTAACACTTTTTGAGTTTTTAAGTATATTGGCGAAAATTGATGTAGTTTACCATGAGCGAGTCTGTTAAAACATGTTGGTAAAAAACGATTCCTGTGTACCGTTGTATTGATATTCTGCCTAAAAAGCTCATTTTCCAGCCAAAAGATAGAAATAATTGATTGTGACAATATTTCTTTGAACTTACTTTATATTTTCTTCTGTATTCACTATTCTCGGTGTTAAGACATACATTCATATAAATAAAACAGCTATTTGAGGTATTTGTTGAATTGAAAGTGAGCCAGCATGGAGGGATATTCTCCTCCAATATAATGGGACACGATGTCTCAAAGACATCGTATAAATGGCGTAGTAAACCCAAATGGTAACTACTGTAAAACTGTCCCGACCTGTGTGCAGTATAGTGAACATCTGTGTGGAGTGGAGTCGAGCCTGTGGGATGATCCGAGGTATGTCCGGTCCCTCTACTGGTGTGGCAGTTACCTCGGATGATTCCCTAGCAAAAGGTTATAACAGAGAATACCATGTTTTATACACCTCGGAAACTCTACTGAATATTTGGCTGATTCTCTTGATTCTAAAACCCTTTACACAGGCGGGTCGTATGCACAAAAGTTTTTAGAATTAAGAGAATCAATCAGGCAATATTAAACACAGTGTTTAATTATTTTACTTCGATTTTAAAACAGTTATTTCAACTTACTAGAATACAAATCACGCTCGAAGTCTTCCTGGGTAGATCCAATACTAAGCATATACGGAATACAGAGTTTTACTCAATGACACCACACAAAGCCGTAGCGGAGGATCGAACCCACGACCCTCCAATCCTGAATTCAATGCTCTACCACTGGATCATACACTCTGCTGTGTTTAGATGCTATACAAGAATAAAATATACATTTCAGGGATAAAACTGTATATATGAATTATCGTATCTATACTGAACATCTATCGCAAACAGTGTTCAGGACTTCTACATACTTTTCCCAGTTTTTGGTATACTTTAGTGAATTTTATACCGAGATATATATTGTTTTACACTATGACCCTGTCTACAGGATTAACTTGTGTACAGATACTGGAATCCAGTTTAATCAATATTCCAGTTTAGGTAAAATACACCACAGATCTGTATTACAAAAAATATGTACTTAACACTGCACGTCTCACTACGCATTTACGCCCCTTTTTCCACAGTAACATGATTCTTAAAAAAGGCCTATGTAATTTGGTTTTGAAATATTTTCAAAATTGTTCTTAGTGGTGATTTCTTACTGCACAAGAGTAGAGCAAAAGTTTGCATAGCATATACTGCAATAAGACATCACTAGTGTTAAAAAGAGTGACTTTTATAGGATTTCAATATATGCATGTATTTATGAGCATTTAAGGACTTCTTTTCCCCATAATATCCCAGGGTGTCACTGCACCCTCTTTAAAAAAAACAAGCTGGCCAAATTACCAATTATTGTGCATTTTTATGTGGGTAAACATTCCTGCTATGAAAAAACATAGTTTAAAAAAATCTATGTGGAATTGATTTTTTTACCATCTTAGGCCTTATTTTATAAAGAACAAAGAACAAAATTCAACTGTGTAATGAGACCTGCACATGAATTAGGATCTATCTGAATGCAAACACCATGTACAATAGAAACACGCTATGTAACGGATTGACATCAGCATATAAGTTCCTACTTTTGGCTTATATAGCTGCACCCCATTGTACGTCACGGTGTGTACGTGGTACAGAGGTCTCGGGTGCAAATATGCTCATCTGTATTCAATAACGTCGTCGCAGAAAAGTCAACTCAATTCAGTGAGGCAGTCATTTATCGCGGATATTGCAGGGCATGCTTGCTTATGAAGAGCAAATAAGACGGTTCCGATTAATATAATTCAGTATTAAGGAGTAATAACGTCTTTATTCAGACAAAAGTACCGCGAACTGACACCCAACATTGAGATAAATGTCGCTAAATGAACATTTTTACTGAGAAATAGCACCAAAGTGTTAAAGGTTACATTGCATATTAGTACGCCGACCGTAATACGTGTCCGCACATTTATTCTTCCGCGAAATAGCCCGCTTGATGTAGATTTTTGTGGGGATATTTCTATTAATTGACCAAGCAGAAGACCATTATTTCAATTACAGGGCCCGTATTGCTCGGCAACATCCATTTGTTGAAAAGAGTCTCGGTTCCAGACAAAATTATTTGGTTTTAGTATTCAATTATTACCGGAAGTAGTTGCTTTATTTGACAGCGTTCCAATAACGCTGATCGCTTAATTTAATTGTCCCCCAGAATTCTTCAAATAAAACAACAAAAGTGCAATCAGTTTTATTTAAGGCACGCGCCTTCTTCGAAAAAAAAATAGTACAGCCACTTGAAAATAAATTAATCTGTCATCACTGTGCTGGGTGTAGTGAATTTGAATTCAATTAAATAAGATAATTTATATTCAAAACTCCTGTGTATGTGATATTAAATTGGTTTATGGATCATTTCTAGGATAATTGGTTCTACTGCGATTTGAAGATGAATAAACATGTGTGCTATAAGGTGTAGGTTTGGTGTTATCAATGTTTTACGTTATTTAAAAAACACATACGAGTGCACACATTGTTAGTGCCTAGGTATACATGTATTTAGTTTAAACATATTTTATTACGTATGTTACATAATACCAATATATACAAATGAACATTAAATGATAACAAAATATATAACATATGCAAATGGAATGAACTACAAGTTATGACAACATTAGTTACAAATGTATATATACCCATGTATATATCTTGCAGCAGTAGTAAGTAGATCGGGTCGGGTCGGGTAGGGCCGGGCAGGGCAGGGCAGGGCAGGGCAGGGCAGGGCAGGGCAGGGCAGGGCAGGCGCTATAAAAAATCTGTTGGATGGTAGCCGTATATGTATATCTTATTTTCTACATTGCTTAAAAAAATTGTTGTTTGTTTAATGAATGTGTATAAACTATATTAAGCATAAGTATAAATGTCGCAGTCATTTTCTTCGTTCTCGTTAATTCAAAGTGACCAACGACAATTTAGATAACTTTTCAGCCAATTCTATTTCTTAACAATTTGAGTATATACAATGAAATAAATAAATCTCCAGATAGTAAAACTTTAATGTTAATACATTAAGATGAAAATGCACACAACGTGTAAAGATTTAGTTGATGCGTGCACTTTAGTAAAATTCCATTTCAACAGTGACGTGTGTCCCTTTAAGTCCAGAGGCTAGGAGGGGATTCTAAATTAATTGAAGGATGTTTGCTTGTAAAATGAAAGTAATTATCCTGTTTATTAATTGAGATGAAATCCATATTTATCATTATCTAAAATGAAACAGTAAATTGCCATTCTCGTTCTAGTGTTATCTTATTCTGAAGGTGATAACTACGTCAAATTTGATACTTTGTGTTTTTTATAAATGAATTATATCATACAAATTGATGGTATTGAAAATAGAGCATCATTAAAAATGGTAACACAAATGTTAATCTTTGAAAAAATACACTGCAACTAAGGTTTTCACTTAAGTTCTTGTTAAAGGAAAAACTCTTTGGACATACCTACCAACTATTTCATATGTTTTAGTACAAAATATATAAAAATTATAACTTGGATAACATTTTTCAAATTTCTGTAGCCTTTAAGTTCTATGTAAGTGTATTCTTAATTGCATGCATGTGAAAAAGAAATATGTCAAATAACCTTAAAATCAAATATGTCGGTGTTATTTTCAAAAGGTGCATATTTGATGACTTCAGAAAATCAATAACGTTACATTTTAGTTATGTCCATTAAAAAAGAAAAGAACAACAATATATTCTCTATTGAAAAAAGTTCATTACAATTCAGCTTACCCTTAACCTCTTTTTTCTTGGTTTAAAGATGTCTTTTTTACATGAGCATAATTGCAGCTTAAATTAGTCTACATTTCCATATCCATAAGACTTCAATAAAAATAATAATTTCTAAACAGAAACATAAATTTAATGTATAAAATTCATAAACATGCTAATCTGAAATCTTCCAAACCAACAATACTCTTTTTATCACATTTTTCTCCTATTATATTCTATTATAAAATGCCCTTTTTAGAGATTGGTAAAAAGTAAAATCCAATACATTGAGGTATTTAACCTGCCTTTCCACCAAAACGCACATATTCGGCATATATTAATCAGTCATTCATATTCACATTCGCATTCACATTCACATTCACGTTCTCATTCTCATTCTCATTCGCATTCGCATTCACATTCACATTTTCATCCACATTCACATTCACACTCACACTCACACTCACACTCACACTCACACTCACATTCACATTCACATTCACATTCACATTCACATTCACATTCATATATCTAGAAACGGTATTTTTATTTGCTGTGGTACCAGACGAACGCTGTCAAAATGAACAAAAATCCCACAGAAACCGCCGTGGTAAAACGGAACAGTTGAACGCAACCCTGTGTACAACAGTATTATTCTATTCGTGGTTGCACGTGTTTTAAAAAGTACTGCATTTTCTTAAAGTCATGCCCTGAAAGAAAATTAGATTCACGTGAACGATTATTTGTTGAAGTCCAAACATACCAAGCAGATGGAATTCACGATAAACGCCCATTGCCGAGTACAGTATTCGGTTTAATGAAATACGTAATGAGAATTATACAACTTTAGAATGAAACTTCTCAACATCTACCGCAAATACTCAAGCTGGTAAATGAAACACCTGGGACGCTCGTAGTTTGATATTTTGATATATGAGGCTTGTTGTTTTTTTTATTTAAATTCCGCAGAGATAATCGGCGTAAGCATGACTGGTCAAAATATACTGACCAGTGTCGATGACTAATGTCCGCAAAAATGCCATTCACTTTATAATTTGCGGTACAACAGTTCATCGTGTTATTGCAGAGGATGACGAATATGCGCGGTCAAAATGTGTCACAGTAGTGTGTTTATTGTCTAATGTCACGATGAAGGGTGCATAGCATGTAATGGGTTAATCGAATGGTACTTATGAAGAGTAAATCGCATGTCATGGATGAAGGGTAAATCGCATGTCACGGATTAAGGGTAAATCGAATGTTACTTATGAAGAGTAAATCGCACAGATGAAAGGTAAATCGCATGTCACTGATGAAGGATAAATCGCATGTCACGGATGATGTCACGGAGGAAGGGTGAATCGCATGTCACGGATGAAGGGTAAATCGCATGTCACAGATAAAGGGTAAATCGCATGTCATGGATGAAGGATAAATCGCATGTCACGGATGAAGGGTAAATCGCATGTCACGGATGAAGGGTAAATCGCATGTCACTTACAAATGGTAAATCGCATGTCATGGATGCAGAATAAATGGCATGTCAGAGATAAATGGTAAATCGCATGTCACGGATGAAGGGTAAATCGCATGTCACGGATGAAGGATAAATCGCATGTCACGGATGATGTCACGGAGGAAGGGTGAATCGCATGTCACGGATGAAGGATAAATCGCATGTCACGGATGAAGGGTGAATCGCATGTCACGGATGAAGGGTAAATCGCATGTCAAAGATGAAGGGTAAATCGCATGTCACAGATGAAGGGTAAATCGCATGTCACGGATAAAGGATAAATCGCATGTCACGGATGAAGGGTAAATTGCATGTCACTTATGAAGGGTAAATCGCATTTCATGGATGAAAGGTAAATCGCATGTCATGGATGAAGGGTAAATCGCATGTTATGGATGAAAGGTAAATCGTATGTCATGGATGAAGGGTAAATCGCATGTTACAGATGAAGGGTAAGTTGCATGTCACTTATGAATGGTAAAACGCATGTCATGGATGCAGAGTAAATGGCATGTCAGAGATAAATGGTAAATCGCATGTCACGGATGAAGGGTAAATCGCATGTCAAGGATGAAGGGTAAATCGCATGTCACGGATGAAGTGTAAATTGCATGTCATGGAAGAAGAATAAACCGCATGTCATCATGGATGAAGGGTAAATCGGATGTCATGGATGAAGAACAAATCGCATGTCCACGGATAAATGGTAAATTTCATGTCACGGATGAAGGGTAAATGTCTTATCACTTATGAAGGGTAAATCACATATCACTTATGAAGGGTAAAATCGCATATCATGGATGATGAATAAATCGCATGTCATGGATAAAGAATAAATTGCTTGTCACGGATGAAGGGAAAATCGCATGTCACTTATGAAGGGTAAAATCGCATGTAATGGATGAAGAATAAATCGCATGACATAGATGAAGAATACATCGCATGTCATGGATGAAGAATAAATCAACTAAGGAAGGCTGGTTCAATCGCAGGTTAAAGGGACAATCGGCAATTTCTGGAATGTTTTACTTAAAATTTATTTCAGGATATTACATAATAATATACACTATATGTAAATATGAAATTCGAATACACCGGTATGTTTGCTTTTATTTTGAAAAGAAGACATACATCTTGTAAATGATAGAACGGCATCTCCGGCCATTTGCATATCCATAGAGTTTAACACCATTATCAACCCATGACATGTTATCTATGACAGTTCCAGTTCTGTTGCTGAAGGTAGACCTTAGAACTAATCTAAGTGGAACCACTGTCTCTTCACAAGAACTAAACCAGCAAACCTTCCCACATAAAGTATTTGAACGGATCTGGGATCGAACCAACAACAAGTTATAAAAGGCAGCGATCAACTATACTCTGTTGGTATAAAAGAAATTGGACAGATCAAAATTGTTCTGAAGAAATATAAAAATGCTAGAGGAGCAACGTTATTCGAATACCCAACTACCAACTGCAGAGGCAATTACTGTTGGTGCTTCTCTAGTTTCTAAACTTAGTCTTGTATTTCTATTTATTGAATATATATATACGATAAAGTGTACCATTCAGTGTATGGTAATGTATTACATGCAAGTGCTATATATGATAAAGTGTACCATTCAGTGTATGGTAATGTATTACATGCAAGTGTTATATATGATAAAGTGTACCATTCAGTGTATGGTAATGTATTACATGCAAGTGCTATATACGATAAAGTGTACCATTCAGTGTATGGTAATGTATTACATGCAAGTGCTATATACGATAAAGTGTACCATTCAGTGTATGGTAATGTATTACATGCAAGTGCTATATACGATAAAGTGTACCATTCAGTGTATGGTAATGTATTACATGCAAGTGCTATATATGATAAAGTGTACCATTCAGTGTATGGTAATGTATTACATGCAAGTGCTATATACGATAAAGTGTACCATTCAGTGTATGGTAATGTATTACATGCAAGTGCTATATATGATAAAGTGTACCATTCAGTGTATGGTAATGTATTACGTGCAAGTCTGTTGAATATTCAATAAAGAGAAATACACACACACACACACATATATATATACACACATATACACACACACACACACACACACACACACATATATATATATATCAAATACTACTCTTCATATTCTACACTTTTCTTTGAATACTTAATATTTAATATTTGTCATGTTTGTGTGTGTCAGTTTTAGAAACTGAAAATGATGGTTACAGTTAAAAAAATCGTGAAAATGTTCTTACATACGGGTGATATTTTGTTTTAATTATATTGTTATATATTAATAGATATTATTGGAAAAACCAACATGCTTAAGTTTATCAAATTGTTAAATTCAGAAAATAAGAGAACAAAAAAAAAGTACTTTTAGATTAAAAGCTTTTTTTTCAAATCAGAAATACAGTCATATATGTCTGATACACATCTTGTTTTTGTTTTGCTTTTATTAATACTCTATTTATAGTATAATTGGGTAAGATCATGTTGTATTATATTTGTTGTTGTTTTTTCCTGACATGATTTTTGAATATTATAAATGTGTTGCATATACAAAACAGTGTACCACCTTTACTTTCACCTTGGCTTTAATCTAAATATATTCGATAAGATGTATAATATTAAACTAATAGTGAAACTGTGAAGTATCATTACTAAACCATTGTCTGTCATATGTTTCTGTATATGTCATATACCAGACGGGCCTGCGTGCCTACTGGACATTGAAAATAAAATTGTACTAATTATGAACAGATTAATATATGTTTTAACTACAGAATTAGGCAGTTTTTTATGTTTAGTCCAATTTGAATGTATTTAGTTTGTATTTGATTCGTTTTGTGAATTAAGAACAGGGCAGCGAGACTAATTTTGTAAATAATGGCGGCTGCTATGGACTGTAGCGGCGTTTAAAGGAATGTTATTCTAACGTTTACATACAGATTACTGGTATTTTATTTTCAAATAAACTGACCCTCAACAATATAATTATGTGGGATTGACCACACATTACGGAAGCCCTGTAATGTGGTCAGTGTGGCCGGAATGATATATATGTGGACACCTGTAAGTGAATCAGCGTTTATTTCAGTAGAATTAAAAAAATATCGGCGCTTCATTAGACCTATGATAATTCTTCGATTAAATTGTGATGTAATTTGATTTCCTGCTTAATCATTGCGCAATTCAAAATGTTGTGGGGTAAATTGTACCATATCCTTAAACACACAGCATTAATGTGCTAACGATAAAAGAACGTGGAAAGTACTCAGTTACCCCGCCCTTTTATACAGATGATTTTTTTGTTACGGCGCAAACAAAGCGAGCTCATATGAGAACATACATGTTAAAAAGAATTCAAAACACTTAAGGATTCAAAACCCTTGGTTTCGGAAGTGGTTCCATGGGGAACCAAAGTTAGGTAATAAGGTCACTGGGGTTGTTGTGGAAAAAACACACTTAAACCGGGTTTGTATTAAACAATCGCTATAAACAAATGCTAGTATAATAATGGTAGGGAATTTATAAGACGGTCGTTTTCTTACGCAAAAACGCGTAGATAATCTTATTTATGAGTCTATCTCATTTTGCAGCATATCGTGCACCCGTCTGTCCCAAAGGTACCCGATGACGGAATTGAGTGAGTTGGTTCTACAATGCATCTTCACCAGCCTTGTAGGTTTAACCTATTTAATATTAATGGCATTTATTCAATATAGACTTTGCAATGTACTGATTACTAAGCCAGTTATATTAAATGATAATAATAATAATAATAATAATTATTATTATTAATAATAATAATAATAATAATAATAATAATAATCATAATCATAATGATGATAATAATGATAAAATAATGAAAATAATAATAATGATAATGTTAATAATGATAATAACAATGATAATAATAACGATAATAATAATAACAACAATAATAACAATAAAAATAATAACAATAAAAATAATAACAACAACAATGATAATAATAATAATAACAATAAAAACTAGAGCTATCACTGAAGGTGATGAATACCCCCGAACGCCGCCATGACAGAAAATGGTTTACCATTGTATGAAGTTTTATTAAATTATATCCAATAGTGTTAAAGTTATGCTCCAGACAAAAAAAAATACTTAATAAAAGAGAATGTTATGGATTGAGTTTTTTGTATTGTTAATTTTTTTATGGTTTTGTTAAAATTAAAAAAATGTCTTTTTAATTATTGGGCATTGTACAAGCTTTCATGGCAATTAATAATGTTATGTTTCCTGTACACTGCACTTCCTCTCTTTATATTCTACCATTGTATGAAGTTTGATGAAATTCCATCCAGTACTTTAAAAGTAATGCTCCGGACAAGGGAAATATATCAAAGGGCAATAACTCTGTAATTAGCAAGAATATAGTTATGTTTCCTGTACACTGCACTTCCTCTCATTATATTCTACCATTGTATGAAGTTTGATGAAATTTCATCCAGTACTTTAAAAGAAATGCTCCGGACAAGGGAAATATATCAAAGGGCAATAACTCTGTATTTAGCAAGAATAGAGTTATGTTTCTTGTACACTGCACTTCCTCTCATTATATTCTACCATTGTATGAAGCTTGATGAAATTCCATTCGGTATTCTTCAATTTATGCTCCGGACAAGAAAAAATATCAAAGGGCAATAACTCTGTAATTAGCAAGAATAGAGTTATGTTTCTTGTACACTGCACTTCCTCTCATTATATTCTACCATTGTATGACGTTTGATGAAATTCCATCCAGTACTTTTCAAGTGATGCTCCGGACAAGGAAAATTGCAACGGACAGACCGACCGACAGACCGACCACAGGGTGACTCCAATATACCCCCTAAAACTACGTTTGTCAGGGGTAAAATAATAGTAATAATGACAATAAGGATAAACATAATAATAAAAAATGATAATAAATTAAATTATTATTATTTCTTAACTACGTTTTAATCGTGTCTCTAACGTTGTTTGCAATATTTTTTTATACATAAACATTGAAAACAAAATGGCCGCGGATTCGCCATTTCGGTTGCTACATTTACGAATAGAATTTCCAGTGGCATCAAGCAATTGTATACATATTTCATACGTGCAGAATAGTCATTAACTTATCATATGGTTCAACATAATCTCAAAATCAAATTGGCCATTGGTCTGTGTTCTGTGTGGGTAATATAATGTTAACTTTTAAAGTACCAACTGTCGTTGAAATAGTTCTATCGATTACTAGTAATATTTTTGAACACTAACACTGATTTTGTGGACAAACCTTTTACACGTTTTTATTTTAATAACAAATAACACTACTGGCGCATCTTTAGGTGTATCAAAAATGAGCTCCGTCGATAATTTTGTCTTTTGAAGGGAAGTTATCAGGATTTTTCCAAATTTTAAAAATGGTAATAAACATTTTTTTCAATATATTATGTCTATATATACTCACTGAAAAAGTGTCCGAATGACGATTCGAAGGTCATCTAGCAGTATTGAAGTGCTGTCTATCTTTAGAATGGAGATTTTGTTCCAAATTTACCACTCCGATTTAAATAGCGATTTTGTCGCATTTTTGAAGAATTGACATGTTAAGGCATTCGGATTTTATTTATTAATGATAATTAGATGTATTTTAATCATTTTAAGAAAAAAATAATTTTAAGACATTTAAGAAAAACATTTTTTAAGACATTTATAGCGTTATTTTCCTGATGTACTCCCCTATACGCCCTAGAAGACTAGTCTCCATGTCTGTATAATACAATATAATAATTATTCACATATATTCACGACAGCCTGCGCATTTTGTGTTATTGAGCAATTCCATGTAAATATGTCATATATGTTTGAGGACCTCTTGAAAGACTGACCTATTCAAATGAAATCTCTCATTAAATAAAAACTTTTGATAATTATTATTATTATCGTTATTACAAACTATTTTATATTACTTTAATCGAACTTAAATATAACAGTTTAAAATGATTTTTCTGAATAGCTACTTTTTATGTTCAAGTAAAATGTATTTCAACTTATTTTTTTACCCCCAATAGGTTCGATGGCGATCTTAAATTTATTCCATGAATATATGCAGGCCTATATAAAATACACATTCACGAAAACATAATTATGTAGTATCGGGAATGATATTAGACGGGAAGTAACCAACGCATATATGTAATATTTACACTTCTCGAGTTATCTCCCTCTAGTTTCAATCTTCATCTTGTTTAAAAACTACAGTAAATAGATTTTTTTATAAAATGTTATTGTAAATATAATATCTAAAAAAAATGCAAATAAATCACTAGTAAAAACATATATATATAGTTGTATATTTTATGTTAAATATGAATTATAAAATAAAAAAAAATACGCGTAAACTTCAACTTTTTAACTATATAAATTGTTATACAACACAATCATATAATCAAAATACACATTAGAATGTTGGACAATTTGTCAGGCGAACATCATCATTCAGTCACATTAATCACTCAGCTATTGAAAGATAATTACACCAATTATTACCAAGCCAAATTTGCAAACAAATAACGGAAAAGTGATATGGCCGGCTTGCGCCTCTTACCTGTGTGACTATTTCGTGAAAAGTGTTCACCAATTATTTACTCCAAAGTGTGAAAACGAATCACTCAAACATCGGAGGTTAATATAAATATACCCGTCTTGTATCTGGCAAATCATAACACACTACAGTGTTTATTCTTCACGTACACATTATATTTTTATACTTTTTAAGATTTTAATAAAACTGAAACATCGATTACTTTGAGAAACAAGTTGCTGTATAAGAACTATTATAAAGGAGTATTAATTAAGTGTTAATTGGAGTAACCAGCAGCATGCAGCCGTTCAGTATTGATTATATCACCGGGACCGCAGGAGCTTCGTATTCGTCACAATATACATTACAGGTACGTTCTCTTCCTCTTATTTAGTTTTCTCTTACCCTTTCCTTGTTATATCATTATCATTATTTTCTCGTTAGATCGTCTGTCTTTTTATCAGATGTACCGGTAAATACGTCGCCCCCGTCCGTCATGCAATATTGTTGCAGTCTGGTTTGTTTATTCTAGTGTTTATCAGCTGTTTATTTGTTAAATGTAAATATATTGAGGGAAGATTGAACTGAGTTCTCTCTATATAATAATAAAAGTCTTTACTATTATACATTTATAATCTTATATTATACTATTAGAAAATTTTATGATATATATTAGTATACTTTAATAGATTGCAGAACACGTCACATAAATACTACTATTAGTAACATTCGTACATGTGTATTATGATGTTATTATCAAAATATAGTTAATAACTTCTCACAATCTATATACAGGGTCATGGTCCGGAGTCCGACGACGACATCGTCCATTCGCAGAATGACGTCGGGTTGTATTACGCCACTCCCCATTTAGACGACGTCTACAGTGTCATCAGCAATGACGCCTCCCTAACCAGCCTGACTCCGCCCCCTACGTCTCTCCTGGAGGTCAACTGTGGAGAGCAGAGTAAAGACGCCCTGGACAGAGGAACGCCATCGCCTAACAGAGACAGTGGAATAGAGTCCGACAACTCGCCGTCTGTCGCACAGACAACGGAAATGGTTTCCAAGGTAATTATTTTGCTATAATTAAACATTGGCTTGCTTTAAAATCAAGATAGCAATTTTAATTAAATCTTAAATATAATATATTTTAAATGTATTTTTCCCAGTTGTTTGCCTCGAATACATTTGTAAGACTACGTTGTGCTCAAAATTGTTAAATGCTCAAAATTGATTACACACGTACAAAATCACTCGATTATGCTTCAATAAATATATAAGAATAAATTAACCAAAACAACATATATGTATATGAACTATTATTTAACTATTTATCTACAGACGCTACGCGCACTCGATAAAAAGGCCGACGCAGTAAAAGCAAAGTCGTCATCAGCACCGAAAGACAAACCTCCCCAATCATACATCGCCCTTATCGCCATGGCAATACTCAGCTCACGTGACCGGAAGTTAACTCTTGGTGACATCTACAGACATATCATGGATAACCACAGTTACTATAACAACGACGAGAAGGCGTGGAGGAACAGCATCCGGTACAACCTGAGTATCAATGAGTGCTTTATCAAGTGTGGCAAGGAGGAATCAGGTATGTTCTGTTTTTATCCATAGTATTGGTATCTATCATACAAAACAAAAATCAAACACTTTCCATTCCCAGAACACGGGGAAACATATTGTCCTTACCACTTAACAATGAACAGTGTGTTTACTGAAATAATATGCAGTTATTGCAAGTGTAACAGCAAGATTAATCGCAAATCAGCAATATAGTGCCTTTGGCCATTAACAAAATATTATTATATAAAATATGGCAAAGAAAGCAATAAATAAAAAATACAAAATCATACAAATTATAATATACAAAACACCATCAACAACAAACATGTCAGTTTACTACAAAGGAATTAAATAATTGAACTAGTCTTATCGATATCGATGTTTTTAAATGAAGAAACATACAATCACTGTTTATTCTTGGAAATATGCCTTCATTTTTAACATTTAAAACTTGTGAAAATTATGATACTGATGTTTCACCAACATATTATTATCACAATAGAATAATATATACATATTTTGCAGGTAAAGGTCACTTCTGGGGAATTCATCCACAATGCATAGACGACTTCGCTAAAGGGGACTACAGGCGCCGACAGGCACGAAGAAGGGCAAAAAGGGGCATGAAAGTTGCTTCAACAAACGTTATACCCGAGAAATCCTCAGCCTCCAGGAATATAACCTACACGCCGATGACTCCATCATTCGTTGCTTACCATCCATACGGACCAGCAGGTGTTCACCAGTCTAACCAATCAGCATACGGCAAATATAGTTCTTCTGAGATAGCGCATGCGTACACTGGTCATCAGTCTATGGCTTTGCCAGTTTCGTATTACGAAGCACCCGCTGCAGGATATTCTACTCAACCTCTTACAAACGCTTACTCATATCAGCCAGGAGCTTACCCGGGATACATGGCCACGCCCTATGGCTATATTCACCAACAGTACACAAGTACTGAGGCCGAGAACCATTCAGACGGAGATAGCAAAGATACGAACTCTGAATACGAATCTAAGGAATCGAAATGGTATGGCGTACAGTCTGTACCACAATCGTCTCCGCCACGTGACGACACTGTTCCATATAACAACACAATTATTCTCTCATAAAGGGATATTGTGAAACAGTTTTATGTGCTGCTTTTTATGATATGTAATTTGTATAAATGTATATAAATTTCAAATGTGCTACGAGAGACTAGAAATTGAAAACAAAACACACATATCAGCGTTTTATCATATTTTATGCATTTTATTGTTTTAGTGTGTTTTATTAATAAAATAAAAGAAGAACTGTAAAATGAAACAGCAGTCGGTTGTAAATGTTATTGAATATGTAAATAAATGAAATGTAAAAGCTGACAAAAGGTGTATTCTTCATGTATTCCCAATCGGATTTAACGAAAACATGCACTTACTATCATTTAAGCAAAGAGAACTCATTTTAAAACTCGATGACAATGGAATGTTGTTATGTTTCAATGAAAAACATCACAATAAAATATAGCTACCACGTAATGCTACTGATATCTCGAGGATTATCGAAATTGATAATTACAATAGCCTACAAAAATGTTACAATTTTGTTCTTTGTGTTCCATTTCTTGGATAATGTATGTCATCAATTTGGACTTGAGCGAAAGTTCATATCCATACCACGAGTATTGGGTGGCAATTCATACCCATACCACGAGTCTTCAGCGGGAGTTCATACCCATACCACGAGTACTGTGTGGAAATTCATACCCATACCACGAATCTTGAGCGAGAGTTCATATCCATTAAGCGAGTATTGGGAAGAAATTCATACCCATACCACGAGTCTTGAGCTAGAGTTCATACTCATGCCACGAGTCTTGGACAGGAGTTCATATCCATACCACGAGTCTTGAGCGGGAGTTCATACCCATACTGCCAGTATTTGGATGGGAGTTCATACCCATTACACGAGTATTATGTGAGAGTTCATACCCATACCACGAATCTTGAGCGGGAGTTCATACCCATACCGCGAGTCTTGAGCGGGAGTTCATACCCATACCGCGAGTCTTGGGTGGTAGTTCATACCCATACCGCGAGTCTTGGGTGGTAGTTCATACCCATACCGCGAGTCTTGGGTGGTAGTTCATACCCATACTACGAGTCTTGGGCGGGAGTTTATATCCACACCACGAGTATTATGTGAGAGTTCATACCCATACCACGAGTCTTGAGCTGCGAGTATTGGATGGGAGTTCATACCCATACCACGAGTCTTGAGCTGCGAGTATTGGATGGGAGTTCATACCCATACAGCGAGTATTGGGTGAAAGTTCATACCCATACCGCGAGTACGGGGTAAAAGTTCATATCCATGCGTCGAATACTGCGAGTATTCATACACATACCGCGAGTCTTTGATGGGAGTTCATACCAATACAGCGAGTATTGGGCGGGAGTTTATACCTACGAATAGTGAATGGGGGTCATACCCATACCACAAGTCTTGAGCGGGAGTTCATACCCATACAGCGAGTTTTGGGTAGGAGTTCATACCCATACCACAAGTATTGGGCGAGAGTTTATACCCATACCGCGAGTACTGGATGGAAGCTCATACCCATGCCACGAGTACTGGGAGGGAGTTCATGTACATACCGCGAGTCTTGGATTGGAGTTCATACCCATACCGCGAGTATCGGGTGAGAGTTTATACCCATACCACGAGTATTGGGCGAGAGTTCATACCCATACCACGAGTATTATGTGAGAGTTCAAACCCATACCACGAGTCTTGAACGAGAGTTCATACACATACCACAAGTCTTGGGTGGAAGTTAATACCCATACCGTTAGTCTTTGGTGGGAGTTCATACCAATACCACGAGTATTGGGTGGGAAATCAAACCCATACCTCGAGTCTTAGGTCAAAGTCCATACCCATACCGCGAGTTTTGGGTAGGAGTTCATATCCATACCGCGAGTGGGGGTGGGGGAGGGGGGCCATACCCATACCACGGGTATTGAGCGAGAGTTCATACCCATACCGCGAGTTTTGGGTAGGAGTTCATATCCATACCACGTGTCTGGAGCGGGAGTTCATTCCCATACCACGAGTCTTGAGTGGGAGTTTATAGACATACCACGAGTATTGTGTGGGAGTTCATACCCATACTACAGGTATTGGGCGAGAGTTCATACCCATACTGCGAGTATTGGGAGGGAGTTCATACCCATACCGCGAGACTTGAGCGGGAGTCCATTCCCATACCGCGAGTCTTGGAAGGGAGTTCATACCCATTACACAAGTCTTGGGTTTGAGTTCATACCCATACCACGAGTCTAGAGAGGGAGTTCATACCCATACCGCGAGACTTGAGCGGGAGTCCATTCCCATACCGCGAGTCTTGGAAGGGAGTTCATACCCATTACACAAGTCTTGGGTTTGAGTTCATACCCATACCGCGGGTCTTGGGTGGGAGTTAATACCCATACCGCGAGTCTTGGGAGGGAGTTCATACCCATACCGCGAGTCTTGGGCTAGAGTTCATACCCATAACACAAGTCTAGAGAGGGAGTTCATACCCATACCGCGAGTCTTTAGAGGGGGGCTCATACCCATACCACGAGTCTTTAGAGGGGGGCTCATACCCATACCACGAGTCTTTAGAGGGGGGCTCATACCCATACCACGAGTCTTTAGAGGGGGGCTCATACCCATACCACGAGTCTTTAGAGGGGGGCTCATACCCATACCACGAGTCTTTAGAGGGGGGCTCATACCCATACCACGAGTCTTTAGAGGGGGGCTCATACCCATACCACGAGTATTGTGTATGAGTTCTTACCCATACCATGATTATTTAGTGAGAGTTCATACCCATACCGCGAGTCTTGGGAGAGAGTTCATACTCATAATACGAGTCTGGGGTAGGAGTTTCAAATCATCAGTAGATTTTACGAATCAATTGTAAAATTTCATACACGTTCTATCATTGTATAGATGGCAGTTTATATCCATTCCACCAATACTGACTGCAAAGTATTGTAGGTTTAATTTTGTTATTTTTGCGTGTTATTTGGTAAAATACGTAGTCTTTCGCAATACTTTATAAACTAATACATGTAACTGATTCCTTGGTTCGAAACCATGCCTATATGTTGGTTGTAGATTGGAACTGGTCAATTTTACCGGGTGTTTGGGTTTCTACCAGATCACTGACAACCTGACAATGAAAGAGAGATTTGCTTTGCAGAAACCCCGGGGGTAAACATAATTATTTAAATTAATTTTACATTCTTATAAATTCAATTATGGATAAAACGGAATTTATCGGGTACAAGTCTTAGATTGTTTCGCCAACTGACAAAGAGTAACGTTTATAAAGGTGTTAAAAATGACAACGGAATAGTGAAATGCTATAACCTTATTACCTACATAACCTAAATCTATATAACACAATTACGACCACTATCTGTATTCACTGATTTAATGTTTTTATATATTTATCTTACAGATCGCCTCATTTCCTCCAGGTAAATCATTTTTATTTGCCCTTTAAAACGTTTCATATGCAATTATGGGTTATTTTACTACAAGCAAGATATGGTTCATATTATCCTTGGATTAATCCGCGAGACGTGTCTCCATTACCGCTACCGTCTTTCTAATGTGCGGTCAGATGTTAAAATATACAATCATTTATTCAAGTATTATCATTATGCCTTCAATATTATGCCACACTATCTTTAAACTGATCTCTGTTTTAAAAATCTATTGATCTTGTTTTTGGAATGCACAGACACCCAATCACGCTATCTTACTGTAGCGGCAAGGCTCGGCTTGATGTATATTTCTTGTGGTATATAAACCCTATCTCTGTTCCAGTGTATTGTGGCACTTCAAACCGTACAGATAAGATGGGACAATATTCATTAAGGCTATTCATTAAAATTGGAATTATATTGTGTGTGTGTGTGTATAATGACTTTGTTAACAAAATTACACGATAACTTATATAGTGCATGATTAGTACGTTAAAGGTGTGTTGTAAAGGATTATAGAAACAGTAATTAAAGATATATAAGTGGCGAAAGAAGCAGGATGGAATAGTTTAAATTGTTAAATAATGATAATGAACAGTGATCAATAGAGTTGAAATATGTGAAGGAAACAGCATTTCTTGAAATGGTATTATAAATAATGCAGACGACAATGCGTTCAAGCAGGTATTACCAAGGCGGGGGGTCTCATCCGTACGAGCACAGTCTCCGTTTGAAACAGGCGGCATCATCGTATATTCAATCTACACTTACTCCAGAACGCTCCCTGACTGTGACAAACTTCCAGATAAATCCTCGAACTACATTCGAGATGGATCGTCCGCAGAGTCACGGGTCACCTAGACTAGTCGTCATAAACACGTCGTTTAGAACCGCATACCAAGACAGAAACACGCCACGGAAACGAGTGCCTACGTTTCCGGAACTAGCTTCCGACCCCGCAACCAAACGGAAGTCAAACATTTCAAGGCAAACCAATTCGTCACTGAACTCAACCATGAGCAGACGCCGAAGCGGGAACTCAAACTTCAGAAGTTCCGTTGCCAATCGAAACAGCGGCGGTTTATTGGGACGTGACCGGGAATTGTCCGCAAGAGAACGTGAACTGTCAGCAAGAGATCACAGAGAATTATCGGCACGAGAACGTGAACTGTCAGCAAGAGATCACAGAGAATTATCGGCACGAGAACGGGATTTATCAGCGAGAAGTCGAGAAATATCCGGGAATTCAGACCGACGAACAGCTTCGCGAGGATACCTAACGGCCAGACAAAGTAACACGTTCGCAGCTTATGCAAAATATAACGACATTGTGAATTCTACAAAAGCGCGGGAAAGAGCAAGTGAAAGTCCAATTACAAGTAATATAAATGATCTCAGTGCATTGGTGCCTCAAAAACTATCAATGTCGCCGGATGTATTATCAAACGAAAAACATGTTTGGATATCAGACTGGGTTGCGAGTACCTCAGCTGCAATGCGATTGGACGAACACGTGACTGAAGAATCGCGAGTGCAAAAACCTCTCTCTGTCATACACGAACAGTAATGTCTTCAGGGTAGGGATATTCAACTTGTGTTTATGCATTTTCTAAAATCTCAAAGTATCATGATCATATATTATTTGTTTAGGACGCGCGTTATATTTGAATATGATTTAAAAAAAACCCATAGATAGCACTTGTCCCCATACTCGAATACAGTATGCGAAAAGGCAATACATGAAACATGTCCGTGGTAAATGTATGTGAACGACGTGGTCTTTCTTCTATAAAAGGGGAGTAGCTTGGCTAAAAAAGAGGTTTAGGTACAGTTGTAGGGTGGTCCAGAGGGTATGGTCCTCTGAAAAAAAAATATCTAGACTGTCGCAGGTGCGTTTTGGCGTATAGTATATTTAATGGACCTGGGGTGGTATTCACCAACCATTCTTGAAAATATTCTTAGGCTTGAGCTTGAAAATCCAAATTTCAACCTTAGATGTATAATTTACCATGTCAGGTAGAATTATCGTGAGCGTTTATTTGATTATATATCAGTTGACCCTACATGCTTGTAAACTATGGCCTCAAAGAGTGGTCTATGTGTCCTTTTCGAAATTCGTTCCCGAGTTCAAGTCTAAGAATATTCTGACGAATGGTTGGTAAATACCACCCCATCCTGTTAACATTAAAGTCACTGTTTTATAACCAAATAAAATGATATAAAATGGGCCGATTATTATTACATTTTGACATTTTTATTTTTTTTGATTTCTCAGAAAAAAGTGTAGGCACGTGCCTACAGTGCCTATAGGAAGCTACGCTCCTAAGATGATTTATCGTTGTTAAAATATTAATTCAAGTATTTTTAATGAGTAAATATATATATACATGTCGAATCACGTGACTAGAAATTCCTTACACACATATACATTTCTCAGCTCTAACATTTTACTCAAGCGAAGCCCATTTATTGGGGATAATGTATTCAAACCTTTCCAAAATTCTTGTGGGGGTATATTTTTAAGTAAAAATTATGTTCAAATACTTGACTTTATTTTTAAATTTCTTCTACATTTATGTTATATTACTACGTGATTTAATAAAGTAAATAAAACAGTAGATCAGTTGTTGGTTGCAATATAAATAACATTGAACAATAAATATCGCACGTGTATCGAAACATCCTCAGACGTTAAAGGATAACATCCATATAAGTCCATGATAATATCCATATAAGTACATGATAACATCTATATAAGTCCATGGTAACATCTGCATAAGTCCATGATAACATCCATATAATCCATGATAACGTATATATACGTCCATAATAACATCTATATAAGTCCATGGTTACATCTATATAAGTTCATAATAACATATATATTTAAATCCACGATAACCTCCATATAATCCATGATAACGTCTATATACGTCCATGGTAAGATCTATATAAGGCCACGATAACATCCATATAAGTTCATGGTAACATCTATATAAGTCCATGATAACATCTATATAAGTCCATGGTAACATCCATAAAGTCCATGATAACATCCATAAAGTCCATGATAACATCCATAAAGTCCATGATAACATCTATATAAGTCCATGATAACATCTATATAAGTCCATGAAAACATCCATAAAGTCCATGATAATATCTTAGATTCTATATAAGTCCATGATAACATCTATATAAGTCCATGAAAACATCCATAAAGTCCATGATAACATCTTAGATTCTATATAAGTCCATGATAACATCCATAAAGTCCATGACAACATTAGAGGTTCAAACACGGCAGGGAAGACTCGGACTACTGCCATACAATCGTTTGATGATTAGGAATAAAAATAGGTGCCTAGATAGTATATAGTATAAAGTTAGGAATGACGACAGCTCCTGCATAATATGTATAATGTAAAAAACTACAAAACATAATCCTGTCTAAATTGATGCATAATATTAACATGTCTAAGTTAGGAATGACAATAGATGCATACTATAAAATGTCTAAGTTAGGAATGTATATTTATATATTTTATTACCCTGTGTAAGTAAGGAATGGTAATATAAACATTATATAACCCCGTCTAAGTAAGGAATGCAACATCTACATTATTTAACCAAATGTATGTTATGAATGCAATATAAACGTTATATAACCCCGTATAAGTTGGGAATGGCAACATAAACGTTATACAACCCCGTACCCCGTATAAGTTGGGAATGGCAACATAAACGTTATACAACCCCGTACCCCGTATAAGTTGGGAATGGCAACATAAACGTTATACAACCCCGTATAAGTTGGGAATGGCAACATAAACGTTATATAACCCCGTATAAGTTAGCAATGGCAACATAAACGTTATACAACCCCGTATAAGTTGAGAATGGCAACATAAACGTTATACAACCCCGTATAAGTTGGGAATGGAAACATAAACGTTATACAACCCCGTACCCCGTATAAGTTGGGAATGGCAACATAAACGTTATATAACCCCGTATAAGTTAGCAATGGCAACATAAACGTTATACAAACCCGTATAAGTTGGGAATGGCAACATAAACGTTATATAACCCCGTCTAAGTTGGGAATGGCAACATAAACGTTATACAACCCCGTATAAGTTAGCAATGGCAACATAAACGTTATACAAACCCGTATAAGTTGGGAATGGCAACATAAACGTTATATAACCCCGTCTAAGTTGGGAATGGCAACATAAACGTTATACAACCCCGTATAAGTTGAGAATGGCAGCATAAACGTTATACAACCCCGTATAAGTTGGGAATGGAAACATAAACGTTATACAACCCCGTATAAGTTGGGAATGGCAACATAAACGTTATATAACCCCGTATAAGTTAGGAATGACAATATATACACTATATAACCCCGTATAAGTTAGAAATTACAATATTTACATTTTATAACCCTATATAAGTTAGGAATGACAATAGATACATTGTAATTATTATCCTGTATAAGTTAAGAATGACAATATATACATTACATAACCCTATATAAGTTAGGAATGACAATATATACATTACATAACCCTATATAAGTTAGGAATGACAATATATACAATATATAAATCTGTATAAGTTAGGAATGACAATATATACATTATATAACCCTGTATAAGTTAGGAATGACAATATATACATTATATAACCCTGTATAAGTTAGGAATGACAATATATACATTATATAACCCTGTATAAGTTAGGAATGACAATATATACATTATATAACCCTGTATAAGTTAGGAATGACAATATATACATTATATAACCCTGTATAAGTTAGGAATGACAATGTATACATTATAATTATTATACTGTATAAGTTTGGAATGACAAAACATACATTACATTAAGCTGTGTAAGTTAGGAATGACAACATATACATTATATAACCCTGTATCAGTTAGGAATGACAATATATACATTACATAACCATGTTTAAGTTAGGAATGACAACATATACATTATATAAACCTGTATAAGTTAGGAATGGCAATATATACATTATATAACCCTGTATAAGTTAGGAATGACAAGAGCTGCATTATATAACCCTGTATCAGTTAGGAATAGCAACATATACAATATATAACCCTGTATAAGTTAGGAATGGCAACATATACAATATATTACCTTGTATATGTTATGAATGACAATAGGAGCATACTATAACTCTGTTTAATATTTTATATTTAAGTACTTGCGTCCCCGACACCATTGCTAACATTGTACAGCTGGAACAAAACTGAAGTCTGGAATCTCAGACAGTACATTCTTTTAAATAATAATTAGATTGTCCATAAACAATAGCGGAATAGTATTACCACTTGTTTTAATGCCCGTGCAAGCAACTTTTGCACTTGCTAACATAAACGACTATCCTGACTGTTCACGTACAGAAGCAGGTGACAGTAGTCGTTGTCGTGGTTCATTCTTACATACAATTAATCCATTTCCATATATTGAAACATGCTGAACTTAGGTGCATTTTTGTATCAAAAGTGTCCGATAATGATAATACTGGGATAAGGTAACGTCAAAACACGCTGCATGCAAGCTTTCAAATCTTAAGAAACAAGGCATTATATTGTCATTCATGTTAAAATCTTAGACTAGCGCCGATCTTTGATTTAAAAAAATTAAACCTTTAATTGAAAAAAGGGGAAACAACCTGTCAAATGAGAAAAATGAATGTTTTATCTTGTTTTGTATTTTAAGTTCAGTACACTATTTTGCCTTTAATAACTTTTTAAACCGTCCGTTCTTATGTCTGGTATTGTAATTCATAATGCACAGAACTGACTACTAGTATATGGATACCGTCGAAACTGTCTCAGAAACTGCGATCCGCGGTTCCTGGACTTGTCACACAATTAACTAGACCACCGGGTAGTGGAGTCACACTTGACAGTATCGTATCAGTAAGATGTCAGTAATATGTCTGAACTTTATAAATTCGGTTGACAAGCTGGCAGATATATTAGTGTTACTTAATATTCAAAATTAGGGAAGCAATACAGGCGTGTCTATTCAACCTGTACCAGCTACATTACTATTTTAAGAATACATATAAAGCTATATGGCCACATGCACCAAACTTATATTGATATGGCACCATGTATTGAGATATGGTACTATGCCTTGAGATATGGTACCATGCATTTAGATATGGTACCATGCATTAAGATATGGTAATATGCATTGAGATATGGTACTATGCATTGAGCTATGGTACCATACATTGAGTTATGGTACTATGCATTGCGATATTGTATAATGCATTGAGATATGGTACCACGAATTGAGATATGGTACCATGCATTGATATGTGGTACCATGCATTGAGATAGGGTACCATGAGTTGATATATGGTACCATGTATTTAGATATAGTACCATGCATTGAAATATGTCACCATGCATTTCTTGGCTGCCTGATATTCCGTTGTGTAATTTACAGTCTGATGTACCCATAAATATGATATGAATTATTGAATTGTAGGTAGCGACACCCAGCAATGTACAATACGGTCGTTTTTTTACTAGCGTCTGTTTAATGACTAGTCCCTATTACCGCTTATTTAAATGGTTGGGTTCAATGAGATCAACTGTGTGCGTATTAAAATGAAACAGATATCACAGAACAAGATATTGAATTATGTCGTAGTATTAACTATGTATTTGTTGTTGTTGCTGTAAGGTGTTGTAAATAATTGTTCAATCATATCGCGACTGTGTCTACTTGAGACAATGATCTAAGCGCTGTCACACTGGAGTATCAAGCCACAGACACATAGTATATGATAACCCCACCCAGTCCCACGCTGAGCGCCAAGCGAGGAAGCTTCAAGTACCATGTTTCAAGTCTTTGGTATGACTCGACTGGGGATCGAACTCACGACTTTTCTTATTCGAGGCAAAAGCTCTATCACTAGACCACCGTTGCGGTATTTGTCTCTATTTACTTACTACTTTGTCAAATACATTTCATATACGCCGCTGTCATATTTATAATGTGTTCGATAATTTTCGAATTCGCCTGAAAAACAACTACGTTTGTATAGACTTATCTCGGCAAATGATCATTATTTTATGAACACTATATACGTGCATACTGTTATTCTTAACGTATACTTATACAACAAAGTATTGCATTTTTGCTACCTAAAGAACTAGCGAAAGACAAACGGATGACGGACACATGGGAGTTCACAAATCCGCACCTCGAGTTCCATTCATGTGAACCGAATTCCCATTTAATATGATTCAGCACAAAATAAAATCTGTGGAATTTCTCTATGAATGTGCAATGCATGTCTGATAAAAGGACCAGAGCGCAATCAGAAAACTGACGGACTCAGTTTAACGAGGGGTTACTCAAAATAACTGGTTGTGAACAAGTTTAATATATAAATCATTAAATGTTTTAGGTTTAATCTTTCACTAATAATAAATTTACATATCCCATTCTGATTTGAATAGAAGTGCATTCATTTAGAAAACTTTTATAGTACGATTAACACGCTAATAGAAATTATATACACGATTATACCTGCAAACAAAGGCCTTTGTATTGATCTTTGCAATCTGGTTATCTCTGTGTATAGATGTTTACGATATTTTGTAAATTGATTTTAATTGATACATTTTATCCCCGGCTTTATCTTGGAATCATACACAGAAGGACATTGTGATCGTACAACATTACTCCAAGTGTCAATACTGCAGATATTGACCCCTGCTATTGACCCATAAGCAGGTTTGGTTATTTAACCAAGATGACTCGTAGGGTTTATCTTTAAAGGGAGAATTGTGACAATCATAACCTTTCTGTCAACAGCTTCTAATGTTTTAGATGCCATACTGTACTAAAGCAAACAGGAACGGACGGGCGAACGGATGCAGACCATTGTTTTATTTAAAGACAATAGAGTACAGATTATAGCTATATAACCCCATTACCGTGGGTGGGAGGAGAGAAATTATGTAAGGGATTAGTATGAATGTTTTAAATGACGTATATTACTGTTAGGGGACAAAAACGACATTTTGTATAGTTTTGTTAATTGATATGATGATGATGATGATGATAATATTACTAATACTAATATTACTACTACTAATATTACTGCTAATATTACTACTACTTCTACTACTACTATTACTACTACTGCTACTACTACTACTACTACTACTACTACTACTACTACTACTGCTCTACTACTACTGCTACTACTACTACTACTACTACTACTACTATTACTACTACTGGTACTACTACTACTACTTCTACTGCTACTGCTACTGCTGCTGCTGCTGCTGCTACTGCTACTGCTACTACTACTACTACTACTACTACTTGATTTTCTTTGAAATACGTCAAATGACACTCATTAGAAATACTAAGTATCCTGTATTTAATACAAAAAAAGGTACAGCATTTAAGATTTTGATGCCTTTATAGACATGCGATTAAGATCACACCAGATATTTACATGCATGTGATTTGAATCGCATTTATCAAAAGTCGTAGTCACACCTCCAAGTGGTACTTGTCCGTGTGTAAGAGACTCGATAACATTGTCAAGTTACAAGCGTTTATCGTTAATTGATCCGACTATCGCTCTGCCAAATGGCCACGTGACATTGCTTGTCCAAGTAAATATAATGTAACGTCTACTTAGACATTGATAGCTTGTCAAAGAAAAATGGCGGCGTATTAACCAATAATATCAAATAATGCCAAGTCATTTAGGTATATTAAGAAGTTATTGGAATTGTGTGGAAAAATGACCTGGAATTGATTTAGTTGTTGCACTCAGTTGATGATCGGTCAAACTTGTATATTGACCGAATGTTATTGTTATTTTGACCTTCGTGTTTTAACCTTTGAACCCATTTTATTATAGAAACATCAGTTCAAAAAGTCACTCGACTATGATCTGTTGGAATAAAACAAAGAAAATTGGCACATAGGTAAAAAACTCCGATAAATATAACAATAGGTGTCAAGGTACGTTTACATATATTGTGTAAACCAAGCGTCCATGTCGCGACATGGAAAACCAAATCTGCGTGTGGGACATGACAAGGAGTCTCGAGTTTGTGTGGGTAAACGGGCAGATTGCGACGTCCTCGAAGGAGACAAAATGACAACTGTTAATACTTCTACGCAAATCACTGGTGAAGCATATTGGCAACTGATTATGCTTTAATAATGTAGTATCAATATTATTCAGCATATTTTAGCATGTCTGTGCGATCCTACATATTAAATAACGGCGGCATGAATGTATTGGACACACAAAGAAAGCTTAATAAATATGTAAAATAAAAGCAATCATGATCTTGTTACACATACTTTTTATATAAACATTGCATAATAAATCAAAGTGAAAATGAAGGAAAACTATCAAAATACAAAATACTGGATTCGAACCTTCTCGTGTACACTGGTTATTGAAATTTTCATAGTGTAAACAGTTCTCTATAACAAATGTCTCACTGAATATGTATTGAACAGCCATTTTTAAAAAAAATATATTTCAGATTATGTCATACCTCATAACGGCATGTTTGGTGCAATCGTGCTCTGCCTATGTATCGATAATGGACAGTCTCATCTTTAGTTATGGGAACTGATCAATCCTGGACCGACTGTAGTATATAAAACTGATTTGTAATTATACAAATGGACCAAGGCGGAGAGGGCATTTGTTTCTACTGATAAACAAGAGGCTCAATATGGGCCCAAGTCGCTCATCTGGTTTCACATGTCACTTCCTTTCAAAGTATGTATGGATTAAGTCTATGTAGAACTTAAAGATGATGTGAATGAGAATTATCTGTTTTCTCATAGCATTAAGTCCCCTTAAAGGTATTATATTGGCAAGTAACACAAACACGCTGTTAATTCAGACTTTTCCTGTATGCAGTGTGCACAAAATAATGCTTATGTATTGACGTATAACCTTTATTTACTTGAAAGTTATCAAATTAACAGTAATTGAATATTAGCCAAAACTTCAATACGTCCCGCAATAAATTATTGCGCAATGTTTACATTGAACTCCGTAAACTTTCCGAACAAAGCCTCGAAAACGAGACCGGGAACGAGTCTTTACGATGTTATCCGATGAGTGATCGGAAACCCGAAAGCGGCTCGTTGAAAAGAGCAAATGTAAACAAAAACAAATACGTGGCTTCTGAAACCCTGATGTTTGTAATAAAGAGGTTATGCAATTAGACACTTTAGACGCGTATATCTCTAAGTTATAAGTGTGTCTTCATGTTGGGCGTGTGTAATTAGGACAGGAAATCGACGGTAATATGCCAATATAATCCCTTTAATGTCTCAACTGATATATCTAAGCGATGCTCCAGACATGAAGATAATTAAAATAACTCCTAAAATAAATCAGAAAAGCAGAATTTATCGTTTCTCCATAGTAATCCTAGGTAAAAAGCAAAGTCACTTCGGTGTTCCGCTCAAAGGGAGCTAATCAATTATGGTATATACTATTATCAAACAGTTTTTTCCCTTTGCTGAACAAACTGTTGCAGATAAGAACCTTGAAACGAACCGACATTTCAGCGAGGACGTACGAACAAATAATTTGACAAGAGTTTCGTAAGTGATGAAACTCAAGTTCAATGGAAATGAATTGAGTTTTAATGAAAAGAGCCAAAATATGTACTTATATTCTACTTAATTGTTTTACATGCAAATAGGTAAAAACGCCCGTTCGTAGAATTGCAGCAGGCACCTTGCGAGGAATAAAGCAGTTTCTGCCAATTTACTAGAACATTTAAAGCCCCTTTCAACAAACGGATCCTTTCAAAACATTTCATAATTATAATCTGGGAAGTTTCCACTACAGAGAAAGTTGTTAGAAAATATGAATTCTTAACTGGATTCACAAACATTAAAATATTTAATGTATTAGGTAACATTTGATATCGACACAACTGAACATGTTTACCAACGCATTGCCATTATTTATAGCAATGTTCTTGTGTTTGCTATTTTTTAATCACAATAAAAGTGAAATGGAGGTACAATGCCGAAGCAATTCAACTTTGTTTACACGTAAATGTATATTATACATATTGGAAGGTAAATGGAGCACTACCCACTATACAACCCACCAAATTAGTTCACAAGATATGAAAACTGTTGGATTATAGCAATCTGTACTAACCGAATCATTTACATACAAAACGGTACCTAGTGCTAGGAGATATTGGTAGCAGTAAATAAACAACACATGTATTCACTTTCTTATAAAAATTTATTGTGCAAAAGGATTGAAATGCTTTTACATGAAACATACACACACTAACATTTACAAAAAAACTAATCAGCACATTTAGGCTTGCAGGCCCTCAAATAATGAGGTACAGAATATAAAATAAGTTAGAAAACAACAACACACATTATCATGAAATCAAATTGTACATACACATTTGATTAAATTCAGTTTTAGATTTCCAAAATGGCTTAATGCCCAAAGAAAATGGCAATTGGAAGTCCTAAAATTATATATAAACCCATATATAAATTTTAGCAGTCTACTGCTGTTAAAAGAAGTGGATATGCCTACGTTACCATATCATACCATAGTTTCACCGAGACGCAATTACACTCGAGAACGGAATACAAATATACTCCAGATTATGTTGAATGGGGTTTGAACACAATTCATCAACACATCATTGTAAAAATATTGCAACCCGTTTTATTGCAAAAAAAATTACATCAGACCAGTTGTGAACAACAGTTCTTCCTTAAGTAATCAACAAACTCTTATGTAGTACTTTCAATATTTGGACATTCTAGACTCGTACCCTTTACCTCAGCAGTGAGAAGCAGATCTTGAGACAGGGTCTGGCAATTTCATTTTGCCAACTTTAAGCAATATGCAAGGAGATTTAAACCCTAAACATGGACTGAACTGTCAAAAGATGTTTGCTTTCATTTGATCCATTTTGTAAACATTTCTCGCATCCATGTAACTAATCGACCAACATGACCACACGTGATGGACGAGACGGGATGAAGAACTCGTTTGTTACCATAATGTTCTAATACTTTATCACAATCAAACCTAAATCTTACACAACAGTATGCATGTATCATTGAGAATGTAAGCAACATAGGGAAAACAATACAAAATGTTAATATCACATGTCAATACAGATGCTCCATGTTTGTTTCCTTGAACACATAAAGTGTATATTTATATATTCAGCCAATACCAACAGCTCGGCCATCAACAATAAACACCAATTTCAATTCAGAAATTTAAGCAATCAACCACATGCTCCTTCTTTGGAATAAGTCGACTTCATCGATAAAGTATTAATATTTAATGTAAATACTGACTGATATTTTGTATAAATGATATGATCTTTGTTCAAATTTCCTATAAAACAAACACAGGAGGCAGCTTTTGCAGTAAAATAATTTATTATATAATCCTAAAAGAGTCTCTATCTCTCACATGGGTCGACCCCGCCCTCGCCCCATTCCTCCTGGGGGTCCCCCTTCCCCACCGGCCTGGGGATTCTTTATCGTCTCGTCCACAGATAAAATGAGACAGGTGGCCTCAGAAGCAGCAGTAAGAGCGTTTATTTTTACAATGGATGGTTCCCACACAAAGGCATCAAAGTTATTGGCAATGTCCTCGTTCAGTACATCTACTCCAAACCAACAACCTCCTGCAATCAATATTAACATCGTGGTTATGTTATACAGGCAAACGTGATGTACAAAATAATAATAAACCCTTTATTGGGAGATAAATGTAGATTGGACGAGACATGAAGCCAATCAGCAAAGAGGTGGCAGTGCACTCAATAATTATATAATACATACATCATCAAAGGCACCCGAGAGTGACAGACTGAAATGGAATGGACCAGCAATTCCTATTCAAAAAATTTCTACTTGCTATTTTATAATATTGCTTTTCTATTTTCTATCAAACTTAAATAAGATATAGTATGTGACTTAAGCATAAATGTGTAAGTAACTCATATCTAATTACACGACATGTTTAAGCTCAATCATATCAATACAAAGATATAATTTCTGTCAGAGCTTTTTCCTGTCTGAACAAGTTCTGATTGTAGGAATATAAAAAAATTATGGTCTAAAAAAATACTTTTCACTTTCTGTGTCTGAATTAATGCTCTCTAATTCATACCCAAGTCAATTTTTTTGCAATTTAGTTTGTTTTTATTTGGTATCCTGGAAATACAAGTATGAATTTGAGTTAAGCATAGAACGTTTTGAAATCTAAGAGCCTGATGGAACCTTACCTTGAGCATGGCTCTGTCGGAGTTTGTTGAGAATATTTGTAGCATCAAATCCAGCATTTTCACAGAGTTGGCGTGGAATTATTTCTAATGCCTTGGCCAGTGCACCAATCAATAGCTGTTCTTTACCGGCAATGGTTCTGGAGTAATCCCTCAAGTATTTACTGAGTTCCATCTCAATGGCACCACCACCTGTAATATTAAATATTTAGAATAGATAGATCTGTGATTTATATATATACAAATTTAAAGTATTGAACTTGAACAAATCTTTTAACAAAATTCATTTTGCTAGATCAGTAAAACGAACTGCCAAAAATGATGCCAACTGTCAAACAACACATGGGTCTATAAAATTGTAGCATTTTCATTGCATGAGGTTTATGATATGCACCAACAGTCTCAAGGGATAGAAATTCAAATGCCAAGGTAAATAGTTTTATAAACTATAAAAATAAACAAGAAAATATCGGTGGAACCGATGGATGCTCCCGTACGTGAGTGTTTGACTGTACCATATGGTAATGATATTGAACGGGGGAAGTAACAGAGAGTTCTAAAGAGAAGTCAATACATTATTTTTTATTTCGTGATATAATATATGGTACAACATACTTTGAAATAGGTCATTATGACCCGTGATAAAACATTTCAGCAAATTGATATTACAAATATACATTCAATGATAGATATAATTTAAATACTGATTTCATTATAAAGATTCAGTTGTTACATATGGCATATTAATACATGTGCTAGTTTAACAAACACTGCATACTTTAGTTTCTGTGTGCTAACATATTTATAGTAAAAACTAATGTACTGATCAAGTACTAGTGTTGATGGCCACTTGGTTGAAAAATATCAAACTACATAGCAGGAACAATATATTGCTCTGCATTTGACAGAACTCATTCGCAAATCATTGAACTGGAACAAAATGACAATATGTGCATATCCTAGCTAGTTTTACAAAATTAAAACCAGAGGTTGTAGTGAAATAGCGTCATGAAGACAATATGCACACCTCCACTTGGTAATGATGCATCCTAGCAAGTTTCATAAAATTCAAACCAGAGGTTGCGAGAAATAGAGCAGAGAAGATTTGGTCACAGACAGAATGAAAGGGCTATAACTCTGTGAAAAATCATCAAATCGGAACACAAACATAGCAAGTTCCATAAAATTCCAACCTGAGGTTGTAGAGAAATAGCGCAGACAATAACTTGGTTACAGACTCAATGAAAAGGCCATAACTCCTTAAAAAATCATCGAACCGGAATACAAAGACAATATGTACATCTCCACTTGGTAGTGATGCACCTAGCAAGTTTCATAAAATTCCAACATGGGGTTATAGAGAAATAGAGCGGACAAGAATTTGGTCACAGACAGAATCAAAGCGCCATAACTCCGTGAAAATATATCGAACCGAAAGACAAAGACAATATGTGCATCTGCACTTGGTAATAATGCATTCTAGCAAGTGTCATAAAATATCAACCAGAGGTTGTAGAGAAATAGCCCGAACAAAAACTTGGGGATGGACAGACGTACGCACGAAGTGACGACTATATGCTTCCCCTCCTTTGGGGGAGCATAAAATTCAAGGAGTGGTTCATACCTGCAACAACCGAGTCATTCTTCATTGCCCTCCTGACAATCATGATAGCATCGTGCAGAGATCTCTCAGTCTCCTCTATAAACTGTTCAGCTCCACCTCGTAGCAACAATGTACAAGTTTTAGCTTGTGGACAACCCGTAAATAAATTGTACCTGAAAGACATTACAGACAATTTTGCCAATCATTTTAATCACAAAGTATATTCTTTTTGTCAGATAAAATACATGTAGTATATGCAAGTCATTACATAAAAAAATTATTAATAGAAAGGATTGAGAAGACAAAACAGGTTACATATATTCAAATCCATGCAGAACATAATTCTACTAAGTTGGCAACATTGTGGTACTGGTCTTGAGAATGTACTCAAACTCAAAGTTTCACTTCACATTTTTATTTCTGTCAGAACAATTTCACTTTACTGTCAAATATTACGATTATATTCACAAACTTTGTATTTAAAACTTTTTACAAGGAAGTTCTTAAAATTTCAAATACATGCTCAAATTAAAATGTTTTTGTGAATATGAGCCCAGCAATAAAATTCTGAGAGTGTTCACATTCACACCATTTCCCTTAATGTTAATTAAAATCCCAATGGTAGCACAAAAAAAATATGAACCAAGATGAAATAACTACTGTAATGTGGAATATGGATGACTGCACATGTTATGATAGAAGTAAGTGAGATGCAACATGCCCAGTTTCTATTCCACTCTGGATTCATAAATCACAGTAAGTGTTATCATTCTCTAACTTACCTTTCTCCTCCCACCTGGATTTCTTCGAAGAGTTGACAAGTACCAAGCACTTTGTCTGTCAGATTACCAACTGAGGTCTGTATGGAACCACCACATGCCTTAAGTGTTCTCTTTAAATCCTCGTCTACCACTCGACCAGCACAGAACATATCCCTGAATAACAAAACCCATGTTATTAGAAACATGAAAAATTAACTATTTTCAAGCATACCATTACTTGTTTTTCAGATATCAACTTGAGCAGATTTACAGCTAACATATAGCTCTAGCTGGCATGCAGTTTTATTGGGAGGAAGAACTCATAATGAAATTATATTAAAGCTGCTAATTTCCATAAAATTAACTTTTTACACAGAGAGTAACTTGGTCCTATAATGAGAATAAATAGTAATTTTGAAATGTCTCCATCACTCAAAGGAAGGTGGTACGTCCTAACTTTCTATTATGATCCAATGTCAACTTCAACAATAATTCAGGTAGGTCCTAAGAAGGAACTTCAACATGGTTCAGGTAGGTCCTAAGAAGGAACTTCAACAATAGTTCGGGTAGGTTCTAAGAAGAAACTTCAACAATAGTTCAGGTAGGTCCTAAGAAGGAACTTCAACAACAGCTCAGGTAGGTCCTAAAAAGGTCAATTTAAATCCATGCCATGTTAACTGTTTACAACTCAACCATTAGAAATTCTACTTTTTTTTTCAATGTTAAAAACAATTATCATTATCATGGTATGTATCGGTAAACAGTTTGTAAGTGTTACTTTATTGTTTGTCTTTATTATGAAGATGTTTAACAAAGAAATAAAACATTGCTACCAACAGACCCATTTTTTTCTGGAGTGAAACAGTAAACACATCATTCATTCTGTTTGGCCCAATTTGTTTTATTGCAATGGTAAGATGGTACGAATTATATATATATATATATATATATGGGAGAGATAATAAATTAATTAATACACCCAAACAATACTGAATTCTTTAAAAAGTGGACAAAACTGTTAAACTTTAATGATAGACATGTTAACTTTATGTTGATCAATACCATGTACAGCGTGTATAAATTCTATGTACATAATAGTATTTCAGTTGACATGTAGTGCATTCTGTATTTTTTAATAATATTCATTGTTTCAAGCTTTGTGGTTTACAACTGTTGTGGCAATTTTGCATCTACAATTTTATTTGGACAGACGGGGATGATTCAAAGAAATCCAGCCAGCATTTTATTAATTACATCCATATACTTGAGGAACAGGTAATTACATAATTCTCCCCATTGGTGCTAAATGGTACCAGTACCTTCCTATTTAAAGTACACTTGGTACCTTAGTGCACTTATGGGGCGATTATATTCAACAAAAGTTACCATTTAAACAATACACAATATTATACCTGTCTGCAAAATACTGAGTTGCCACATCACCAATAGGTAACTTGGAAAGTACTACTTTGGCTCCACTTTTATGGATTTTATCCAGTTTGTCATACAGAATCTTCCATTCTGCATCTACTATGGCTTGATATTCCTGCAATGGAAAATACTAGTAAACCAATTTGGCATAAAACCAGACATTTTTATAAGCTGAATGTCGGGTATTATTTAACATCCTTTCCAATATATCATGTGCTAAGATATATCCTTGATTTTATCTGCCGTGTTGGTTACTTATTGTTGAATTTGGTTAATTTTCAATAAGAGTCGAAGGTGATGGTCAGCAAGAAATGTGCGCTCGGTATTTCAATTTTAGAATCAAGATTCGGTTTGAATTTCGTTACTCTGATTAAAATATCATTTTAGTCAAGATTTAGCTGTTTTAAATTCCAAATCATTCTTTTACAACATTTATATCTGTTTATTATACATCCTGCCTTTAAATGAAGTGCCAATTGTTATTTATTCTGTAGTCCCCCCCACCCCTAGAGTGTAATTTCTGCACAATCTGTTAAATGTCTTGCCTATGCAACATACATGTAAAACAGAAGTTTTGCCCAGAAACATCTACAAATCAATTAAGTGGTCAAGAGAAACCAGTAGTTAAAGATACATATTCTTATTTTACATTTAGACTTTTTTTTGAGAATATCCATTTAGTGGCAAGATTTATAGGGTGTAAATACACACATGAACTTTCATCTCATTGTGTATTACCACTCACTCACCTGCACATTGTCAACCCTGATCTCTGCGTTCTCCTTCTCCGACTTCAGTTCCAACTCGATGTTCAACAGAGCTATTTTTGGTTTCGCATACTCCTTGCGCTGCATTTCAAAACCAGCATAACTGAATGTCTTCTTGAATGCCACACCATCAACAAGTCGTGAATCCTGCAAAATAAAAACAGTCATGAATGTCTAAATACTGTATGCCAGGAAAACACAAATTAACAATCATTGTTTTTTTAAGTATTTTTACAAGGTCCAGACTACACATCTATTCTTGGACTTTAGAGAGTAAATAAATATTTACTAGATATATTACTGATGACATAAATGCACCCACTAAAATTAAGTTGAAAATGGCTACAACTCCTGTAAAATTTTACCAATGCTGATAAATATTTTATTATTATACAGGTACACAAGAAATATAAATTAAATATATAGACTCATTTAGAATTTTTTTATTAGAAACCAAGTTTACAAACAAACAGAAGTAACACTTAACCCTTTACTTCATATAGATGCCTTTGGACACCTCTATTATAGACGCCTTTGGACACCTCTAATATAGACGCCTTTGAACATCTAATATAGACGACTTTGGACACCTCAAATATAGATGCCTTTGGACACCTCTTATATAGATGCCTTTGGACACCTCTAATATAGAAGGCTTTGGACACCTCTAATATAAACGCCTTTGGACACCTCTAATATAGACGCCTTTGGACACCTTTAATATAAACGCCTTTGGACACCTAATATAGACGCCTTTGGACACCTCTAATATAGACGCCTTTGGACACCTAATATAGAAGGCTTTTGAATTATTGGGTGAATTATGATTATATTAACTGACTGAGTGGAAAACAGTGCAGGAAGCGTTCAGATTGCTTGTTTCGAGCAATCTGAACTCTTCCTGCACTGTTTTCAAAGGCTTTCTGTGATTACTTATCGATGGGGTAAAGGGTTAATGCCCCTTTATCATTCTTCTAATGGCAGGCATAAAAGTTGAAGACTGACAATCTTAGAATTTAACAATCTAATTGTCAGATACTTAAATTTCAAAACAAGTACAATCTTTTCTTAGAAACTGACTTTAGTGTTGGGAACTGGGGCTGAAAATCTCAGTCAATTAATCGGACATTTTAGACAATTGATTAACAATCAAAATGGCGATTGATTCACTGTCGTTTGTTGATACAATAACCCAAATGATCCAATGTCTACTTTTTTTTTTCCCCTGGAAAAGGATAGTCATTCACCTTCGTCTCTCATGTTGGTAAGTGAGCCTATGCGAGTTTATTAAATGTAATTTGACTAACTGCCAGATTCAATCTGCTCCAACCAGTGTTCAATTTAGTTAAAAGGAAGGGCAAATCTTGTAAACAATAATTATCATAATTTATTGACAAATGAAAACACATCATAGATGATTGCGTCCAGGAGTTTAGGTAACAATTTGATAATTAATCCGAACAACACTAACTGATACTTAAGTAAAACCTAATGTACGATGTATATAACTGTGTATGAACCATTTACTAAATCTCTAGCCACAAGACAACTGGACAATTACTATCTGTGAACACTTGATCTACCACACATGTAACACTGGTTAGTCATGGTGACCAAACAGTTGACTGTTTATTCAATCTTTAATTCAGTCATTGTATTTGTATTGGTACTTGCAATTTTAATTCAATGTTAATATATGCTCCACTAACTAGGTCTTCTGGTACATGCCACCTGAGGACAACTCTCTGGGAACATGGTGACCTTGACCTCTTACCATGACCTCGAGTCAAAACGACCTTCAGGAGAGGCAGATGTCAAGGCCATTTGTTTTACCACATTTGTAACACTGGCTGGTCGCACAGATCAGACAGCTGACTTAATTGTGGACAAATAATTTTCCCAAGACTATCAACATTTACCAACTGAAAAATGACAAATGTTTATAAATGGAATACAAATCTGAATAGATTGTAAATCTACATTTTAACATGTTGCACGATAATGAGCACATTAACAACAACCATGGAAGCTAAAATAATAGTGTATGTATGAACCATTTACTAAATCTCCAGCTACAAGACAACTGAACAATTACTATCTGTGAACACTTGTTCTACCACATATGTAACACTAGGTAGTCATGGTGACCAAACAGTTGACTTAGTGTGGATAAATCTAAATCTATAATTCATTTGTACTTGTCTTGATAAACACTGTTAGAATTAAAATATATGCTCCACTAACTAGGTCTTCTGGTACAAGACACTTGAGGACAACTCTCTGGGAACATGGTGACCTTGACCTCTTACCATGACCTTGAGTCAAAACGACCTTCAGGAGAGGCAGGTGTCAAGGTCATTTGTTTTACCACATTTGTAACACTGGCTGGTCGCACAGATCAGACAGCTGACTTAATTGTGGACAAATAATTTTTCCCAGACTATCAACATTTACCAACTAAAAAATGACAAATGTTTATAAATGGAATACAAATCTGAATAGAATGTAAATCAACATTTAAACATGTTGCATGATAATGAGCACATCAACAACATCTATGGAAGCTAAAATAATAGTGTATGTATGAACCATTTACTAAATCTCCAGCTACAAGACAACTGAACAATTACTATCTGTGAACACTTGTTCTACCATACGTGTAACACTGGCAGGTCATGGTGACAAAACAGTTGACTTAGTGTGGATAAATCTAAATCTATAATTCATTTGTACTTGTCTTGATAAACACAGTTAGAATTAAAATATATGCTCCACTAACTAAGTCTTCAGGTACAAGACACTTGAGGACAACTCTCTGGGAACATGGTGACCTTGACCTCTTACCATGACCTTGAGTCAAAACGACCTTCAGGAGAGACAGGTGTCAAGGTCATTTGTTTTACCACATTTGTAACACTGGCTGGTCACACAGATCAGACAGCTGACTTAATTGTGGACAAAATAAATTTTACCTGACTATCAACATTAACCAACTGTGAAAAAAGACAAGTCTGCAAAAAATAGATAGTCCAAGACCCAGTCTTGAACTTTTTTTAACCAGACTACCAAAGTTTTCCAAACATATAGACCGACTATTTCTATGACTTAATATCTAAATGGAACAATTTGAGCAAAATGTTGAGAGAAATTTTCATAGTTTCTTTCCCTACACTGAATAAATTATGATTAAATGATTAAATTAAGCAAATAAAACTTGTTATTTATTTATCAGATCTATAAGACCTAAATTCGGACTGCAGTTTTGAAATGCCACTAGTTCAAAGGACAATAGTTGTGAAAAGTCTTTGGCACAGACAGAAACAAATCTGAATAGATTGAAAATCAACATTTAAACATGTTGCATGATAATGAGCACATCAACCTCAACCATGGAAACTAAAATAATAGTGTATGTATGAACCATTTACTAAATCTCCAGCTACAAGACAACTGGACAATTACTATCTGTGAACACTTGTTCTACCACACGTGTAACACTGGGTAGTCATGGTGACCAAACAGTTGACTTAGTGTGGATAAATCTAAATCTATAATTCATTTGTACTTGTCTTGGTAAACACTGTTAGAATTAAAATATATGTTCCACTAACTAGGTCTTCAGGTACACGCCACCTGAGGACAACTCTCTGGGAACATGGTGACCATGACCTCTTACCATGACCTTCAGTCAAAACGACCTTCAGGAGAGGCAGGTGTCAAGGTCATTTGTTTTACCACATTTGTAACACTGGCTGGTCACACAGATCAGACAGCTGACTTAATTGTGGACAAATAATTTTCCCAAGACTATCAACATTTACCAACTGAAAAATGACAAATGTTTATAAATGGAATACAAATCTGAATAGAATGTAAATCAACATTTAAACATTTTGCATGATAATGAGCACATCAATAACAACCATGGAAGCTAAAATAATAGTGTATGTATGAACCATTTACTAAATCTCCAGCTACAAGACAACTGGACAATTACTATCTGTGAACACTTGTTCTACCACACGTGTAACACTGGCCAGTCATGGCGACCAAACAGTTGACTTAGTGTGGATAAATCTAAATCTATAATTCATTTGTACTTGTCTTGATAAACACCGTTAGAATTAAAATATATGCTCCACTAACTAGGTCTTCTGGTACAAGACACTTGAGGACAACTCTCTGGGAACATGGTGACCTTGACCTCTTACCATGACCTCGAGTCAAAACGACCTTCAGGAGAGACAGGTGTCAAGGTCATTTGTTTTACCACATTTGTAACACTGGCTGGTCACACAGATCAGACAGCTGACTTAATTGTGGACAAAATAAATTTTACCGGACTATCAACATTTACCAACTGTGAAAAAAGACAAGTCTGGTCTTGGACTTTTTTAACCAGACTACCAAAGTTTTCCAAACATACAGACCGACTATTTCTATGACTTTATATCGAAATGGAACACTTTGAGCAAAATGTTGAGAGAAATTTTCGTAGTTTCTTTCCCTAAACTGAATAAATTATGATTATATGATTAAATTTAGCAAATTAAACTTCTGTTATTTATTTATCAGATCTATAAGACCTAAATTCAGACTGTAGTTTTGAAATGCCACTAGTTCAAAGGACAATAGTCGTGAAAAGTCTTTGACACAGACAGAAACAAATCTGAATAGATTGTAAATCAACATTTTAACATGTTGCACGATAATGAGCACATCAACAACATCCATGGAAGCTCAAATAACAGTGTATGTATGAACCATTTACTAAATCTCCAGCTACAAGACAACTGAACAATTACTATCTGTGAACACTTGTTCTACCACACATGTAACACTAGGTAGTCATGGTGACCAAACAGTTGACTTAGTGTGGATAAATCTAAATCTATAATTCATTTTTACTTGTTTTGATAAAACACCATTAGAATTAAAATATATGCTCCACTAACTAGGTCTTCAGGTACACACCACCTAAAGACAACTCTCTGGGAACATGGTGACCTTGACCTCTAACCATTACCTGGAGTCAAAACGACTGTCAGGAGAGGCAGTTGCCATGGTCATTTGTTCTACCACAGTTGTAACACTGGCTTATCATATTATCAAGACAGCTGACTTAATAGTGGACAATAAATAAAAACAAACAACATAGGTCAATAAATTTCTACCAAATTTAAATTGTGTCATCCGATACCTGTCATTACCTCAAAATTTTCTTCTATCTCACAATTTACCAATAACCCTTATATAAATTACCGTCTAATTGACAAATATCATATATTTATGAAAAACATATAAATGTGCATTTACTAGATCTAAGGCTACAGGCGACGAAGGAAGTACTATTTGTAAACCTTTGCTCCAACGTGTGTAAAACTGGGTAGCAATGGTGATTAAGCAGTAGTCTCAGTGTGCATTAAATCATTTCAACTACCTGTTGCATATAGCAGTATATCAGATTTAATTCAATAGATACAGGGCCCTCATTTGCCATTTTCCAATGGCACCACACTCAATGGCAAATAATATCTATTTTCTATTTAAAAGTAACAAAATTCAAAATACAAAGAAACCAAAAAATGTATTTCGGATTATACATCATTTTATTGTCAAATTTCCATCTAAATCACGATGTTTTTGTTAATTGTAGTCATATTCCATCCGAACATTTTGTCTACATCCAGACCAGACATAGCAGATAATATGTATTAGCATTTCATACCCCTATACTGTTATTTTTCACTTTACAAGAGGTAAGAGAATCTGAACTGTCATTGAAATTTATCAAATTTTTTTTTTTATCTGTATTCATTAACTCATGTCAGTGAATGAACAGTTTACTGCTTTACGTAAGGCAGAAGGTCGTCTAGGTCTTACACAACACCTGCAGACAACTCTGGGAACATAGTGACTTTGATCTCTAATCATAACAACAAGGCGAAACTACTTTCACAAGATGCAGGGTCCAAGAACATTTGTTCTAGCACATTTGTAACACTGGCAGGCCAGTAGACTTATTGTGGCAATGTTGTTTTTTTTATGTTTAGGGGAATGAGGGGGGGTTGCTTCAACAGGGGAAAAGTACCGTCGTAATGAAAAGGGAGAACTGCTATATGATGGACCTGTGTGGGTAGGAGCTGGGCCAGTATGACAGTCTAAATGATGTCCAGATAGTTATTTCTCACCTCTAAACCTCCACCAGTGATCTTCTTGATACCAATCATGTTCAGGGGAAGTAACTCATCCAACATAAGTACTGCATCAACAACCATCTTAGAAAAGAATTCTTTTTGATGTGATACCAGCTTGGAACTGAGGGTTGTTGCCGCACATTTCAGCAACATCTGTTTCTGATCTCTGTAAACATCAATAAATAAATATTGAAAATATAACCTGTCAACAGTGACAAAAACAATAAAACTGTACTTTAGGCCATTATAAATTAATTGCTAGATTATCATCCAAATTTTTCTTAAAAAACGGGGATGGAGGATTTTTTTGATTTTTACAATTTTTTTTTTAAGAAAATAAAAAGGGTCTGGGTGGCATGAAAGTTAGGGGATGGGCAGGGATGATTATCTAGCAATTAATTTATTATGGCCTTATCTAATGTTGCAGATAAGTGTTTAGACATAAAATGGGAGCATGAATGGAATTTCATCATACATCTATTTAGAATACATCATTAATATGTACAACCCCGTTTTCAACACTAGCTTACATTGAGCAGGTGATGTTTGTGTGGAGTCCATTTTAATGTTCCATTGCTTTGTATGTCATATTCACAAAGTCAGAATAAAACATGTACAGACAAATGGAATGGTCGACCACAACTATTCAGAATCAAAAAGAGAGTATTTTTTTAACCAAACTAATGCTTAGTTTAAACTTATTTATTTTACATTGATTGTGAAACAAGATTTTTACAATTTAGACAAAACACACTCAAAGTCTTCCTAGGTAGAGCAAGTACTTAGCATATGCAGAAAAAGTGTCTTGCTCAAGGACACCACACATAGCTGTGGTGGAGGATCGAACCCAAGACCCTCCGACCATGGGTTCGGTGCTCTAACACTAATGTTTGTAGTGGTTATTCAACACTACAATCATCAGTACATGTTTATATGACAAAAAAAGGTAACCTCATATTTTCAAACTATTATGGTTATATAACTTTTGTGAAAGTTAAAAAATGCACATGCTCAATTGCAGAGGTCAAATAATGGAATTTTTGACAATTGTTGAGTAAATCATTTTTTGAAGAAAAAAAAATAATTATATGGCATATACAGTTTGACTTGTGCAAGACCTTAAAATGGATCAGAGTTGCATCATTGTCCTTCAGTCAGTAAATAACTGGCAACCTTTCTCACTTAATTATTTTAACGTAGCTGGACCTGAACCTACAACCTCAGTGTTGAGCTGCAAGTGGTTAGACAACAGCTCCTTAGACCGCAACAGACCCTGAAAAACAAATAGTTCACACATAATATACTACAATTTCTGCAAATCAAACTTACTCTGCATTGCCCTTTTTGATTTGGACTGCTAGTTCTCGTACTTTGTCCACAGCCTGCAATTGAAACAATTGAAAAGTATATAATTTATATAATAAAATTTTTACTCTCACTACATATCTATAACAAACTCTACAAACAAGGAGTAAATAAAGAAACCCATATCAGGATAGATCCAAGTTCAGGGTTCTCTACAGGAAGGAATGCAATTGCTGGGGTAAGAGGGCATCAACACCTTCAACACATTTTCAAGTGCTGTGTAAGGCACTCATTGGAAATATTACACTAGTAAAACTTGTATTAATCAGTTGAAGTCATCATATTTAGTATGTTTCATTTTGGGTATTAAAATGAGAAAAGATATGCAAAGAAATGATTTAAAGGAAGGGAAGCTTTTGCAAAGTTTTGTTAAAAAGTTCAAGCGCTAGGGGAATATACATGTATTTCTGAAAGTCAAGTGCTTTGGTACCCCTGTGCTTAAATGTCCTGTGGAAAAGCATGCAGGTTATTTAACAAAACCAAATGTTTTCAATGAAAATTGTAACAAGTGAAATATGTTGTACCCCATTCAAATGTAATGTGTACAAAATAACACACCACAAAAGCGAGAGATACCTAATATTTTACCACCCAAAGTGTGACCAACAAATACATTTTGTACAGAAGGCCATGTCAGGGTGGATGTAAGGTAGTTTACAAGACCAAATGTTTTCAATGAAAATTGTAGCAAGTAAATATGTTGTACCCCATTCAAATGTAGTATGTACAAAATAACACACCACAAAAGCGAGAGATACCTAATATTTTACCACCCAAAGTGTGACCAACAAATACATTTTATACAGAAGGCCATGTCAGGGTGGATGAAAGTCAGTTTACAAAACCAAATGTTTTCAATGAAAATTGTAACAAGTGAAATTTGTTGTACCCCATTCAAATGTAGTATGTACAAAATAACACACCACAAAAGCGAGAGATACCTAATATTTTACCACCCAAAGTGTGACCAACAAATACATTTTGTACAGAAGGCCATGTCAGGGTGGATGAAAGTCAGTTTACAAGACCAAATGTTTTCAATGAAAATTGTAGCAATTGAAATATGTTGTACCCCATTCAAATGTAGTATGTACAAAATAACACACCACAAAAGCGAGAGATACCTAATATTTTACCACCCAAAGTGTGACCAACAAATACATTTTGTACAGAAGGCCATGTCAGGGTGGATGAAAGGTAGTTTACAAGACCAAATGATTTCAATGAAAATTGTAGCAATTTAAATATGTTGTACCCCATTCAAATGTAGTATGTACAAAACAACACACCACAAAAGCGGGAGATACCTAATATTATACCACCCAAAGTGTGACCACCAAATACATTTTGTACAGAAGGCCATGTCAGGGTGGATGTAAGGTAGTTTACAAGACCAAATGTTTTCAATGAAAATTGTAGCAAGTAAATATGTTGTACCCCATTCAAATGTAGTATGTACAAAATAACACACTACAAAAGCGGGAGATACCTAACATTTAACCACCCAAAGTGTGACCACCAAATACATTTTGTACAGAAGGCCATGTCAGGGTGGATGTAAGGTAGTTTACAAGACCAAATGTTTTCAATGAAAATTGTAGCAAGTAAATATGTTGTACCCCATTCAAATGTAGTACAGTGCTCCAAGAATAGGATAGCCCGATGCCCGGGGCTTGTCAAATCTGGATCCGGGCATGTGCCTTTTCAAAACTACTTGCCCGTCGGGCTTGTCTTAAAAAATTGGACAAGCTAGTTTTCACAATACACAGTCTGCAAATATCTCTATTCGAAACGACACAGGTCAAACTGTTATTTAAAGACTGTAACTAATCAGTATAAACAATTGACCCCTGCGGTGTTTATCATACCACATGCCCGATAATGCGACTTTAGTAAACCTCTCATGCATATTCATTTATCTATTTTAATTCCTCTAATGTGATTAGTGGATAGCTTTGAATATAAAGTAATCTATTTTTAATAACAGCTCTGATTGGTCGGATATCTACGCCTAAGGTAAACAAGTTTCTTACCACCTACCCGAGCAAAGACTAAAAAAAAAGACGATGACGTAATTTGCGGGTGTTTCTCAAATTCTCCATTATGAAGAGTATAAAATTACCTCCCTTTGCCAAAATGGTAACGATTTCTTAAATCTGGTAATGTTTTTGCAGATAATTTGCGATCGATCGCGTTATGTAAGATGTCAGCGTTAGGTTCTGGTAATTTTATAAATATTTCGTAGATTTATAATAATTGGAACTGTATGTATATAAATTTTCTTCTGTGAAAACGTGAGAGTTGATATTGAAATTGAGTTTACGGTAAAGAAAAATGTGGGTGGGGTATTAAAGTAATTAACATTGCTTTTTGGTTGTGTAGTTTCAGCGTATTTTTTTTTTGACATGATTTAAATATAGTATTGAAAACAACAATTAAGATGAATTATGTGGGTTTTTTTTAATATTTGAAATATAGTTGACTAGTTGCACTTTCTAGATATTTGAAGGCTATAATAGACTGCATTTATTTATCATATTGCCAAGTTCTCTTGGATAGATTGAATAGCTTTGTAGGCTTGGCATTGCCATTATTGTATGTTGTGACAGCAATAATAAGAAAACAAGAGAAAGATATTTTAAATAATGTTTTAAATATACTCCTGCTCCCACACTGCCACTGAATCGACAGAACAGAAATGATAGTCAATAAAGAACAATTGATTGATTGATTGATTGATTGAATATTTAGCATCTTTTTTATGCTAATAAAGAACAAAGATTAAATACAACATACTGATAGAGACATAGTCAGTTCTCCCGAAATTCTCTCACTTCTACCGGTCTTATTCAAACTCTAAAACTTGTGATTTAGACATGCATAATGTTATGGGGTGCTTACCCTACATAAAATGAATACATTTAAGTATATGTTTACATATTTCATATAATACCGCAAGATGTATTGGTAATAAAAATCTGGGCATGTGAACTGTTGATCAGGGCAAGTTATTTTTCAGTTAGGGCAAGTAGATTTTTTCAGTCTACTTGCCCAGGGCTAGTCCCAATTTTTTTTTTCTTGGAGCACTGTAGTATATACAAAATAACACACTACAAAAGCGGGAGATACCTAACACTTTACCACCCAAAGTGTGACCACCAAATACATTTTGTACAGAAGGCCATGTCAGGGTGGATGTAAGGTAGTTTACAAGACCAAATGTTTCCAATGAAAATTGTAGCAATTGAAATATGTTGTACCCCATTCAAATGTAGTATGTACAAAATAACACACCACAAAAGCGGGAGATACCTAATATTTTACCACCCAAAGTGTGACCACCAAATACATTTTGTACAGAAGGCCATGTCAGGGTGGATGTAAGGTAGTTTACAAGACCAAATGTTTTCAATGAAAATTGTAGCAATTGAATTATGTTTTACCCCATTCAAATGTAGTATGTACAAAATAACACACCACAAAAGCGGGAGATACCTAATATTTTACCACCCAAAGTGTGACCAACAAATACATTTTGTACAGAAGGCCATGTCAGGGTGGATGAAAGGTAGTTTACAAGACCAAATGTTTTCAATGAAAATTGTAGCAATTGAAATATGTTGTACCCCATTCAAATGTAGTATGTACAAAATAACACACCACAAAAGCGGGAGATACCTAACACTTTACCACCCAAAGTGTGACCAACAAATACATTTTGTACAGAAGGCCATGTCAGGGTGGATGAAAGGTAGTTTACAAGACCAAATGTTTTCAATGAAAATTGTAGCAATTGAAATTTGTTGTACCCCATTCAAATGTAGTATGTACAAAATAACACACCACAAAAGCGGGAGATACCTAATATTTTACCACCCAAAGTGTGACCAACAAATACATTTTGTACAGAAGGCCATGTCAGGGTGGATGAAAGGTAGTTGACAAGACCAAATGTTTCCAATCAAAAGTGTAGCAAGTGAAATATGTTGTACCCCATTCAAATGTAATGTGTACAAAATAACACACCACAAAAGTGGGAGATACCTAATACTTAACCACCCAAAGTGTGACCACCAAATACATTTTGTATAGAAGGCCATGTCAGTGTGGATGTAAGGTATTTTCGGTGTTGTTCACATACCAGTGCTGTTGCCCTTCGGAAAGCCTTGATGATGACTTGGGGGTGCACAGCCTCCTCAATGTAAGGCTTGGCCTGCTTCAGGAACTCCCCTGCCAACAAAACAACTGACGTTGTACCATCTCCAACCTAAAATGCAACATGAATGGATAAATGGAATTCAATCACATATTGCGGAATTTAAATACTCATCAAACTCCCGAAAAGCAGATTTTAGTTATTAATTTTTAACTTGTTTTATTATCCCAGTTCCATCCTTTATATGTATATTTGACCACTGAGAATGTATTTAATTGTCAATTATAAATGTAACATATATTTAATGTATTTTCAATAACCGTCTCTTTTCGAATAACACATTTAGCAAAAAAAATTCACAAGGCCATTGTGAATCATGTATTACCTGTTATTGATTAACTGTGTAATTTGTACCCATAAAATGCTGCACGAAAATTAATGACATTTGCACAAAATTCCGGAAATGTCAACACAGTAAACATGTCTTATTTACGACAGAAAATAAACTATAGCAACAACACTTAGAGATTCCCTCCGTTTTCTTTCTTTTCTGTCAAATCTATGAATACAGAATTCTGATTTTGTGTATTGAAATGTGTGTATTATGTCATTGATTTGTGAACTATCTAACACTTGCAGAAGAATTGTCCAAACACAAACAAGAGTGGTTCTAGAATACAGAATATAAACTAACAGCCTAAATAGCAAATTCCTACTCCAGTTCTTTCTTTTTTCCTTTTTTTTTAAAATCAGCCAGTACTGAGTCTATGTGAATGGGATTAACTTAAAACCACAACATTTACTACCAGGGTATCAAATATTTTTAAGACAAGATGTAACAAATTGCAATGCTACACTAGGTTATCTGCTGATGGTGAATTTAATGCAGATCCATGTGTACAGAGTGCATCTCCCTCAAATTTTTGGCAGTTAATAGTTTCAAACTGCATATAACAATCATTTTTTCGAAATTATGTTTTGCCAATTAAATGCATTAACAATTAACTAGTTGTATGCAACAGTATACCAAAAACAATGCATAGATGGCTGTGAAATTTGTAAAAAGGATTCTGATCTGAATGATGTACTAAGTTATATAAAACCTGCCCGAGCCATCTTGTGGCTTTTATATGGCAGTTAGGGCTATAAAGGGTACTGTGAATCAAATATTTCAAACAGCTGTCAAATAAAACTATGATAGGCAGACTGAGAGTTTGTAAAGTCAACTTTTTCACAAATACATGACCAAAATTTACATCCATAATCTTATTATAGCCAACTATGCAGTCTGTAAAATTGAAATAGTATTTAATTTCCAAATACAAATTTCTGTGTGTGTGTGTGTGTGTGTGTGTGAAATGTCTAAAAACAATTAGAGAAGATTGAGCTACCTCAGCATCCTGTGACTTTGCTATGTCCACCAGTGTCTTGGCTGCAGGGTGAACTATATCCAATGTCTTCAAGATGGTTGCACCATCATTGGATATTGTTGCTTTTCCTGAAAAACAATCGTTTTGTTTGTTACATTTGCACAAGAAGCAACTGTGAATTGGTAATTTAAGTCTCAATTGAAGACATGTTGAATATGCGTAACGATTGTTGGCATCTTTGAAATGAAAATAAATATATAAAAAATATAAATAAAATTCTTTCTTATTCTCCTTTCAGTTTCAAAAAAAAGAAAGCATGCATATATATATTATTGAATAAACATAAGTTAAAAGTGTATTTCATCATATCAAATTATCTCGTGATGCAAAGAAAATTGGATTTAATATACAAAATAACTACTGTTGAAATCCAAGATAAGTACGAGTTGACTGAAATAGATATTTACCTCCACCATCGACAATTAATTTGTCCATGCCTCGGGGACCCAGCGTCGTTCTGACAGCATCTGCTATAGCACCACAAGCATTGATGTTGCTAACAATCTGAGGGACACCCTGGGAAGAGTCTGTCCCCTCTTTCAACAAGATTATCTGTGGTTGCTACAAACAAAAAATTCATTGTAATACATAGTTTGTAAAAATTTGCAAACTAATTTTGAACAAACTCAAAAGCTCAACTTCAGAAACAATTCAATGCACACTTGCGTATTGCTTTTACGGATTAGTTACCAAATTACATAAATAATGATTTTATATGTCTCTGTACCACCTAGGCCATCAATCCACTCGATTTAATCCAAATCTCAGCAATGTATTTTTGATCGTAAAATCAAATCTCAACTTCAGTTTGCAAAAAAATTTACAATTGTCACTATAAAAACCGATACTAGAATCTGCATACATGTAATGTAATGTAATCATATTCCTGCTTCCACAGAGGATTGAACAAAAATGATAGGAAGTAAATTCAAATTTCATCTCTTTTTCTCAAGTTAATCTTGAATGACATGTCGCCAGCCACAATAAAAGGCCAGTTGAAAAATTGTTGTAGTTGGAAAATAGGTTGTATGAAAATATAGTGCACATATTTCAAGATTGATGCAGATGGATGATTTTGAACAGAATTGTTTTGTAGAAATATGGTGATTAGATGATTAGGTTTGTGTGCACAGCACTACCATTTTGTTATGGAACACATAATTTATATTTAGCAGTTCAAACCCTTGATGAGGTTCGAAAACTTATTTTCCAGTGAAGTTGTTAGTTGGCGAATAAAATTTATGCTTATAATTTAACAAGAAATGCCATAAATTGGTATGCATTTTCTGTTGCCATGTTGATACATGTAAAAGATTGATTTCCATCGAAGTAACCTGGCAAATTTTTGTTTGAACTTAGTACATTTACAATATAGCTTACATAATTGTCGTATAGTTAACACAAGTGTCGTATTGTTAATACAAACCATTTTAATCCAGTTACCAAACCCAAAGTAGTAAACAACATATACAAATGCTATGTTCACAAGACAAGTAGTTGGAACATTCTGGAAATTATGTACATGTCCTTACATGTATACATTCTGTAGACGAATGTTTTCATTTGTAAACAATTATTTTCTAAAAACAATCTGATATTTCAACGAATAAATAACTCAAGTATCCGATGCGTGTCAGTTTTAAACGATAAACTGTATATACAAATGGATGATAACAGATTTAGTTCCAACATGTAAAAAATCAGAAACCTACCATCATCTTGGTTGTTAAATGTATCTTCTAACATTGAAGAACGAATTAAGGGGAGGTAACACAGTAGAACATTTTACTAAAAGTCGGGGTGGTCCCGGTTCTAATTGCGTGCTAATAAACCGCTCGTGTGGAATTTACTTGATTTTAAAAGAATATGGTTTATTTGAATGAGCATATTTATAAACATGCAATTAAATAATTTAGCTGTTTAAACGTTAATCGTATTTACCAGAAAAATAACAAATAATTAAAATAATTGTATTTCTTCTTTTTTTTCCTACATATTCTTCTTCTTCTGTTTATACATATGTTTTTGTGTATCGCACATCGCATCACACTTCACATCCATTGTTTCCGTAGCAGCGCATTGCTTTGTGGACGTCACATCTGGGTATCACATTTCATTGCAGGGTTCATCACATCAGTCGTATAACATCACATCGCAATATATCGCAATCGCCAAGGGCGTAGCGTGGCAATTACGGCAGTTACTCAAGGATAATGTGTGCGAGGGTGATTCCCACTTCCGCTGATGGGGTCCGGGTGAAATTTTAGAAATAGAAATATAAATAATGGCTTCTGCTGACTTTTCAAACTTTTATGTTTCATCGGGATAAAACTCATCACTATAAGAGAATATTAATCTGTGGCGGGCATGTCTGCCCGGATATGGCTTCTCAGGTTGCACACTTTTACACCACGGACACACTGTTGCGTTATGCATGGAACGGTTCATACTTCAACTTTTAAGTGCGTTACCTATTTGTACCCCTATTGTTTTTCTATTGCTTTTATCGACTTTTTAGCCTATTTGTTTTTTAAGGCGTCAATTTCAAATGTTACTCAGCAGAGTAACTGAGTATGTCATGCAACGCGTCTGGTCGCAAATCATAAATCACATCACACATAGTATCTTATCGTTTTATATATCAAATTATTTTATAGTTGTTTTATTGTTGTTGTTGTTGTTGTTGTTGTTGTTGTTGTTGTTGTTGTTGTCTTTGTTGTTGTTGTATGAATTGGGTTTAACACCATTTTCAACACATTTTAGGTTATGTGTGGCATATCTGGTTTGAGTTTAATCATGGTCCTTTGGCAAGTAACTGACCGTCCTTTTCTCACATAAAGTATTTTGGCATGAGCGGGACTCAAACTTACAAACTCAAAAGTAAGAGCTAAGTTAACTTGAGACGGCGCCTTAGAACGGAGGATCCCATCATCCCGCAGAATATGTACAACGATGTTTCTCTTCAAAATACTATGTGATCAACAGAATATGTACAACGCTGTTTATCTGTCCAAAATTACTATGGTATCAAACAGAATATGTACAACGCAGTTTATCTCCAAAATACTATGTGATCAACAGAATATGTACAACGCTGTTTATATGTCCAAAATACTATGTGATCAACAGAATATGTACAACGCAGTTAATCTCCAAAATACTATGTGATCAACAGAATATGTACAGCGCTGTTTATCCGTCCAAAATTACTATGGGGTCCAACAGAATATGTACAGCGCTGTTTATCCGTCCAAAATTACTATGGGGTCCAACAGAATATGTACAGCGCTGTTCATCTCCAAAATTACTATGGTGTCCAACAGAATATGTACAGCGCGGTTTATCTCCAAAATACTATGTAATCAACAGAATATGTACAGTGCTGTTTATCCGTCCAAAATTACTATGGTGTCCAACAGAATATGTACAGCGCGGTTTATCTCCAAAATACTATGTAATCAACAGAATATGTACAGTGCTGTTTATCCGTCCAAAATTACTATGGGGTCCAACAGAATATGTACAACGCGGTTTATCTTCAAAATACTATGTGATCAACAGAATATGTACAGCGCTGTTTATCCATCCAAAATTACTATGGGGTCCAACAGAATATGTACAACGCGGTTTATTTCCAAATTACTATGTGATCAACAGAATATGTACAACGCGGTTTATCTCCAAAATACTATGTGATCAACAGAATATGTACAGTGCTATTTATCCGTCCAAAATTACTATGGGTTCCAACAGAATATGAACAGCGCTGTTTATCAGTCCAAAATTACTATGGGGTCCAACAGAATATGTACAGCGCGGTTTATCTCCAAACTACTATGTCGTTTAACAGAATATGTACAGCGCGGTTTATCTCCAAATTACTATGTGGTCCAACAGAATATGTACAGCGCGGTTTATCTCCAAATTACTATGGGGTCCAACAGAATATGTACAACGCTGTTTATCTCCAAATTACTATGTGATCAACAGAATATGTACAACGCGGTTTATCTCCAAAATACTATGTGATCAACAGAATATGTACAACGCTGTTTATCCGTCCAAAATTACTATGGGGTCCAACAGAATATGAACAGCGCTGTTTATCAGTCCAAAGTTACTATGGTGTCCAACAGAATATGTACAGCGCGGTTTATCTCCAAATTACTATGTCGTCCAACAGAATATGTACAACGCGGTTTATCTCCAAAATACTATGTGATCAACAAAATATGTACAACGCTGTTTATCCGTCCAAAATTACTATGGGGTCCAACAGAATATGAACAGCGCTGTTTATCAGTCCAAAATTACTATGGTGTCCAACAGAATATGTACAGCGCGGTTTATCTCCAAATTACTATGTCGTCCAACAGAATATGTACAGCGCGGTTTATCTCCAAATTACAATGTCGTCCAACAGAATATGTACAGCGCGGTGTATCTCCAAATTACTATGGGGTCCAACAGAATATGTACAGCGCGGTTTATCTCCAAATTACTATGTGGTCCAACAGAATATGAACAGCGCGGTTTATCTCCAAATTACTATGCGGTCCAACAGAATATGTACAACGCTGTTTATCTCCAAACAACAGAATATGAACAGCGCTGTTTATCCGTCCAAAATTACTATGTGGTCAAACAGAATATGTACAACGCGGTTTATCTCCATTAGATGATGTGGTCCAACAGAATAATTATGTTCACCGTTGTTTATCTCTAAAATACTATGTGATCCAACAGAATATATACAACTCTACCGTTTATTATATATCGTTGATGGTGATTTTGTTTATTTATATGATATTTTTAGAAGACGAAAAGGAGTTCCATGAGTTGATAGTTAAACTATACGTTAATTTATAATGATTCAGCATTATGTATAACTGTGTATAAACGAAGTAATACTCTTATTAATGAAAACCCACTTTATGTTTTGTTAACATTTATATGTATAAAAATATGTTGCATGGGCTGGTGGCATTAAAGCAATACACAATATTAAGAAGGGAAATTACCGAATCTTAGTAAGGGAAATTATACAATCTTAGTGAGGGTAATCATAAACTCTGAGAAAGGGAATTACACAATATAAGAAAGGAAAAGTATATGCCATTTTAGAGAGGGAAAGTACACAATTCTAGAAAAGGGAAATGACAAAATCGTAGAAAGGGAAATTACACCACTTTTGGGAAGAGGCACATTCATCCTACTCATAACCCCACATATCTTTGTACGGTTATATGTTTATATGGTTATATGTTTATATGTCTATATTGTTATATGGTTAAATGTCTATATGGTTATATGTCTATATGGTTATATGTTTATATTGTTATATCTTTGTATGGTTATATGTCTATATGTTTATTTATTTGTATGGTTTTATGATTATATAGTTATATATCTATTTGGTTATATCTTTGTATGGTTATATGTCTATATGGTTATATCTTTGTATGGTTATATGTCTATATGGTTATATCTTTGTATGATTATATGTCTATATGGTTATATGGTTATTTTGTTATATGTTTATATGGTTATATGTCAATAAGGTTATATCTTTGTATGGTTATATCTTTGTATGGTTATATGTCTATATATTGATATCTTTGTATGGTTATATGTCTATATTGTTATATCTTTGTATGGTTATATGTCTATATGGTTATATATTTGTATGGTTATATGTCTATATGATTATGGTTATATGGTTATATGTCAATATGGTTATATCTTTGTATGGTTATATGTCTATATGGTTATATCTTTATATAGTTATATGTCTATATGGTTATATCTTTGTATGGTTCTGTGTCTATATGGTTATATCTTTGTATGGTTATATGTCTATATGGTTATATGGCTATATGGTTATATCTTTGTATGGGTATATGTCTATATGGTTATATCTTTGTATAGTTATATGTCTATATGGTTATATCTTTGTATGGTTTTATGTCTATATGGTTATATAGTCGAATGGTTATATGTCTATATGGTTATATAGTTGTATGGTTATATGTCTATATGGTTATATCTTTGTATGGTTATATATCTATATGATTATATCTTTGTATGGTTATATGTCTATAAGGTTATATCTTTGTATGGTTATATGTCTATATGGTTATGTCTTTGTATGGTTATATGTCTATATGGTTATATCTTTGTATATGGTTATTTGTCCTTATGGTTATATCTTTGTATGGTTATATGTCTATATCGTTATATCTTTGTATGGTTATATGGATATATTCCTATATGGTTATATCTTTGTATGGTTATATGTCTATATGGTTATATATTTATACTCATTGTTTGGAGTTGAATAAGAGTTATCATGTGTTTTATACAACCGGTTCTAAGAGAATACTGAGATCCAAGTCCAAATCTCGGAAGAGATTTTACAAATAGTAACTGTTATAAAGGACCTATATAAGTTCTTGCTGTTATATATTAGTTCATTAGGTGTAAATGATAACACAGACATACTGTATTATATCTAATTGGTTCAAACTGAATTGTATTTATCAGTGTGCACAATTGTATCGGTTCTATGGTGTAATGGTTAGCACTCAGGACACTGAATCCTGCGATCCGAGTTTAAATCTCGGTAGAACCTCAATTTTATATTTCTTATGAAATACTGATAATCATCAAATATGATATAAGCTAATTACACAAACATCTTTCCTACAACTGTTTTTAAGGCTTTTACTGTTATGTATCCGTTCGTTAAGTGTAAGTGATAACACAGACATACTATATTATCCTTAATTAATTTAACATGTATTTATCAGTATGCAACGTTGTATCGGTTCTATGGTGTAATGGTTAGCACATAGGACTCTGAATGATACGAGTTCAAATCTCGGTAGAACCTTAAATTTTCTATCATATTATTTTTAAACTGTAAGTCATTGGATCTATGGTGTAATGGTTAGCACGCAGGACTGTGAGACGAGTTCAAGTTTCGGTGAAACATTGAATTTACTTTCACATTACTTTAGCGAAGATATGCATGTGTGTTAGTCAATGGTTTGATGGTGAACAGGTTAGCACTCAGGACTCTGAATTCTGCGATCCGAATTCAAACCTCGGTAAAACATTAAAAGTTTTATCAAAATATTTCAACAGAATATATGTGCGTGTTAGTCATTGGTCATATGATGTAATGGTTAGCACTAAGGACATTGAATACTGAGATCCAAGTCCAAATCTCGGAAGAGATTTTACAAATGGTAACTGTTATAAAGGACCTATATAAGTCCTTGCTGTTATATATTAGTTCATTAAGTGTAAGTGATAACACAGACATACTCAGAACTCTGAATCCTGCGATCCGAGTTCAAATCTCGGTAGAACCTTAAATTTTCTATGGCGTTATTTTTAACTGTATATACCGCTGTTTTAATGATTTTTACTATTCCGAATGACCTATATAAGTCATTGCTGCTATATAACAGTCCATTAAATGTAATTGAAAACATGGACATATTATTATACTTAATTGATTTAAAATGTATTCAGTATGCAATATAGTATCGGTTCTATGGTTATATATTAGTTCATTAAGTGTAAGTGATAACACAGACATACTATATTATACTTAATTGGTTCAAAATTGTATTTATCAGTTTGCACTATTGTATCGGTTCTATGGTGTAATGGTTAGCACTCAGGACTTTGAATCCTGCGATCCGAGTTCAAATCTCGGTAGAACCTTAAATTTTATATTTCTATTGAAATACTACTAATCATCAAATATGATAGAAATTAAAACACTCAAATATTTCATCCAACTGTTTTAAAGGCATTTACTGTTATATATCAATTCTTTAGGTGTAACTGATAATACAGACATACTATATTATCTTTCAATTAATTCAATTTGTATTCGTCAGTATGCAATGTTGTATCGGTTCTATGGTGTAATGGTTAGAACTCAGGACTCTGAATCCTGCGATCCGAGTTCAAATCTCGGTAGAACCTTAAATTTTTTTATCCTATTATTTTTAAACTACGAGATGCGAGTGTTAGTCACAGGATCTATGGTGTAATGGTTAGCACGCAGGACTGTGATTCGAGTTCAAGTTTCGGTAAAACATTGAATTTATTTCACATTACTTTAGCGAAGATATGCGTGTGTTTGTCAATGGTTTTATGGTGAATAGGTTAACACTCAGGACTCTGAATTCTGCGATCCGATTCAAACCTTGGTAAAACATTAAAAGTTCTATCAAAATATTTTAACAGAATATATGCGCGTGTTAGTCATTGGTCATATTATGTAATGGTTAGCACTAAGGACATTGAATACTGAGATCCAAGTCAAAATCTCGGAAGAGATTTTACAAATGGTAACTGTTATAAAGGACCTATATAAGTCCTTGCTGTTATATATTAGTTCATTAAGTGTAAGTGATAACACAGACATACTATATTATACTTAATTGGTTCAAAATTGTATTTATCAGTGTGTACAATTGTATCGGTTCTATGGTTTAATGGTTAGCACTCAGGACTTTGAATCCTGCGATCCGAGTTCAAATCTCGGTAGAACCTTCAATTTTATATTTCTATTGAATCATCAAATATGATAGAAATTAAAACATTCAAATATTTCATCCAACTGTTTTAAAGGCTTTTACTGTTATATATCAGTTCATTATGTGTAACTGATAACACAGACATACTATATTATCTTTCAATTAATTCAATTTGTATTCGTCAGTATGCAATGTTGTATAGGTTCTATGGTGTAATGGTTAGCACTCAGGACTCTGAATCCTGCGATCCGAGTTCAAATCTCGGTAGAACCTTAAATTTTCTATGGCGTTATTTTTAACTGTATATACCGCTGTTTTAATGATTTTTACTATTCCGAATGACCTATATAAGTCATTGCTGCTATGTAACAGTCCATTAAATGTAATTGAAAACATGGACATATTATTATACTTAATTGATTTAAAATGTATTCAGTATGCAATATAGTATCGGTTCTATGGAGTAATGGTTAGCACTCAAGACTTTGAATTCTGCAATCCGAGTTCAAATCTTGTTAAAACATTGCATATTCTATCACATTAATTTTAACCGTAGATATGCGCGTGTTAATCATTGGTTATATGTTGTTTTGGTTAGCACTTAGAACTTTGAATCCTGAGATCCTGAAATCTCGGTAGATACTTAAATTTTCCACAATGATTATCTGTAACGGTAGAAATGCCAGCGCTTGTCATTATTTCTATGGTTTAATAGTTAGAACTCGGGACACTGAATCCTGAGGTTCGAGTCCAAACCTCGATTATACAATTATTATTTAACATACTATATTATCTTTCAATCAATTCAATTCGTATTCATTAGTATACAATGTTGTATCGGTTCTATGGTGTAATGGTTAGCACTCAGGACTCTGAATCCTCCGATCCGAGTTCAAATCTTGGTAGAACCTTTTCTATCACATTGTTTTAACTGTTTATATACGCGTGTTAGTCATTGGCCACATGTTGAAATGTTTAGCAGTCAGGACTTTGCATCTTGAGATCAAAGTCCAAATCTTGGTAGATCCTTAAATTTTAAATTTCTATTGAATACTACTTATCATCAAATATGATAGAAATTAAAACATATTCATATTTCATCCATCTGTTTTAAAGGCTTTTACTGTTATATATCAGTTCATTATGTGTAACTCATAACACAGACATACTATATTATCTTTCAATTAATTCAATTTGTATTCGTCAGTATGCAATAATATATCGGTTCTATGGTGTAATGGTTAGCACTCAGGACTCTGAATCCTGCGATCCGAGTTCAAATCTCGGTAGAACCTTAAATTTTCTATCCTATTATTTTTAAACAACGAGATGCGAGTGTTAGTCACAGGATCTATGGTGTAATGGTTAGCACGCAGGACTGTGATTCGAGTTCAAGTTTCGGTAAAACATTGAATTTATTTCACATTACTTTAGCGAAGATATGCGTGTGTTAGTCAATGGTTTTATGGTGAATAGGTTAGCACTCAGGACTTTGAATCCTGCGATCCGAGTTTAAATCTCGGTAAAACCTCAATTTTATATTTCTTATGAAATACTGATAATCATCAAATATGATATAAGCTAATTACACAAACATCTTTCATACAACTGTTTTAAAGGCTTTTACTGTTATGTATCCGTTCGTTAAGTGTAAGTGATAACACAGACATACTATATTATCCTTAATTAATTCAACATGTATTTATCAGTATGCAATGTTGTATCGGTTCTATGGTGTAATGGTTAGCACTCAGTACTCTGAATCCTGCGATCCGAATTCAAATCTCGGTAGAACCTTAAATTTTCTATCATATTATTTTTAAACTGTTAGTCATTGGATCTATGGTGTAATGGTTAGCACGCAGGACTGTGAGACGAGTTCAAGTTTCGGTAAAACATTGAATTTACTTTCACATTACTTTAGCGAAGATATGCGTGTGTTAGTCAATGGTTTTATGGTGAACAGGTTAGCACTCAGGACTCTGAATTCTGCGATCCGAATTCAAACCTCGGTAAAACATTAAAAGTTCTATCAAAATATTTCAACAGAATATATGAGCGTGTTAGTCATTGGTCATATGATGTAATGGTTAGCACTAAGGACATTGAATACTGAGATCCAAGTCCAAATCTCGGAAGAGATTTTACAAATGGTAACTGTTATAAAGGACCTATATAAGTCCTTGCTGTAATATATTAGTTCATTAAGTGTAAGTGATAACACAGACATACTATATTATACTTAATTGGTTCAAAATTGTATTGATCAGTGTTAAATTGTATCGGTTCTATGGTGTAATGGTTAGCACTCAGGACTTTGAATCCTGCGATCCGAGTTCAAATCTCGGTAGAACCTTCAATTTTATATTTCTATTGAAATACTACTAATCATCAAATATGATAGAAATTAAAACACTCAGATATTTCATCCAACTGTTTTAAAGGTATTTACTGTTATATATCAGTTCTTTAGGTGTAACTGATAACACAGACATACTATATTATCTTTCAATTAATTCAATTTGTATTCGTCAGTATGCAATGTTGTATAGGTTCTATGGTGTAATGGTTAGCACTCAGGACTCTGAATCCTGCGATCCGAGTTCAAATCTCAGTAGAACCTTAAATTTTCTATCATATTATTTTTAAACTACGAGATGCGAGTGTTTGTCACAGGGTCTATGGTGTAATGGTTAGCACGAAGGACTATGATTCGAGTTCAAGTTTCGGTAGAACATATTCGTTTTCTGTGCTGGCCATATGCATGTAATGTGATTTTAATGTTTGACATGCTTTTTTACTGGTTGGACTTGAATATGAGTTATCTTTTATTATATACAACAGGTTCTATGGTGTAATGGTTAGCACTCAGGACTTTGAATCTTACGATCCGTGTTCAAATTTCGGTAACGCCTTAATTTTATATTCTTATGAAATACTGATGATCATCAAATATGATATAAGCTAATTACACTCAACTATTTCATACAACTGTTTTAACGGATTTTACTGTTATATATCAGTTCATTAGGTGTAAGTGATAACACAGACATACTATATTATCTTTCATTTAATTCAATTTGTATTCATCAGTATGCAATATTGTCTCGGTTCTATGGTGTAATGGTTAGTTCAAATCAGGATGTTTGCTCCCTATGAAATATTCGCCGTTTTTTTGTGCTGACCATATACATGTAATTTGAATATAATGTCTGACATACGTTTTTATTGTTTAGAGTTGAATAAGAGTTATTATGTGTTTTATACAACCGGTTCTAAGGTGTAATGGTTATTACTCAGGACTTTGAATACTGCGATCCGAGTTTAAATCTCGGTAGAACCTCAATTTTATATTTCTTATGAAATACTGATAATCATCAAATATGATATAAGCTAATTACACAAACATCTTTCCTACAACTGTTTTATTAAGGCTTTTACTGTTATTTATCCGTTCGTTAAGTTTAAGTGATAACACAGACATACTATATTATCCTTAATTAATTCAACATGTATTTATCAGTATGCAAGATGTATCGGTTCTATGGTGTAATGGTTAGCACTCAGGACTCTGAATCCTGCGATCCGAGTTCAAATCTCGGTATAACCTTAAATTTTCTATCATATTATTTTTAAACTACGAGATTCGAGTGTTAGTCACAGGATCTATGGTGTAATGATTAGCACGCAGGACTGTGAGACGAGTTCAAGTTTCTGTAAAACATTGAATTTACTTTCACATTACTTTAGCGAAGATATGCGTGTGTTAGTCAATGGTTTTATGGTGAATAGGTTAGCACTCAGGAACCTGAATTCTGCGATCCGATTCAAACCTCGGTAAAACATTAAAAGTTCTATCACAATATTTTAACAGAATATATGCGCCTGTTAGTCATTGGTCATATTATGTAATGGTTAGCACTAAGGACATTGAATACTGAGATCCAAGTCCAAATTTCAGAAGAGATTTTACAAATGGTAACTGTTATAAAGGACCTATATAAGTCCTTGCTGTTATATATTAGTTCATTAAGTATAAGTGATAACACAGACATACTATATTATACGTAATTGGTTCAAAATTGTATTTATCAGTGTGAACTGTTGTATCGGTTCTATGGTGTAATGGTTAGCACTCAGGACTTTGAATCCTGCGATCCGAGTTCAAATCTCGGTAGAACCTTCAATTTTATATTTCTATTGAAATACTACTCATCATCAAATATGATAGAAATTAAAACATTCAAATATTTCATCCAACTGTTTTAAAGGCTTTTACTGTTATATATCAGTTCATTATGTGTAACTCATAACACAGACATACTATATTATTTTTCAATTAATTCAATTTGTATTTGTCAGTATGCAATTTTGTATAGGTTCTATGGTGTAATGGTTAGCACTCAGGACTCTGAATCCTGCGATCCGAGTTCAAATCTCGGTAGAACCTTAAATTTTCTATGGCGTTATTTTTAACTGTATATACCGATGTTTTAATGATTTTAACTAATCCGAGTTCAAATCTCGTTAAAACATTGCATATTCTATTACATTAATTTAAACCGTAGATATGCGCATGTTAATCATTGGTTATATGTTGTTTTGGTTAGCACTTTGAATCCTGAGATCCTGAAATCTCGGTAGATACTTAAATTTTCCACCATGATAATCTGTAACGGTAGAAATGCCAGCGCCGGTCATTATTTCTATGGTTTAATAGTTAGAACTCGGGACACTGAATCCTGAGGTCCGAGTCCAAACCCCGATTATACACTAATTATTTAACAGTTGTGCATCTGAATATTTCTTCAAATTATAATGCATTTTATAAGAAGTAGAAGTGAGACATGGATTTATATTGAACTTCAGTCGACACATTAAACAAGCTTTAATCATATATTCATACTTAAATAGAAAAAAATGCTTATTTTGGAACTCGCTTTAAACTTCCCGAATTTGTGTTATTTTTCGGTTGGATAAGATGAGATATAATCGTTGAATCTAGTTCTTTGAATGCGGTGATCTTAATTTAAATCATGATGTTTGTTCCCTATAAAATATTCGTTTTCTGTGCTGGCCGTATGCATGTAATATGATTATAATGTTTTACATGCTTTTTTACTGGTTGGACTTGAATAAGAGTTATCATTTATTATATACAACAGGTTCTATGGTGCAATGGTTAGCACTCAGGACTTTGAATCCTACGATCCGAGTTCAAATTTCGGTAACGCCTTAATTTAATATTCTTATGAAATACTGATGATCATCAAATATGATATAAGCTAATTACACCAAATATTTCATACAACTGTTTTAACGGATTTTACTGTTATATATCAGTTCATTAGGTGTAAGTGATAACACAGACATACTATATTATCTTTCAATTAATTCAATTTGTATTCTTCAGTATGCAATATTGTCTCGGTTCTATGGTGTAATGGTTAGCAATCTGGTGTAAAATCCGGTGATCTTAGTTCAAATCAGGATGTTTGCTCCCTATGAAATATTCGCCGTTCTTTTGTAATGACCATATACATGTAATTTGAATATAATGTCTGACATACGTTTTTATTGTTTGGAGTTGAATAAGAGTTATCATGTGTTTTATACAACCGGTTCTAAGGTGAAATGGTTATTACTCAGGACTTTGAATCCTGCGATCCGAGTTTAAATCTCGGTAGAACCTCAATTTTATATTTCTTATGAAATACTGATAATCATCAAATATGATATAAGCTAATTACACAAACATCTTTCATACAACTGTTTTAAAGGCTTTTACTGTTATGTATCCGTTCGTTAAGTGTAAGTGATAACACAGACATACTATATTATCCCTAATTAATTCAAAATGTATTTATCAGTATGCAATGTTGTATCGGTTCTATGGTGTAATGGTTAGCACTCAGGACTCTGAATCCTGCGATCCGAGTTCAAATCTCGGTAGAACCTTAAATTTTCTATCATATTATTTTTAAACTGTTAGTCATTGGATCTATGGTGTAGTGGTTAGCAGGCAGGAATGTGAGACGAGTTTAAGTTTCGGTAAATCATTGAATTTACTTTCACATTACTTAAGCGAAGATATGCGTGTGTTAGTCAATGGTTTTATGGTGAACAGGTTAGCACTCAGGACTCTGAATTCTGCGATCCGAATTCAAACCTCGGTAAAACATTAAAAGTTCTATCCCAAAATTTTAACAGAATATATGCACGTGTTAGTCATTGGTCATATTATGTAATGGTTAGCATTAAGGACATTGAATACTGAGATCCAAGTCCAAATCTCGGAAGAGATTTTACAAATGGTAACTGTTATAAAGGACCTATATAAGTCCTTGCTGTTATATATTAGTTAATTAAGTGTAATTGATAATACAGATAAACTATATTCTACTTATTTGGTTCAAAATTGTATTTATCAGTGTGCACTATTGTATCGGTTCTATGGTGTAATGGTTAGCACTCAGGACTTTGAATCCTACGATCCGAGTTCAAATCTCGGTAGAACCTTAAATTTTATATTTATATTGAAATACTACTCATCAACAAATATGATAGAAATTAAAACACTCAGATATTTCATCCAGTTGTTTTAAAGACTTTTACTGTTATATATCAGTTCTTTATGTATAATTGATAACACAGACATACTGTATTATCTTTCAATTAATTCAATTTGTATTCATCATGCAATATTGTATCGGTTCTATGGTGTAATGGTTAGCAATCTGGTGTAACCCGGTGACCTTTGCTCACTATGAAATATTCGCCGTATTTTTGTGCTGGCCATATACATGTAATTTGATTATAATGTCTGACATACGTTTTTATTGTAAGGAGTTGAATAAGAGTTTATCATGTGTTTTATACAACCGGTTCTCAGGTGTAATGGTTAGCACTCAGGACTTTGAATCCTGCGATCCGAGTTTAAATCTCGGTAGAACCTCAATTTTATATATTATGAAATACTGATAATCATCAAATATCATATAAGCTAATTTCATAAATATCTTTCATACAACTGCTTTAAAGACTTTTAATAATACTTTTTTTTGTATCCGTTCGTTAAGTGTAAGTGATAACACATACAATACTATATTGTCCTTAATTAATTCAAAATGTTTTTATCAGTATTCAATGTTGTATCGGTTCTATGGTGTAATGGTTAGCACTCAGGACTCTGAATCCTGCGATCCGAGTTCAAATCTCGGTAGAACCTTAAATTTTCAATAATATTATTTTTAAACTGTTAGCCATTGGATCTATGGTGTAATGGTTAGCACGCAGGACTGTGAGACGAGTTCAAGTTTCGGTAAAACATTGAATTTCCATTCACATTACTTAAGGGAAGATATGCGTGTGTTAGTCAATGGTTTTATGGTGAACAGGTTAGCACTCAGGACTCTGAATCCTGCGATCCGAGTTCAAATCTCGGTAGAATCTTGAATTTTCTATCATATTATTTTTAAACTGTTAGCCATTGGATCTATGGTGTAATGGTTAGCACGCAGGACTGTGAGACGAGTTCAAATTGCGGTAAATCATTGAATTTACTTTTACAGTACTTAAGCGAAGATATGCGTGTGTTAGTCAATGGTTTTATGGTGAACAGTTTAGCACTCAGGACTCTGAATTCTGCGATCCGAATTCAAACCTCGGTAAAACATTAAAAGTTCTATCAAAATATTTTAACAGAATATATGCACGTGTTAGTCATTGGTCATATGATGTAATGGTTATCACTAAGGACATTGAATACTGAGATCCAAGTCCAAATCTCGGAAGAGATTTTACAAATGGTAACTGTTATAAAGGACCTATATAAGTCCTTGCTGTTATATATTTGTTCATTAAGTGTAAGTGATAACACAGACATACTATATTATACTTAACTGGTTCAAAATTGTATTTATCAGTGTGCACTATTGTATCGGTTCTATGGTGTAATGGTTAGCACTCAGGACTTTGAATCCTGCGATCCGAGTTCAAATCTCGGTAAAACCTTAAATTTTATATTTCTATTGAAATACTACTAATCATCAAATATGATAGAAATTAAAACACTCAAATATTTCATCCAACTGTTATAAAGGCATTTACTGTTATATATCAGTTCATTATGTATAACTGATAACACAGACATACTATATTATCTTTCAATTAATTCAATTTGTATTCGTCAGTATGCAATGTTGTATAGGTTCTATGGTGTAATGGTTAGCACTCAGGACTCTGAATCCTGCGATCCGAGTTCAAATCTCGGTAGAACCTTAAATTTTCTATAGCGTTATTTTTAACTGTATATACCGCTGTTTAAATGATTTTAACTATTCCGAATGACCTACATAAGTCATTGCTGCTATATAACAGTCCATTAAATGTAATTGAAAACATGGACATATTATTATACTTAATTGATTTAAAATGTTTTCAGTATGCAATATAGTATCGGTTCTATGGAGTAATGGTTAGCACTCAATACTTTGAATTCTGCGATCCGAGTTCAAATCTCGTTAAAACATTGCATATTCTATCACATTTATTTTAACCGTAGATATGCGCGTGTTAATCATTGGTTATATGTTGTTTTGGTTAGCACTTAGAACTTTGAATCCTGAGATCCTGAAATCTCGGTAGATACTTAAATTTTCCACCATGATTATCTGTAACGGTATAAATGCCAGCGCTGGTCATTATTTCTATGGTTTAATAGTTAGAACTCGGGACACTGAATCCTGAGGTCCGAGTCCAAACCTCGATTATACAATAATTATTTAACATACTATATTATCTTTCAATCAATTCAATTCGTATTCATTAGTATACAATGTTGTATCGGTTCTATGGTGTAATGGTTAGCACTCAGGACTCTGAATCCTGCGATCCGAGTTCAAATCTCGTTAGAACCTTTTCTATCACATTGTTTTAACCGTTTATATACGCGTGTTAGTTATTGGTCATATGTTGAAATGTTAAGCAGTCAGGACTTTGCATCTTGAGATCCAAGTCCAAATCTTGGTAGATCCTTAAATTTTAAATTTCTATTGAAATACTACTAATCATCAAATATGATAGAAATTAAAACATATACATATTTCATCCATCTGTTTTAAAGGCTTTTACTGTTATATATCAGTTCATTATGTGTAACTGATAACACAGACATACTATATTATCTTTCAATTAATTCAATTTGTATTCGTCAGTATGCAATGTTGTATCGGTTCTATGGTGTAATGGTTAGCACTCAGGACTCTGAATCCTGCGATCCGAGTTCAAATCTCGGTAGAACCTTAAATTTTCTATCATATTATTTTTAAACTACGAGACGCGAGTGTTAGTCACAGGATCTATGGTGTAATGGTTAGCACGCAGGACTGTGATTCGATTTCAAGTTTCGGTAAAACATTGAATTTATTTCACATTACTTTAGCGAAAATATGCGTGTGTTAGTCAATGGTTTGATGGTGAATAGGTTAGCACTCAGGACTCTGAATTCTGCGATCCGATTCAAACCTCTGTAAAACATTAAAAGTTCTATCACAATATTTTAACAGAATATATGCGCATGTTAGTCATTGGTCATATTATGTAATGGTTAGCACTAAGGACATTGAATACTGAGATCCAAGTCCAAATCTCGGAAGAGATTTTACAAATGGTAACTGTTATAAAGGACCTATATAAGTCCTTGCTGTTATATATTAGTTCATTAAGTGTAAGTGATAACACAGACATACTATATTATACTTAACTGGTTCAAAATTGTATTTATCAGTGTGAACTATTGTATCGGTTCTATGGTGTAATGGTTAGCACTCAGGACTTTGAATCCTGCGATCCGAGTTCAAATCTCGGTAGAACCTTAAATTTTATATTTCTATTGAAATACTACTAATCATCAAATATGATCGAAAATAAAACACTCAGATATTTCATCCAACTGTTTTAAAGGCATTTACTGTTATATATCTGTTCTTTAGGTGTAACTGATAACACAGACATACTATATTATCTTTCAATTAATTCAATTTGTATTCGTCAGTATGCAATGTTGTATAGGTTCTATGGTGTAATGGTTAGCACTCAGGACTCTGAATCCTGCGATCCGAGTTCAAATCTCTGTAGAACCTTAAATTTTCTATGGCGTTATTTTTAACTGTATATACCGCTGTTTTAATGATTTTAACTATTCCGAATGACCTATAGAAGCCATTGCTGCTATATAACAGTCCATTAAATGTAATTGAAAACATGGACATGCTATTATACTTAATTGATTTAAAATGTATTCAGTATGCAATATAGTATCGGTTCTATGGAGTAATGGTTAGCACTCAAGACTTTGAATTCTGCGATCCGAGTTCAAATCTCGTTAAATCATTGCATATTCTATCACATTAATTTTAACCGTAGATATGCGCATGTTAATCATTGGTTATATGTTGTTTTGGTTAGCACTTAGAACTTTGAATCCTGAGATCCTGAAATCTCGGTAGATACTTAAAATTTCCACCATGATTATCTGTAACGGTAGAAATGGCAGCGCTGGTCATTATTTCTATGGTTTAATAGTTAGAACTCGGGACACTGAATCCTGAGGTCCGAGTCCAAACCTCGATTATACAATAATTGCTTAGCATACTATATTATCTTTCAATCAATTCAATTCGTATTCATTAGTATACAATATTGTATCGGTTCTATGGTATAATGGTTAGCACTCAGGACTCTGAATCCTGCGATCCGAGTTCAAATCTCGTTAGAACCTTTTCTATCACATTGTTTTAACCGTTTATATACGCGTGTTAGTCATTGGTCATATGTTGAAATGTTTAGCAATCAGGACTTTGCATCTTGAGATCCAAGTCCAAATCTTGGTAGATCCTTAAATTTTAAATTTCTTTTGAAATACTACTAATCATCAAATATGATAGAAATTAAAACATATACATATTTCATCCAACTGTTTTAAAGGTTTTTACTGTTATATATCAGTTCATTATGTGTAACTGATAACACAGACATACTATATTATCTTTCAATTAATTCAATGTGTATTCGTCAGTATGCAATGTTGTATCGGTTCTATGGTGTAATGGTTAGCACTCAGGACTCTGAATCCTGCGATCCGAGTTCAAATCTCGGTAGAACCTTCAATTTTCTATCATATTATTTTTAAACTACGAGACGCTAGTGTTAGTCACAGGATCTATGGTGTAATGGTTAGCATGCAGGACTGTGATTCGAGTTCAAGTTTCGGTAAAACATTGAATTTATTTCACATTACTTTAGCGAAAATATGCGTGTGTTAGTCAATGGTTTTATGGTGAATAGGTTAGCACTCAGGACTCTGAATTCTGCGATCCGATTCAAACCTCTGTAAAACATTAAAAGTTCTATCACAATATTTTAACAGAATATATGCGCATGTTAGTCATTGGTCATATTATGTAATGGTTAGCACTAAGGACATTGAATACTGAGATCCAAGTCCAAATCTCGGAAGAGATTTTACAAATGGTAACTGTTATAAAGGACCTATATAAGTCCTTGCTGTTATATATTAGTTCATTAAGTGTAAGTGATAACACAGACATACTATATTATACTTAACTGGTTCAAAATTGTATTTATCAGTGTGAACTATTGTATCGGTTCTATGGTGTAATGGTTAGCACTCAGGACTTTGAATCCTGCGATCCGAGTTCAAATCTCGGTAGAACCTTAAATTTTATATTTCTATTGAAATACTACTAGTCATCAAATATGATAGAAATTAAAACACTCAGATATTTCATCCAACTGTTTTAAAGGCATTTACTGTTATATATCAGTTCTTTAGGTGTAACTGATAACACAGACATATTATATTATCCTTCAATTAATTCAATTTGTATTCGTCAGTATGCAATGTTGTATAGGTTCTATGGTGTAATGGTTAGCACTCAGGACTCTGAATCCTGCGATCGGAGTTTAAATCTCTGTAGAACCTTAAATTTTCTATGGCGTTATTTTTAACTGTATATACCGCTGTTTTAATGATTTTAACTATTCCGAATGACCTATATAAGTCCTTGCTGCTATATAACAGTCCATTAAATGTAATTGAAAACATGGACATACTATTATACTTAATTGATTTAAAATGTATTCAGTATGCAATATTGTATCGGTTCTATGGGGTAATGGTTAACACTCAAGACTTTGAATTCTGCGATCCGAGTTCAAATCTCGTTAAAACATTGCATATTCTATTATATTAACTTAAACCGTAGATATGCGCATGTTAATCATTGGTTATATGTGGTTTTGGTTAGCACTTTGAATCCTGAGATTCTGAAATCTCGGTAGATACTTAAATTTTCCACCATGATTATCTATAACGGTAGAAATGCCAGCGCCGGTTATTATTTCTATGGTTTAATAGTTAGAACTCGGGACACTGAATCCTGAGGTCCGAGTCCAAACCCCGATTATACACTAATTATTTAACAGTTGTGCCTCAGAATATTTCTTCAAATTATAATGAATTTTTTAAGAAGTAGAAGTGAGACATGGATTTATATTGAACTTCAGTCGACACATTTAACAAACTTTAATCATACATTCATACTTAAATAGTAAAAAATGCTTATTTTGGAACTCGCTTTAAACTTCCTGAATTTGTGTTGTTTTTCGGTCGGATAAGTTGAGATATAATCGTTGAATCTAGTTCTTTGAATGCTGTGATCTTAATTTAAATCATGATGTTTGTTCCCTATAAAATATTCGTTTTCTGTGCTGGCCATATGCATGTAATGTGATTATAATGTTTGACATGCTTTTTTACTGGTTGGACTTGAATAAGAGTTATCATTTATTATATACATTATATGGTGTAATGGTTAGCACTCAGGACTCTGAATCCTGCGATCCGAGTTCAAATCTCGGTAGAACCTTTACTTTTTCTATCACATTATTTTTAAACTTCGAGATGTGAGTGTTCGTCATTGGATGTATGGTGTAATGTTTAGCAGTCAGGACTGTGATCCGAGTTCAAGTTTCGGTAAATCATTGAATTTTCTATCATATTATTTCAAACTTAAGAGATCCGAATGTTGGTCAATGGTTATATGGTGTAATGGTCAGCACTCAAGACTGTGATCCGAGTTTAAGTTTCGGTAGAACCTTAAATTTTCTATCATATTATTTCAATATTAAGAGATGCGAGTGTAGATTAATGGTTCTAGGTGTAATAGTTAGCACCCCGGACTTTGAATCCTGCGATCCGTGTTCAAATTTCGGTAGAACCTTAATTATTCACCACATTCTTTTAACTGTATTGATGCACGTTTTAGTCATTCGTTCTGTTGTGTAATGGTGTCATGGTGTAATAGTTAGCATTCAGAACTCTGAATCCTGTTATCCGAGTTCCTATTTGCAATGGAGTGAGCACCATGTGCTCTTACTTATCTTTGGCTCTTCATGCGTGTCTCAAAATTGTTGTTTTTATTTTTTTAATGAAATGTCACTCGAATGGTATAAAAAACATAACCAATGAATAAAAAAAGAGAAAAAAACTTTTTAACACCAGTATTTTGTTAAAACAGCAATTTATTGGTATAATACATGTATACAGTTATAAATTAGTTTTAATTAAATCATTGATACACCATTATACAATTATTTATCTTTTTTTGTATTTTTTTAGTTACCTGGTGGTAGTCCGTTTATTTACATTTTCACATATACAATACAATTGTACACAGTAGTATGCATTTATAGTGAAACAGCAGTAACATGTTTTAATGAAGTGAACATGAGAGAGAAAGAGAGAGAGAGAGAGAGAGAGAGAGAGAGAGAGAGATGGTCAGAGTTTGCTTGGGATAAAGTTTGTTCTATTTATTTACATTATTTTAAATACTTTTGATAGGTGTCAACGTTAGGTGTAACGGTTTGCAAAATGCTAGAAAAAATACATTATTTCTATGTTATCTTCATGCATGCCCAATGATGTACACCGAAATACTTTGAAAACGCAACACTCGGACAAACAGCAATAAAACATTGAGTTCTTTATCGATATATTTTAAAAAGTTAATTTTATTTGATAACATAGCATAGTCTACCTTTCCTGGAAAGTTTCATCAAACTCTATGGGTTATCATCTTTTTATTGATTTGAAACAGACAACCCCCGTTACCTAAATTCACAAAATCAGTATCTTGTATAGCATCATTGCGCATTGATGCAGGCACGACAGCAACTTATCATTGAATGGATAATATTTGAAAACCGGGCATGTGGTATATTTTTCCACTCTCGAACAAGCGCTTGATGAAGTACTCTAACGTAAATTTCAATACTTATTTTGCGAAATTGAAAGAAAATACCACAGAAACAAAATCTGAACATCAAAATACAGATAAAACAATTAAAAACGAAATTATACAGACAATAAAAGTGTTGTTTTTTTGTGAATGGTATTTCAAATTTAAAAATAAGTAATATTTGAATATTTTTTCAATAATTAACGTCATTATTTTGCCATCGAGTACAAACAGACGGTCAGTAACATAACCATCCTTTCGTGGAATCCTGGAAAGTTAACCAGTACTCAAGCAAACCCATTTCTACAAAAACCTGATTACTTTCCCACTTGAATGAGCGGCGACAGATGAAAAACAATGGCACTCAGTGTCGTTTATCAATCACGGTGACTGTGGCCGGGCGGGGATTCGAACTCGCGATCACTGGATTGACTCAAATTAGGAACATTGATGCCTAACAGCAGATGCAGCAGGACATATCAAACACAAAAGATAAGACTTGCAAACAATGTATGGATAATCATAATAATGATACCCTTACCTCCACCCTACACCGTCGTCCAATCTTTTACTTCGATTATGAAACAAGTTTTTAGAACTAAGACAAATCACATTCGAAGTCTTCTTGGGTTGAACGAGTACAAAGTTTATGCGGAAAAAATTCTCTTGTTCAAGGGCACCACACAGAGCCATGGAGAATGGTCACACTTATGGCCCCCTAATTAAGGGGCCGATGCTCTACCACTGGACGATGCACTCCAAACTTTACCAATATTGACTCAAACGCTCCAAAGACGTTTTGTTTGTAGGCTGATGTCATGATATCAGGAGCAAATGTACGTAGAAAGGGGAAAAGGACAGGATTAGTGCATTTTTTTATTTTGTTTATCCTTTTGTGAAATTTTTAAGACGATCGTTAAGAAAGTGAAGTTATTTAGATGAAGGTACTCCAAATATGCAAATGTGTAGGCTGATCTCAGTTATACCTGTTATATAAATAGATAATGACTTGTCATGTTTTCTACTTACTAAATTATGACGACACGCCTCTATTTTGAATAGAAAGAAACAACGGTTAATGAATGGATTGGATTGACAAACATAACCTTGCAACACACCTATCTCCTGTATCGGAATGAACCGATAAAAAAAGAAAATCAGTGGAGTCTATTTCTTTCCTTCTCTTCAACCAATACTCTCCTTTTTATTTGAAATATTCTGAATAAACCATTATTTCTTTTATCAAGTTTTGCACATTTGGCCAATTTGAAATTATTTCGGAACAATATGATAAAGTCTATAAGAAATGTAAAATAACTGTTATGGAAGCAGATTTACACAAGCTTCTTTTTTTTCTGTACCCTTTCCACATAATTTGTTAAACATATGACTTTATGCTTTATATTTAAATGTATGCTAAATATATGTACGTGAATAAAATATTGTTTAAACTATTACAGTAGAAGTTTGATGGCTCGAACACGACGGCACTGGACAAAATAGTTCGAGTTAAGGGATGTTCGAGCCAAGTATTGTTCAACATCATACCATATATGTACATGTATATACATCGAAATAGGAATTCGGCCGGGACTAGATAAGTGATTTGAGCTATATGTGGTGTTCCAGCCATCCGTATTCGAGTCAACGAAGTTCTACTGTATAAGGATAAAACTTTGCCTTATGATGGCTCTGTTTAATGTTCGGAGCTTATTTTACAAAAATAACCATCAAGTGTAATTTATAAGTGTACTTCATTGACAATTACTGGGTTATCAAAACCCTGCGTTGTCCCATCCTTTAAATGTAACTTATAAATGTTCTTCATTGACAATCACTGGATTATCAAAGATATTCTTGGACTCAGTGGTCCCATTCTTTCTATTGCAACAGCAAACTTCTTTCAGTTCTTTGTTAAACGTTGGCGATACGGGAACATATGAACAGCAGTTTGCCTTTCTAAAATACTTGGTTACATATGGGAATTCATAAAGCTTTGTGTTTTCATCTGATGTAGTTCCAGTAGTTATTCTTCGTCTCCAAGCCGTGATTCCCCTTTCTTCCTCGGTACCTTAAACAGCAGTTGCTGGTTTTAAATATTGTTATTATCTATATACATGTACGTTAAGATCATGAGATGCATTATATATATATATATATATGTGTGTGGAGACAATTATTTGTAAATAACCAGACATAAATGTACAGACCAGAATACGGCGAACGCGCCTAGCTACAATGCAAACCATAGACACAATATCAAGGCCTCTGCCAAACCAATACATTTGGTGTCAACCATGACTTATATACTATGGTTTTACATGTAACACATCTGGACTGGACGGATTTACATACGGATTTACATACATGAACTGATAGCTTTATATGAGTAGGACCCAGTCAAGGATTCATGAATACTCACGTGCTATATAAAGGACAAATTTAGAAACCCGTTGGATCATGAAGATACAGTGAATTCATATGTATTTTATTTCATAAAAGGGAGATAATTAAGTTCACAACAAATCAATAAAAAGCATATAAACAATGAATGGGAATGAAGCACCCGGCTCTATGTGCCTATAAGTCACTTTCGATTATACAAAGTAACATATTTTAAACATGATATAAACAGTTATGACGATATCAAATTCAAATAAATATACAAAATGGTCATACTATAATATATAAATGTGTTTTTTAACAAATAATACTAAATAAAGTTATGAGTTCTTCTTTTCTGGAACGCTTTGGTTAAAAACCTTGTATGTAAATATCTTACACATGACTGTATGTGTGTATATATCACACCTGGTATGTAGATATCTTACACATGTCTCTATGTGTGTAGATATCACACCTGGTATGTAGATATCTTACACATGACTGTATGTGTGTAGATATCACACCTGGTATGTATATATCGTACACATAACTGTATGTGTGTTGATATCACACCTGGTATGTAGATATCGTACACATGACTGTATGTGTGTAGATTTCACACCTGGTATGTAGATATCGTACAAATGACTGTATGTGTGTAGATTTCACATCTGGTATGTAGATATCGTACACATGACTGTATGTGTGTAGATATCAACCTGGTATGTAAATATCGTACACATGACTGTATGTGTTTAGATATCACACCTGGTATGTTAATATCGTACACACGACTGTATTAGGATTGATATCACACCTGATATGTAAATGTCATACAAAAGACTGCATGTGGATTGATATCACACCTGGTATGTAAATATCGTACACATGACTGTATGTGGATTGATATCACACCCGATATGTAAATATCTTACACAAGACTGTATGTGTGTAGATATCACACCTGATATGTAAATATCTTACACAAGACTGTATGTGGATTGATATCACACCTGATATGTTAATGTCATACACAAGACTGTATGTGGATTGATATCACACCTGGTATGTAAATGTCATACACATGACTGTATGTTGATTGATATCACACCTGATATGTAAATGTCATACACAAGACTGTATGTGGATTAATATCACACTTGGTATGTAAATGTCATACACATGGCTGTATGTGGATTGATATCACACTTGGTATGTAAACAAACTCATTACTTATGTAGATTTATCATCAATTTAAAATGATTTAAACATATAAGAGCAATTGTTGATGTTTTCTCGTGTATTTCTGCATGCTGTTTATTTTTGTTTGATCTTGATTATGATGGTTAGCTGTTTCCATTTAATAGTCCAAGTTTATGGTGCTTAGCAATGTTCTGGTAGATATGTGTGCACAAAATGGTCATCTACAACAAAACAATACATTTACACTGTACTATGTTAATTTTTCAAAAAAGTACGTTAATATTGTTTTCACTCAACAATTAATAAAACAGATTTTTTTTTGGAAATTTAATAATGTTAACTTTCATAGTTGATTAAAAAACATTAGATGTTTTTTAATCAACTATGAAAGTTAACATTATTAAACTGTCTATACCTGGAACAGTATTGTCCAATATAAAACCTGTCAGTCCGCCGACAAACATGGCCGTGCCTAAAAGCACTGTGATAACCTGGTCCAATTCTTCGTTGCCTGGATACAAAATAAATCAACTATTTAATAACATATCAAAATAACATAAAATATAACAGGATATGTAACATTCATGAATACAACCATCACACAAACATAAAGTAAACACAATTAATGTATATACTAATTATATAATACGTACAATACATACAGAGATACTCATATGTTGAAGTTATATGCAGGATATGCATATATATTGTAATATGTGTTTATATTGCAATAAAATATGTATAAACTAACAATTATCATTATTTACTTATCTGTCATTAGAAAAAAAATATTTTTAAAGCATTGATTTAATGATTTAAACATTGATAAAAAAATCTTATAATATAATCAAGTGCCATCAGTTATCAATACAAACTAAACTAAGTTTACTTACGAATATGTTATCAATCGATACTCGAAATTATTTTTTTAGGAATTGAGTACGCTCAATAAAATGATTCACGCATTGCAATATCATATTTGACAATTTGTGTCTAATAATTTTAAGAACACAAACTCGTGCTGCCTTAATTGCTCCTTACTCAAAAAACAAGACTATAACCTTTAACCTTAAAAAGAAGACAGAGATCACCGCCGATGCACGCTAAACAATATCTAAATATTACGTACCTGTTTTGATATTCGTCGCACCGTGGACATATTGCGGTACAACTAGTCCAAGCAGCAAAGACACCCCGAGGATGGTCAGGTTACGTATGGAGTCCAAGTCAATAAACTTGAGGGTGGATATGCCCACGGCAGCTACCATGCCAAACAATACAGTCACAGTCCCGCCAATAATTGGTTCCGGAATCATTGAGAAGACGGCTCCAATTTTACCAATGATACCGAATACCATCAGTATAACACCAGCGGTGACGAAAACTCGGCGACTAGCCACCTATAACCATTCAAAACTAAACGTGAATTATATATTATATACATATTAGCAAAGAAAAATACAGGCCAAACAGGAGAGGCCCCATTGACACGACCTCGTCATCAGAGCGCACAAAGAAACAATATAAGGAATGGCATAATAATAATAATAAAATAATAAAAAGGATGCATATAACAGGTATAGTAATGAGAAAACGATACATGGAATGGGTATAGAAATGATAAAAACAATGCACAGAGTGGGTATAATAATGAAAAAAAAATGCATGGAATAGATATAGTAATGAGCGACCGTTTCATGGAATTGTATAGTAATAAAAAAACGATGCAGGGAATAGATATAGTAATGAGCGAACGTTTCATGGAATTGTATAGTAATAAAAAAACGATGCAGGGAATAGATATAGTAATGAGCGAACGTTTCATGGAATTGTATAGTAATAAAAAAACGATGCAGGGAATGGATAAAACAATGAGAAACCGATACATAGAATAGGTAGAGTATTGTGAGAACGATGTTTGGAATGTGTATAGTAATGATAAAAGTATGCATAGAATATTTATAGTAAGGAGAAACAGATTGTATAGAAACCGATGCACGGAATAGGTATAGTACTGCTATAATGATGCATGGACTTGTAAAGTGATGAGAAACCGATGCTCGGAATAGGTATAGTAATGATAGAACAATGCATGGAGTTGTATAGTAACGCGAAGACGATACACAGAATGTGTATAGTAATGATACAACGATACATTGAATTGTAAAGTAATGATAGAACGATGCACGGAATAGGTATAGTAATAAGGAAACTTAAAATTTACAGAGCTATCTGGCTTGGATGCACGGAATAGGTATTGTAATAAGGAAACTTAAAATTTACAAAGATATTTGGCTAGGATGCACGGAATAGGTATAGTTATAAGGAAACTTAAAATTTACAGAGATATCTGGCTTGGAATATCCATTGACAACGAATAAGAGTACTACACTACTACCCAATTACAGTAATTTATATATGGTTTCGTAGGGAGTCATTAAGCGAAAGTTCTGTTGTAAACAGACATTCACTGAAATAGTGTTCATTTATTTGTTTGTTTGTTTATTTTTCTCTCCAAAAAAGTTAATCATAGTTCGTTGCAATGTCTGTTTTATAATGTCTGTATTATAATGTCTAATAGGGGCCCTTTGAAGCAAAGAACTAAACCAATTAGAAATGATAGCAGACTCCGGTTCACATGATGAGAAGCATTTAGCCACAGACAGTAGAAACGGAACTTGGTTAGGCCCGAACACCCTCTGATTGTTTTTCTTCAAATCTTCAACCCATCCTAAATACCCACTTTAAAATTGATAATAAATAAAGTAACAAGCATAAGTTGAGTAAAGACCTTTTACTTCAAGGAACGCTCCACATACTTCTACCAACTGACTTTTATTACGGCATATACAGACAGCTAGAGGAGGTATTACGTGACAAAATAAGTCCAACATCAAAAATATTGATCGAAGCGTTCCGGAATAAGACACTTTAAAATCGCCCATTTAGGGGCTAAAAGGTTTAGTCGTTAATCAAGTGGCACATTTTTAGCGGGTTCCATATGGTAATGATAGTGAACATGAAATATTTTGTTTGTTGTTGTCTTTCCTTGAAACATGATGTCATACCATTTAGTTGCGTTGAGCCGTTTTAGTCTTGTAATAATCCGTTAAAAATGTACCACTTTACTTATGACTAACTCTTTCAGACAATATTTCTGTGTTGGGCTTTTTTAATCACGTAATACCTCCTCTAGCGTTCTGTCTAAGCCGTATAAGAATAATCATCATAGTTTTTACACGGAGGGTGTCTGAAGACAGTTGGGGTTTGATGGATTGAACATTGATTTGAGAAATACGTTATAAAAAAGAAAAGAAAAATACATTAGAGGGCATAGGCGTAGTTGGGGGGGTGGGGGGGGGGGGGTAGGCCTTAGGGGTAAAATGAGGCGAAAATTTTATTGTGTTTGATAATGCTGTGAATTAAATTTCTGTGTATAGTTGTTGCATGTGAACGTAAATCATATGACCCATCAGTAATTGCTGTAAATACGTTTTGAAATGCATGACAAGTTACCATTTCAAGTTCATTTTTAAAAAATGTAAGGGGGAGCACCGCCATACCTCCCTACACTGCCCGTGCCTACATACCCAACTTAAGCCAGCTACGCCCTTGGATGGGTTTGGGACCAATGTCCGTTCATCCTGCCTACGAGTAGAGCAACTCTAACAGTTTCTTACTTCGTAATACATCGTACTTTATTAAAGACGAGTACGGTACCCGTTGGTGTGAACAGAAAAAAATAAACCCTGAAGTCTTTAATAACCGTTTGATATACACAATGATTGCTAACATTCCCTTTCTTCATATTTTTATTATTCTGGTTTGAATTATTGACCTTTTTACCTTAGTTATACCTATCGCACCAATGTTTCCGCTATATGAGGTGGTCCCGTGACCGAAACCAACCATCCCAGCAACTATACTGGATATGCCTTCTACCGCTATACCGCGATTCACCGCGTGGGCTGGCGGAGGCGGTGAGCCAGACAAATTCGCTGCAGCGTAATAATCACCAATGGATTCTATTATTGAAGACAGGGTTGCAGCAAGAAATCCTATATAGCCACCGACACTGACTGTGGGAAAGCCAAACTGAACTAAAATACAATAATAGCACTCAATAATGTAAACACGATTTTAACACAATGTTGTTCATAGACCCGGTTAGCTCTGTCGTTAGCGTGTCTGACTATCAAGTCAGTGGTCGCGAGTTCGAATCCCAACCTGGTCGCAGTCTCCGATATAAACGATATATTGTCAGTCGTATCTCACCACTGATTCAAGTGGCAAAGTTAACAATTGTTGCGAAGATGGGTATGTTCGAGTTCTAGCTAACCTTACAGGATCACAGGAAAGGGACGGCATGAAAAGACACTTAATATTGAAATAAACACTTAATCCCAATGGCATTTTTTTTTCTTTTGAAATATGTAGTTAAATGTCAATAAAGAATTCGCTACATCTGGTAAGTTGTAACAAAAGGATACAAACATTTAAAACATTTAATTCTTACGTATGTCACACAATGCGAATGGTTACGAATAAATAATAAATCCAAACTTAATTTGAGTTTGGTTGATATATTAAATACATTATCTATAGATTAGTTTAATAGCACTAGAGTAATATTGATTTACATGGATATGGCCAATAGAACCAGGGTGCGAGGTTTACCACCTCGACCCGTGCGTCCGTCCGTGTCATGTAGTCCGGATGTTTGGGATTGTTTGGAAACACATCGGTAACTGTCAAAACGTAGCAGAACAACCAGCTACAGCATATACTTAGTATCACCTGAAACAAATAATACACGATCAGGAAATAACATAGGAAAGCTTCCGTTTGGGAACTTGGAAAGAAAATGTGAATTCAGTAGCAAAAGTATCTATTACATAATAATTATACTAGTATTATACAGGTTTACCATGGTCCATTTTCGTGAAAAAATTATGAATTCTGTTAAAATCGAGCAAACGTTTGCTAATTCTGCTATTTCTACTTGTTCGTGAACAGACGTAGTATGTGGAGTATTGTTACTTGTTCCACTTTCACAGAAATTTGTTTTAAGCTGTTTACTCTGTTCAGTTCACAGGAAGTGGTAATGAACATTCCATGTATATTTGGAAAACTGAATGAAAACATATAGAGATACGAATCATCATTCTAGAGTCAAGGACATATTCGTGCGAACTTAATTTCGTTTATAACAAATATGAGATAAATAAAAGGAAAAAAACAACAGTATTTTGAACGTTCAACTAAATGGAAGCTGGATATTTCAAGACAATTAACTGCGCGCATATCAGTAAATGCGTATCGCAACAGGAGGTTGAAAGATATATATCACGTGTTTTTATATAAAAGGTTTTTATATAAAAGCTCTTCCGATTAGAAAAGACCTGTCAGGAATTGAATGCTTATTGTCGAAATATGTGAATAGGTTATCTCGATACATAATGTTATAAAAATGACAGTAATCGCATAACTGTTCATTTCTTTATAATACACACACTAGATGGAAAATATAAGATAATTTATAGCTTAGGAAATGCTGGTCTTCTTTCTGGGTACATTTAAATCCATACATAATGGATTGAACAAACTTATGTCTACAAATAAATTAGTAGCGATATTTTTTTCAAAGCTCCCACGAATATTTATCTCCCGTAGAAAATAATGATTTCTTAGAAGTGTGAAATAAAAAGATGTAAATCCGTACCACGGGTTCCGGTACCATAAGTATACGAGACAGTGTTCGTAAAAGTAGTCGCGCTAAAATGTATCTTACCGGAAATAACTGAAATATCGGGTATTTTATCAAATGGCAGCCATTCCGACGTGTCCATGCAGGAATTGGTACTTTTATTTTTCTAAGGTACAGAGAAAACAGCAAAATAAGGGCTGTCGTTCTGAAAATAATCAGTTTGGATAACATTGGGGACTGTTTGATGAAGCTATAACAGTTTAAAGATGCGTAGTGATACACTGCAACAAATGAGCAGAATTGTCAAAATCGAAGGGTTGCCATCAAACCATCGAAAGTTTGAAAAAGCAGCCTGGTCAACCCCATATTTTTTTTCTGCATAATTGGACCAACAGAGGATTATCTATGGGAACAAGGCACTTTTATGACCATTGGTAATGTATTCAGTGTTCCAGAAGTGCATTTCTCTATAATGTATGTAGAACTGTACAAAATTAATTGTTGTGTGAGACGTTAATAATCATTCAGTATATTTATTATAAAACGGTTGATATGCTAATGTATTATGTGTAAACTTCACAACCATCTGAAATCGAATTGTTGAAAGCAATACCATTTAAGTTGAAATAGTTCCTTAAACAATAGCATTGATTGTACCATGCTCATCCACTTAAAATGAACATAACAATAAATGCTATCACCGAACATGAGGCAAGTAAAGCACCTCTCGTCACGGTACGATGACAATACTTACAGATACGATATTCCCCAGTGACACTACTTATAAACACGATATTCCCTAGTGGCAATGCTTATCGACACACTATCCCCCAGTGACAATACTTACAGATACGATATTCCCCAGTGACACTACTTATAAACACGATATTCCACAGTGACATTGCTTATTGACACACTATCCTTACAGACACGATATCCCCAGTGACAATAAAAATTATTTACAGACACGCTATTCCCCAGTAATATAACTTACATACACGCTATTTTCCAGTGACAAAACTTACAGACACGTTATTCCCATGTGACAATACTTATAGACACACTATCCTCAGTGACAATACTTACACACACGATATTCCCCAGTGACAATGCTTACAGACAGGATATTCACCAGTGGCAATACTTACATAGACGATTTTCCCCATTGACAATACTTACAGATACGCCATTCCCCAGTGACAATACTTACAGACACACTCTCGCCAGTGACAATACCTACATACGTGATATTCCCCTGTCACACTGCTTACAGACGGGATATTCCCCAGTGATAATACTTACAGACACGCTATTCCCCAGAGACAATACTTATAGACACACTCTCGCCAGTGACAATACCTACATACACGATATTCCCCTGTCACACTGCTTACAGACGGGATATTCCCCAGTGATAATACTTATAGACACACTATCCCCCAGTGACAAAACTAACAGACACGATATTCCCCCAGTGAACTTAACTAAAACGGGCGACAACAGCTGTCTTGTTAAGAAGCCCATGAGCCCAGTATAGCCCAGGATTATTTGTTCTTCAGTGACACTGCTTACAGACAGGATATTTCCCAGTGGCAATACTTACATACACGATTTTCCCTAGTGACAATACTTACAGATACGCTATTCCCCAATGACAATACTTACAGACACACTATTTCCCCAGAGACAATAATTATAGACACACTCTCGCCAGTGACAATACCTACATACACGATATTCCCCAATCACACTGCTTACAGACAGGATATTCCCCAGAGATAATACTTATAGACACACTATCTCCCAGTGACAATACTTACAGACACGCTATTCCCACAGAGACAATACTTATAGACACACTCTCGCCAGTGACAATACCTACATACACGATATTCCCCAGTCACACTGCTTACAGACAGGATATTCCCCAGTGATAATACTTACACACACGATATTCCCAAGTGACACTGCTTACAAACAGGTTATTCTCCAGTGAAAAAACTTACATACACGATATTCCCCAGTGGCACTTCTTACAGACAGGATATTTCCCAGTGGCAATACTTACATACACGATTTTGCCCAGTGACAATACTTACAAACACGATATCCCCCAGTGACAATACTTACAGATACGCCATTCCCCAGTGACAATACTTATAGACACACTCTCGCCAGTGACAATACCTACATACACGATATTCCCCAGTCACACTGCTTTCAGACAGGATATTCCCCAGTGATAATACTTATAGACACACTATCTCCCAGTGACAATACTTACAGACACGATATTCCCCAGTGAACTTTACTGAAACGGGCAGCTACAGATGCCAGTGACAGTCCAATTAACGATATGGTCGGTGCGATGGTCAGAGGTCCAATAAATCTTGTTAAGAAGCCCATGAGCCCAGTACAGCCCAGGATGATTTGTGTCAGGGAGGCCAATATGAGATTACCTTGCAGCTGAAATACAGTATTTAAACATAATGTGAGGGACATAACAGATGGTCCCGTGGCCCTTGGATGTAATATACAGCACGGGACCATTTACAAGCATTTTATCATCTTTTGTCATCTTTATTGTCTGTTTTTATTTCTCAGACTCGGCAATTCAAAGATCTCAAAATACTGATAACCATGCGTGAATAAATATCCATACGCCGTCACAATTTGATTGATACCATTGTAGCGTTAGGTTTATTTTATGCAACATTTTTAAAAATGGTATGATTCATTGTCCACAATGTATTTTATTGTCTGATGTGTTGCATATGTAAAAATACAATCTATATGGAAAAAAAATATCCAACGAATAAAAAATACTCCCTGTCGCGTATAGTCATTTTGGCTGGCGGTAATCAAATTTGCAAAGCTTTGTGGCAACCCTTAGTGTAACTAAAACCATTAGTGTAACGTTGCAACCACAATCATTTTTTTATTATATATGGGGTAATAACTGTTACCCTTAGCGTAACAAACGTATTTTGTTACACTCGTGCAATATGTTACTTATTGTTGCGATATGGAACACATTTTAAGCAATCACCTTCCCTGTCATATCTACATATTATTACAAATTACACAATTTATACAGTTTATTTTTTGATACTGTTACGTGTTGTTTATGCCAACGCCTTGAAATGGGGGAGAGGGATATAGCGCTAAAAAGATACCTTCTTACACATAGGGCTATAACTCTTAGTGTAACCGTCAAAATCAGAGATGTTGGACGCCGTTCTAACCTCTGGTAAATTGTTTTTTATTTAAATATGGAGTAAAATGTAAAATTTAAAGGAGACCGGCAATATTATATTAGTCTGCTGTTTATTTACGTTTTTAATAAGAGTTTGAGATGATACGTGCCCACTTACCTTCCAACATTTTCATATTGTTTTAAACAGTAAGTGATGATTTTATTAGTAATGTGTCATAATTAAAAAAAATGTTGAAGATAATGGGCACAGTAAAAATAACATAAATTGTGACGTCAGCATGAATGCGTTTGAGATAATGCCTTTGTAATGATTTTGATGATAGTGATAACATAAAGCATTTTTAGAAATAGATCTGGAGCACTGACAGGGCAGCAATAGCCTCGTAGTGTGCCTCACCGTATATACCCTTGGCTTTGGTCACGGGAAGTATTTCTGTCTCAGGCGCTATGTCACTTTTAATTGTTGAAAATCTGAGAGAACAATTCATGAGTGGCAAATAATATTGTGTATGCATTGTTCTAATTTCGGTGAAAGTGACCTTCACCTCTTGCTCCTTAAAGCTCGACCCCATCCTCCAAACACTATGGGTATTCCTTTTCTGGCAATTAGAACTAAAGATACCGCTATTACTAGGATATCATTATTCTGTTTGTTTTTACAATGATCGTGACATAATTTAAAATGTAAAAAAATCCACTGACAATTTTTTCCATTTTTTGTTATCATTTAGATAAAATGTTGTGTGTAAATTGTATATGTCACCGGCCTATTAGATGAACTACGCAACAGAATAGACGGACGCAAGGACGAGCATGATTTATTTATGCCCCAATTTCATAGTAGGAACAAATACTTTTTAGATGGAAAATAATTGTTACTCTAAGCGAACCAGTTTTATAATTAAATGTCATTAGATGTACAAAACATGCGCTTAGTGTAACAGCACTAAGGGTGGTTCACATAACATTTTTTTGTTACACTAAGGATTTGGGATTTGTGTTACACTAAGGAGTTTTGTTACACTTAGAATTTTTGTTACACTAAGGATTTTTGTTACACTAAGGGTTTTTGTTACACTAAGGATTTTCGTTACACTAAGGGTGTTTGTTATTCTAAGGGTTTTTGTTAGAAAGGATTTTTGTTACACTATGGGTTTTTGTCACACTAAGTGTTTTTGTTACACTAAGGGTTTTTGTGACACTAAGGGTTGCCACAAAGTTTGATAACGCCGACACAAGCAGGTTCATGCCTTTGCCACAAAGCCTGACTAAATGACAGATTTACATTTTAAAGGTAGAAAATATTAAAAAAACGTAAAACATAAATATATTTTACTATATTACCTCTCTCATTCTTTTTTGCCAAATCTCATCGTCTGAACCAGTGTTTGTGTTATCTATAATATCAACGTAAATGATAATATAGGGAAACTGATGGTTGTATTATTCATAAGATCAACGTAAAGTAGCCTAATGCTTACAGAGGGAAACCAGTGGTCGTTCTATCTATATATGTAAAATATAAATAATATTGGGAAACCAGTGGTTGTATTAGCTATTCTATCAATGTAATGTTATGTAATACAGGGAAACAGTTGTTGTACTATCTTAAAGATCAATGTAAAGTAAAAGTATAAATAATAGAAGGGAACCAGTGGTTATACTACCTATAATATCAATGCGAAGTGTAAATTATAGAGAGGATCAGTGGTTTTACTATCTACAGGATCAGTAATAGAGATGAACAAGTGGTTGTACTATCTATAAGAACAAAGTAAAGTATAAATAATAAAGGAAATCAGTGGTTGCACTATCAATACGATCAATGTGAAGTATTAGTATTAGAGGGAAACCAGTGACGGTACTATCAATAATATTAATAATGGAGGGGAACCAGTAATAGTAGTACTATCTATGAAATCAATGTAAAGTATAAATAATATAGGTAAACCAGAGGTTGCACTATCTATGAAATCAATGTAAAGTATAAATACTAGAGGGGAACCGTCGGTTGTATTAATGATTTTATTATCTATACTTACAATGTAAAGTATAAATTATAGAGAAAACCAGTGTTTGTACTATCTATAAGAACCAGAGGTTGCACTTTCTATAAGGTCAATGTAAAGTATATGTCTGAATAATAGAGAGGGGAAAAGTGGCCATGATCTCTAAGATCAATAATAAAGGAGAACTAGCGATTGTACTATAAAAAAGATTAATATTAGAGTTGAACCAGTGAGTGTTCTATTCATACTATCAATGTTTAGTGTTTAACTTCATTTAACAACCAATGGAATCGCTTCAATTTTAAAAAATGTGTCGCTCTTATTTATTAAAACAACCTACAAAACAATTTAATTATTAAGATTGTTCTTAATTATTAAGAAGATCGTCATCACTGTACATGCGTGAATGACATTGCACAGACTCCGTCATTGATTAAGATCTGAACGAGGCATGTACAAACTACAAAGCCTCGCGAGCTATGCTTAGAACGGCCTTAGCAAATATCTATTTTAAACGTCAATCATCTCAGATTTTATCGTAGCTCCGCCCAGAGTCATTCAAATAACGTCAAACTGTCATTCACCTGACGTTTAACACTAAGCCAGTTAGTGTTCATCAAGTAAAAACAACAAAACAATAACTATTACTTAAGTAAATTTTTAACAAAGGGAGCAACCGCAGGAAGCGACCGGGGTTTCTCAATTGTGTAATCTTTACTCAATGGAAACTGGCTTAGTGTTAAACGTCATTTGACTGACAGTTAACGCAACTCTGTGCGGAGCTACGATGAAAGCTGAGATGATTGATGTTTGAAAGCATACCAATTGCTTAGGACGTTTCTAAGCATAGCTTGTACGGGCTGTAGGCTGTTTTAACAAGTAAGAGCGACAAAACATTGAAAATTGAAGAGACTCCAATGTCAAAATGGGACAAACACTAAGTGTTCTTGGCAATAGAGCTATATTAAATTAGTATAAGCTAACGTGTTAGCTTAACTTTCTTTTTCGCGTTTATTTATAAGAAAATTAAAGCGGCCTAGATATCTTTTATAAAGAGATGAACAAACTGTTAATGAATGACACACAATTTCGTGACTTCTCATGGCCTTTCGAACATTCATAACAATCCCGTCTATCACGTGAATAAATCGTATTTAAAATGCATTTTTACTAATCAGTCATGACGGAAATTATCATTAAATTTCCGATGATATGCGTGAATACACATGTCGCAATCGTTCATTCTCGGCCAATTCCGTCATTCTTCGCTATTATGCCTCATTGATGGCATAATATATTAAATACAACAAAGATAACAAAGAATGGTTGCTAAACAAGTGCAATTAAGTCATTCTTTTGTTTTGTTGTCACATTTTTATGGAATATTGTAGTGGGAAATAGTGTTGCTAGTGAAAACTTGATCAAATAACTTACCACGGGAGTTGAACCCAGATCGCTTGTGCGACAATTCGCAGCTGCATCCACTGAACCACATACGGATATTACATGGTCAGAGGTATACTTATGTTTATACACCTATCTTTTAATTGCACCGATGATTATAATGAAATTTCCGAATGTTTACGGATGTTGCCGAGATAAGACATACTTAACCGTTGACGTTATTCCATAGGTCATTTCTTATTCAGATATCAGCGATAACAGCGAGTTTAAATATATGCTTTTGAGAAATACACAGCGGTATTGTGCACCAGATAATTTTTATGTTCCAGATAGTCACAACTAATGCTTAATGTTACTACAATTACACCATATTTTTATTGCATCAAAAGGATATCACTTACTAACCCCGGCTACACGCTACATCTACAAAAACAAGGTTTACCTTGTAATGGTATACCGAGGTTTATTAAACTTTATATATTCAGTATTCAACTTTATATACTCATTATTCAACTGTATATATTCATGATTCAACTTTATATACTCATTATTCAACTGTATATATTCATTATTCAACTTTATATACTCAAACGGAAGACCAGGGTCAAAGTTATGAAACGTTGGTCCATGCTCAACTCAAGAGATCATACTCGACTAAAGCAAATCTATCCAACTGTAAATTACTGTAATCGTCTACATCTGTCGCACCGACCCAGTTCTCCCGATTGGGTCCGTTAAATAGCAATGTAGGGAAAGCCGCATTAGAGCACGGTGATTGGTCAGTTGCTTCAACTGAAAATGGGGGTATAGGCACGAAAATACACTCAACTCACCCACTGCAGGACAACTCCACTTTTCTATGGACATTAGTGCAACTATAGGGGCTACAAAAGCATGTGATCCACCCTGTATAATACCTAGTCTGGAAAAAGAATTCTACATGTTATTTTATGTATTTTGCGTATGTTATATATAAGTATGTTTTATCATGTGATGTTAAATATCTGTAACATAAGTAATAAAATTTGTTTAAATTAAACTAACACACAGACAGTATAGCGAGCGTTGAATCAGTTGAATTACAATACCTTTATAACAAATAAGGTGTGGAAGATAGGTTGACTCATGGCATGTTTAACATATCAGACGATGTCAGTGATATACACAAACCATATGGATGCTTGATATGTTAAACACATAATGTTGAACATATAGATATATGATACAGTTTATTAGTTGTATTGGATGATCTAGAGGGACATATTTGCGGGAATGTATGACACTTACCGGACACCAACGTGGGACTTATGACACTTACCAAACACCAAAGACGGACAGTTTGACACTTACTGGACACCAAAGAGGGGCTGTATGACACTTATCAGACACCAAAGACGGACTGTTTGACACTTACCAAACACCAAAGAGGGGCTGTTTGGCACTTACCAGACACCATACAGGTACTGTACGACACCTACCGGACACCAAACAGGGACTTATGACACTTGCCGAACACCAAAGAAGGACGTTATGACACTTATCAGACACCAAAGAAGTACTTATGATACCAACCGGACACCGAAGACGGACTGTTTGACATTTACTGGACACCAAAGAGGGACTGTTTAATACTTACTGGACACCAAATAGGGACTGTTTGGCACTTACCGGACACCAACGAGGGATTATATGACACTTACTGGACATACAAGAGGGACTGTTTGACACTTACCGGACATACAAGAGGGACTGTTTGACACTTACTGCACACCACAGAGGGACAGTATGATACTAATCGGATACCAAATAATGACTGTATATCACTTACCAGGCAGCAACTAGGGACAGCATGTCACTTACCGTGGACACCAAAGATGGACTGTTTGACACTTACCGAACACCAAAGACGAACTGTATGACACTTACCGGACACCAAAGATGGACTTTATGACACCTACCAGATACTTAAGAGGGACTTATGGTGCCTACCGGATACCAAAGAGGGACTGCATGCCACTTACCTGACACCAAAGAGGGACTGTATGACACCTACGGGACACCAAAGACGGACTGATTGATACTTACCGGATACAAGAGCTGGACTGTATGATACCTACCTGACACCAAAGAATGACTGTATGTCACTTAGCGGACACCAAAAATGGACTGTAGGACACAAACCGGACACCAAAGAGGGATTGTATGACACTAACCTAACACCAAAGAGGGACTGTATGACACTTACCGGATCCCAAAGAGGGATTGAATAATCGTTGCAATTCCACACATGAACATTGTGATACTGAGAAGTGTTGACGTCACATCCGGTTTGTCCTTGGCACATATGAGGTTGGACAGGATATACGGTATGGCTATCGTCCCGCCGACACACATTATTGCTTGCTGCACATAACGTGATAACGTATTAATTATCTGATTGTAAGAGAGGAGTGAGTGAGTGAGTGAGTGAGTGAGTGAGTGAGTGAGTGAGTGAGTGAGTGAGTGAGTGAGTGAGTGAGTGAGTGAGTGAGTGAGTGAGTGAGTGAGTGAGTGAGTGAGTGAGTGAGTGAGTGAGTAAGCAAACCAGCAAGCCAGTCAGTCTGTCAGTTCAGTGAGTATGTCAGTCAGTCAGTCAGTCAGTCAGCCAGCCAGCCAGCCAGCCAGCCAGCCAGCCAATGAGTGGAATAAAGTGCTTATTTGTTTAATTGTTTGTTTTTTGTTTATATGAATTAATTCACATACTTTTTCATTAATATAGGATTAATAGTCCCATTATAGAGGGAATAAATGTACTTTTTACAAAAATGATTGATGTTTATTTAACCGCAACACTTCACGTGTTTTGTCTGTTTTAAGTACATATGCATATTAAACTTAAGTTTTTATAAACGGTGTCAGAACTAACAATTTAACTATATATTGTTTGCCTTTATGAGAATGCATTTATATCAGAATACAGCGCTTTAAATAGCAGAAAAGCACACCCAATAGCAAACAAGAATCTAGTTTGGAACATACTAAGTAATTGATACAATAAACTACACATTACAACGTTGAAAATTCTAAACTACGAAACAGTGATCGAGAAAACTGTGAGAATGAAACCATGAAACCGCGATGATTCTGTCACCGTCGTTGTTTCACGTTTCGCCATCGTTGTTTCGTAGTTTCATTATTTCATCGTCGATGTAGTTGAAACTAAGAAACAACGGTTATGAAAAGTTCAAGGAACAACGATGTGAAAAGTAGAAAAAATGAAACAAAGATAGTTAAAAGTCAAAAATATGAAACTAAGAAATCAACTTACTAACGATGGTGAAAGGGCGAAACAAAGATGGTTAAAAGTAAAGGAACCGGCGTGGGGACTTTATTTTGACTTTCCAGTCACGTTTTTTCGACTGTTCACTGTTATTGTTTTGTAGTAACTTTTCACTATGTTTTCATTTTTATGAGTTCATTGTTTTGCGTTTTCTATAATTACCCCAACGGCACACCGCAGAAAGATAGTTAGATTTACCAATGCAATGTGACAAACTGGCATTTAGAAATATGCATCATTAAACTCCTTTACAAATGAGTAAAAAGTCAATTGCATAATGATATAAACTTACCTGTAGTCCGAAGAGGAAACAGAGCGGCGCTGATGGCACGTCTTCTACTCCATACAACACCTTTTGAGTCTGTTCAGCAGACGGCACTTCGTTTTCATTACCCTGGGGTTCATCTGGTGGCTGGCCGCCATTTCTTCTTTTCATCTCATTTTCCTCCGACATTTGTTGATTTAAAAGTCTATTGTTCTGAAAATAAAATAAAAAAATATAAAAAACATGTTTTCTTATACACACACACACATAAAAAGAAGACCAAAACAACGCAGATCATACCATTTGACAGGAAAGACAAAAGACGCATTTCCAGAAAAGTATGAACTGTGTAACAAAGAAATCGAAGATGAATTTCATTTCGTATTGATATGTGACATATTCACACATACCAGAAAAGTGCATTTTGGAAAATACTATTATAAAGACCAAATATGTACAAGTTTATTGAACTGTTGAATACCACAAGTATAACAATTATTAATAATTTTGCTAAATATATTATTAAAGCCTTGATATATATATATAGATATATGGAGATACTTATTTGTGAATAGCGAGACATAAATGTACAGACCAGACTACGGCGAGCGCGCCTAACTACAATGCAAACTATAGACACATAGACTACCTTAAACATTTATATGATTACAGGTGTTAGTTTTATGTAGATAAAACAAATTATTGAATACGTTAGCTTTTTTGATAATGACTGCACACTTCACATATTGTAGAGACGCCTCTTCATTAATCATACCATATACTTGTCCTTCTATTAAAGTAACATGGCTATCTTGACAAATATCTCAACAACAGATATGCATATATAAGATAAGTCACAAAAATTGGTTGGCTAAAGTATTGAGCTCCCCGTTTGTTTGTATTAATGTGGATAGAGTAAATAAGAATCTAATGATCTATGTCGGTATAACCTGACGAAACTATTAAATTTAATTATTAATAATCAATGTAAATTTAACAGGGGTTGGTATGGCCGGGGGGGGGGGATAAAGCATTGTTCCTCACGAAAACAGTATCAAAAATCACATTTTAGTTTCAGAATCTTTAGACATTTACTTTATTTAACTTGTTAAACTAACTCTCTCGCATTCAAATCCAAATAGTCACATTTATATGCCATAGTTTCGCTAAACTATTCAACTTGTCTGATCAAAGCCAGACTACCTTAAAAATCGTTTTCCGATTTAATTTATTAAATGCTCAATATCACAAATAATGAAAAAAAAATCCAACATTACAAAATGCATGGCAACCTGGCGACATTGGTTACAAATGCATAATACAAAAGAAACTTAATCGTAATAGTTTTATCAAACAACGATGCATTTCAACCCTTAATAAAAATTAAACATATAATGTTCTTTCGTCCATAAAAAATGGAAATTTATACCACTCTTACATAAAAGGTTTAATTGTTTATATAAGTAAGTAAATGTTTTATCATAGTGACATGCATATGACACATACGACGAAGAAGCATGATACAAAAATATAGATAAACAGCACCCGGCAAAATAGTCCTATAATAAAATAGTAGTTGTAACACACCAAACATTATCTTTTACAATGTCCTTTGCTCACTCTTCAGAGAAACAAACTGATAGCCGCTTTTCAACAATATTACACCATATTGATATAATGCTGTTTGGTGAACAATCTCTTTAAATGTTCATAAATCACTTTGATAAAATCAAATCTGACCTGTCACTGACAAAGATGTGGACGTCGAAAAAAATAGAAATGTGCCTCAAAAAGTCTCTGGACACTCTAATTTCGCAAAACGGGGTCTTACCTCATACCACCAAACAAAGGATAAAATAATAAATGCTGGTACAAGAAATGATAGAGCTTACGCTAAGAACATGACTTCGGTAAAGTGTTGCTGTCATTTTTAGACAGATCAATTCTTATTCGGTTTCACTTAAAACTTGAAGGTTTGTTGTAGTCAGGTGTTGTCAAATTGTTTGACTGCTCTAACACAACAAAAGTGTGCTATTGTGACGATACAAAACGTTTTGGAACCTGGACCTAAATTCATCATTATTTTGATTCTGAGATTTAGACTCAAACTTATAATTTTAAATAAAAATAATATTCAAATAACATTATAAAAAAAACAAGCAAATTAGTATATTTAGTTGCCGAAACAATCAGTTTTAATGATTATTTAACAGAAAATATTACAAACTCAGAAATTTTTAGCCTTAATTGTCTGTTTATAGGGTTTTCATAAAGGTTAGATTTTGAATCCGAGTCCCATTTCAGACTCAAATTATTGATGAATTTAGGTCGAGGGCAGGAACATATAATATCATAGATATGCTTGTTAAATTGTGTTAGATGGGTAATTCCATCTGTTACAATTACACAATTTTAATATATATTGGATCCTAATAATCTCATTTAGTTATTTAATTGATACACACAATATGTTTATGGAGCATAAACTATTGCAAAATATGTAAAATAATAAATTGTACACTTGTGTCCGTGGTGGCATTTCCAAAGAGTAAATGTTTTATGGGTTGGAACTAAAAACAAAGTACTGCCTTGTTTGATTTTTATATGTTTTGCAGAAATACTTGAAAAAATCATCATAGACGCATTAGGTTGCAATTATGTCCGCTTTTACCTAAAATAATTACATATTTACTTGATAAAAAGTGTTGATGGGGTAATTTACATGCTCAAACGGCATTTGAATACGTTACAGTTCCAAATAATCTTAAATGTTATTTTTGTGATAAGAAACTTATTGTTACAACATATGCGTCATAGAAAATAATAGTATTAGGCGTAAAAAGGTGAATTATACAAAACTTAATATCTAGGTGTTATGTTTAAACTAATAAAAATAAACTTTCCAAATGTTCGTTTGCGGTAGATTTTTGGTATGTTGACCTACAATGACCGTAGATTGGCTGGACTATTACTGATGTATTACATTTGCACATATTTAATAATTCAAAATTTTGACAAAATAATAACAATTATAAAAGATCGAGATATATGTATTAAGCGTTTTTTTGGGTGTGTGTGGGGGGATGGGGCGGGGTTGTCACTTTCTTTTACTACCACTGATTTACAATTCCTATTACCAAAAAAAGGTGTTCTATTGCATATCACATGTGTGCCCCCTATCTGATAGATTTTCATGTGTGCACCAAATCAGTTATCATTACAACCATTTTTTTGGTTTATATATAAATTAAACAATAGGAATGGCGGTTATTAATAAGAACTGAATATATCAATCACTAAAATCACCGGAAATTGTGGTGTAACTACAATTTTCATTCATACTTCTTCTGCGTGTGTGCGCCCTATCTCTCATTTTATTCCCGGTTGATCGAGGTATCTCGAACACTATCCATTTTACGAGAAATCAGAACACACAGTTAGAATTGATTCACTTTGGCGGGATATTTGCACTTGATCGCACGTTAATCTGTCCAGTATAAAGATATATATGTAATTTTCTTTGTTTAAAAATTTCAATTAGGAAGAAATTTTTTTGCCTTGTATGACAGAGTCGCCGATAGAGGGAGTTAATGTATGTGTACGGGTATACCGCGCACATTTGGCGGTAATCGGTCATTCAATGTTGAGAGCGCGACCAGTACTATTGAATTAAAAAAAAAGCATGAATATTGAAAATGTAAGAATCAAAAGATGCTTTTATTTCATAATCATAGAATTATGATTATTTGTAAAATAATTTTTGAAGGACGATATTGATATTCTAGGGATATTTGCAAGATCATATTGAATGATAAATATATCGGTTTAAAATGATAAATATATGTATGTACATATATGATATAATCTGGTTGCACTATAGAGCGCTAGAATCAATTAAACATATTTAATTGAAATTGTGTTGTTTTTGTTCTGTTAATTGAGACGGTGGAAGTAGAAGTGAATAACATGTTTCTTACCTGAAGCGACAGAAAATCGCTGAATTTATGTGTGGATTCTATCATAAAAATCACGTGACCAGAGATCGTAATTCCACCGTATCTGATGACTGACGACCAATTCATCAACTGATATGAAGTGTATTCACCAATTAGTAAAACCTTGTTTATACATATTTTGCTCGTTGTAACTGAACGTTTGTAATAAGCAAGAGTGACACGGGTAATTTAAAGTGTATACTAGAAAATACGTGTTATAAATGCTGAAGAGAAATTACATATATGTATGTTCACATATTCTAAAAATATATCATTGACTTGATGTGATGGTTATAATGAATGACAAGTAAAATACTTTTATACCACCTACAGCAGACATGTTTATTATTGTGAATTATGAAGTTAATACAGTTTATCGAAAATAGTCGCCTGTTGTTTTTGTAATTGCATTGGAAAATTGTTCATCGGGCGTTTCACTCGCGACCGTGTTGGACTAGTGTGTTTGCTACACGGTTTAACTCAATACTGGGATATTGCGATTGACAGTGGCGTAGCTTCATATAGGTACTGTAGGCACGTGCCTACACTTTTTTTTTAGAGAAATCGAAAACACAAAAATTCCGAAAATGCTATAAAAATCGGACCCTATGGCGTAGGGGGTTACCTATAAACATTGTAACATCTATTGTATGAAAATAGTAGCCACTTGAAACCATGAGACAGAAAGCTACTTCATTTTCCCTTTTATTAAAGCAGAGACATAGACACGCATATGTCTCTGATTAAAGAGAACAAACCTGAAAACATTACATCTTTTATCATTTTATGTGGTAATAAATCAGTGAATTCAAGGTTAATATCAAGGATAACCAGGTCCCTTAAAACATAAAAAATAGACGCCAAAATGTCTACGACAGTCTAGCTTAAACAAATATTCGGAGGAGCATGTCCCAGAACCTCCCCACAACTGTGCCTACACATTATTTTCAGCCAAGCTACGCCACTGATTGATCTGATTATGTTTGGGGTTTTTTTCTGGTTGGTGATAGTGTAAACACAGACATCGATGATTCTCCGTCTGTCTGTAACGCTCATAGATAATTATATTGGATTCACCAATTATATCAATAAAACGCAATATACCACTCACCTCATTATCCTCCATTGTCCTGCCTTGTTTGATTTTGTTATAGAGCAATCCTTCAGTATCTGCCCTGCCTTTTTCACCCATTAGTGTTCAAATTTATTACACAACTTTCATTCACAGTTTCATTTAAATAACTTTGTAGATATTCAGGCATCTAATATTGTCCGCAGCACTGTCATACGTTACGTGATTTTATAAACAGCTCGGGGCAAGACTACATCATGATCACCAATAAAACTTTATAAAACAGTTACAAACTCATTTCAGCATGTCGAATTATATCAATCAATTAATTTTTTTCAGCAATCGGCAACTTTTGCTATAAAGTATTTTTTTTTAAATGTTAAGTGAGTTACTTCCCTTAGATCATTCTGCCGGTGATTTTTACAGTTATTCGCCTTGAGATCTCGACGGTAAAATAAAAACATTTGCTGTACGTCGTTCAGACGTGAGAATTTTAAGTTAGTTTCCACAGATACTCTTGTAAACCTGCGTAGCCACACAATGTACGTTACTTAAATAGTTATATCATTGTAAAATAGTGACTCTGGTGTTAAAGCATGATCATGTAAACTCTATTTTTGGAATACGTATACGAGTTTATGAAATGACTTGGTACTAAAACGTGTTCGAAACTTAATTATATTTTGTGAAATAAGTTTCATAATTAAAAAAGTTATTGTTCTTTTTTCGTTTTTTTGTTTGTTTTTTTTGTTTGTTTACTTTCAGCTTTTTACAAGCTTCACTATCATCACATCACTTGAACAAATCATTGAAATTTTAACCATGTGTTGTATGTGATATCGTTTATGTCATTTTACTACCAGGCAGAATATTTGCCTTTGGTCATTTATAATGTTTTACAAAGAAATAGTGCAAAGACAGTACGTATTGCAGTAAACTGTTACATCGGCAAATCTAAGTCTATCTTACAGTGAACTTATATGGAAATCGTTTTATATAAGTTTAGAAATAATTATTAATTATGTAAAATCATGTTTTAATGTACTAGTTTTATCAGCCAGGTACATTTCTACATGTTAATCCGTTTAGTAAAATCTATCCGCTTTATTGTACATGTGATGACAACTTTATTAACTGTTTTGTTTAAAATCCATCAGCTCTACAATAAATCCTAGCGGCTATTATCAATTCAAAACTTGGTACTTGGGGAGTGTTGCCAAGATTAAAAAAAACCCGCCAAGATGTACTTTTTTTAATTGGTTACTATAGATCACATGTACTAGAAACATGGTAATTTTATTAAAGCCCGTTTTAGTTATAAAATAGGAGTTAATGGGTAAGAAGTAAGTCGCAGATTCGGTCTTCAGTTTTCGTGTTTCAACATTCACAATGTAGTTCTTAAGCAGTGCAGCGGTTTCGGTCGCTAGGCGCGACGTATGGTGCTAAAGCAATTTTGTCCTATATTTTTATAGTATATATATTGCTATTTATTAAACGGATGTTTATATTGTATAATCACGTTTAATGAATTTACAAATGGAAATACAATGACTGAACTTTACACCAAGTGTTTATCTTCAATCACTACCGTCTTCAACCGTTACCTGCGGCACAAACATGTCATACGTGTTACAAAACATTGTATAATATTATAACGCTACAGTGCATGATAATCATTCTTGCGAGTGAAATAAATCAGTTGGCATTTTTTGGTCTTTTTTTTTTAAAAATATTTTTACATTTATTTGACAACTTAATGTTTAATTAAAATTAGTCTAATAAATTCTATCATACACATTACGTGTTCCTACCCACAATTTCGAGATTTAATTCATTAATAAGTCATTATGTTTAAAGTAATTTTGTTTTAAGATTGGAGGTCAAGAGTTCTTTTATTAAACATCTCAAATACAAACTTTGCCAGTTTGATTATCTTGTCAGAATTGGCTGTGCTCATCAAACTGTAGAATTCATATACATTTTAATAGTTGTGATCGTTATAGTTAATAAAGAAACAGTGTAAAAGACAATGGAGCACCTTTTTAAAGGATATTGAAGCATGCTTGTCTTTCTGCTTGTTTTTATACGAGTTGAAGGTTCAATAAGTACATTTAAAATGTAGACAATTTCAGTAGTTGTTGTTGTTTATTGCAAATCTGCTATTTGTTATTAACCTTAAATTATATATATCTTTGAAGATGAATACTAAAATTAACTCTAAAAGTTAAGTGTTCGCTTGGACGTCCGTATGTTCTACACAATACGATAATACACTGGTGCATATTTTTTTATCATGTATTCTTTTCCAATTGAAATGCGATTCAAGGAGAAATAACAATTACGAATATATATACGTTAGATTAAAAGTAAATGTAAAAGAAAGAGAGTTTATGTTATGATGTAATCAAATTACCTTTATTGTACGTAAAACTAGTAAAACTTGTCCTACCATATATAAAGATGCCACACAAAGTATCTGAGATTCGAAGAAAATTACTTGTTACCTCCAGTATAGAAGTTCATGACAGAAATGACAGTTTTGATCGTGACACTTGATTGAAAATTTTTATGGCATAAAATTTGTTATAGTGTATTCACTTCCAAAAACAAAATTAATCAATTAAAAAAAATGGGATCTCCTGGACCTTCTACTAGTAGTGTCGAAGAAGTGTTGAAAGATGCTCCTGTCCGTTCAACAACTTTAGCAAAATATTACAAACTGATTCGAGTTGTTGTATTTTATTTCAGTCGGAAGATGTAAAACAGTTACACCATTTATGAGTGATATTTTTCAAGAATATGTATTGCGGCTGTTAATGATCTTATTGCGTCCGAAGTAAAATACATTCTAAAATGTCTGTTTAAAAAACAAATTTTGTATGAGGATACTATCGAAGATGATACAGTAATGACAGAAATATGAGGATTTAGCTCTGGTGATTATTGGTGGCGACTGGAGTAGCTATTTTACAAGGAAGCGGGTATTGAATCAGACTGTTCCAAGCAAATATGAGGATCGTTCTATGAAGACGTCAAAAAAGCTACTGACCCAAAGCACATTTTATTAGACTATCATATATTCGTCTGATTTTGGGTCATATACTGATTTATCTGATAATGTTTCAAGTATTCTAAAACCATATGAAAGTATACTTATACAGGAAAGTGTTGACTGCTGCTCAATGAGTAAGAGGTGAGATAGGCATGACTCCCTTCGGGAAGGAATAGACATTGATTATGTAGACAAGGTAATTCCTGGAAGGTTCATTCTCTATCTCACCTGCTATTTGGTGGTGTGACGATTATTCTAGATGGTAATGCTGAAGTATACTAGCGCAGGAGATATAGTATTTGGCGTATCTAACGGCATACACAATCTCAAGATGTTGGCCTTGGACATACTCTTCACAAGACAGCTCGTTCTGAAATGAGTGTCAGTCTTTTTCATGCTATCAACCACACTGTTATAAATATTATCAGTAGAATTGGCAACTTAACTGCATATGACAGTCTTGGGATGTATATCGAAAATGGATATGATCTGTTCATGTCCTGTGATATTATTGGTGCTGTTGAAGCAACGTTAGATGAAAGAAACATAGTTAACAGCACAATATGGTGGTTGGGAAATACAGTCAAACTCTAGAGAATATTATGTGGGTACTAATACCAGAACTTAATAATTGGGCAAACATACTTCTGCTGATACTATGAAAACTATCCACTTAGATAAAGCAATGATGGTAGGCTATATCCAATACATGGACCTGACAACATAAATGCAAGTAGTAGGTACACAAACAATAATGAAACACGTTAAACAGCATATATTCGGAATATTTGAATACATTTTTAGCAAAATAGTCAAAATGATGTGCAAACGTTCGGAGAGCTTACACTGAATTAAGCAGTCCAGATATTCTGCCAATGACAACTATAGGAATGCTTCCAAAACTACAATCCTATTTACATGAACTGAACACATTTACTACTGTTATCAATATATTTGAAGAAATTTCAAATCATATTGGTCAAAGCAACACCGTTATCACAACAGATCAGCCATCCTTTCTAAAACGAAATAACTTGTATGCGGCAATCAAGACTGTTTACTTAGATGATGTGAAGTCTTTCGAAAGACAGCACCGGATATGTGTGGGGAATTTAAAGATAGGATTTTTATAGTCAAAAGGAGCAAAATCACTGAACACTGACGAAGCAGCAAGCTGGATAAAAACATTTGTAACATGAACAATAGGAAAAAAGGAATCACACAAAATGACCAAGCCAGAGATAAATTCTGTGTCATTTTGACAACTCAATCGGATGTGTTAGAGAAGTCACTATAAGGAGAAAGTGGTGCAGAGGAAGACCATATTTACACCAGATATGATTGTCTGCCTTTTGGAACTGATCTTAATGAGTCTGATGTTCAAGATTAGATCAAACAAATGGATACTTTTGACATTTTCTGAGTATGATCCTTTGAAGAAAAACCCAAACAATTGCGTTGATATATGATGTTTCAAACATGCAGAAAGTTCTGGTTGTTAAAGATGACAGAAAACTTCTTCAGAGTCTATCAAACATTTAAATGTTTAAACATATCTTTGTAAGCTGTAAATGCTAGCTGAAATGTAGAAATTGATTCTGTGCTGAAACACAAGTTGTCCTTGGTACCTCTGCCAGTTGTTAGGGTTGTATGATTTAGGAACTCTACCACAAAGACTGAGTTATTGAATGTCTCTGAACATGAAGTGATTTTAACTTGATGGCTTTCCCAATTCTTCACTGCAATGATACATAATCATTGATAGTCGCACTATGATTCAGGCTTTTGGAATATGTGCTATCCGAATAGTTACTTTCTGCATTCTAACAAATATCCTTATTATATAACAACGTATTAACTAGTATACTAGTGTATATAAAAACGACTATAGATCATAAGCTTTCTTTGTTGAGCAATATCACAGAATATTAACTATTTCTATACCGCTATTAGTTTTGTCCGTCTTCTATTGTGACCTCATGAAACTCTTTCCTTCTATTTTAATATGCTTAATTTCTCATAAGGTTTGTTTATGTATTCACTTCATTTGATTTAAAATACTTGCTTGTTCTTATTTAATGGAAGCTTGCATTTCTCATAAATTTTACCCATTTTTGACCTAATTTTGAGATTATAAGGTGATTTCATGATTGGCATCCACCGTCACAGGTTTGTATACATACCAAGGAAGACATTAAGCATGGATGCCAAATTCTACTCAAATTTGCCATCAAAAGTTTTTTTCCTGTGTTTGGATGGCCTACTTTTATGTACAACGTAGGAATTTATATATTTTTGTTTGACAAAATAGTCGTTTGTGCACATCAGTTGAAGACGACAAAAATCCATTTTCCGTTATGATAATGAATGACCTTAACGTTTGCGCTTGTTGAGGGTTTCGAATGTATTTAATTCGTAATAATATGCACAATATGTTATGTAATACCGTAAATGTTTCGCGACAATGACATAATTTAAAGCAGTTGATTTTTTTTAGATTCGAAACTGCAGTCTGGTCAGTAAAGGAAATACCAACAAGCATCTGTAATATTTAATTAATATATATGGCTCAGGTCTGTAATTACATGTAATTACATGAACATCATCTCAGATGCCTATGTGTTCATCACTTTGTCCTGTTTATTAATACCGTTATAGTTGATCTATATTTAGATCCAATTTGTAGCCTGATGACCTTATCGCATACCGTATATAACAGTACTTACATTCGTCTTCATGTGTCAACTATTTTACACCTCTACGATATTTTGAAACTGATTGATTTAAAGGACACTCAAAAATAATTAATAACATAATATCTACATGATGCAAATTATATGGAATAAGGAACTGCAGTATGTGTACATGAAGGTATTTAATTTCGTTTGTAGTATGGAAAGATGGCAAAACTCTCGAAATTGGTTAATAGTTTATATAATCGAAGACATACATGACAACAAATGTAACATTTATTCGATTTTCAACAATTTATGATAGAAAAAAACCCATCAAATAACATTTCTTAAGACTTTTTGTTACTGATATCAGTGACCTAAAAGATTATATGTCTGCTGATATTTTGAAAACTAGTTTGTCGCCACTAGTCACAAGTTTTATATATTATAAAAAAAGTTAAAGTTTCAATTAGAGATACTAATACATGACCAATATGACAGATATATAAACTAAAATGTTTGTTCTTTTGACATTTCGATATTGAAATGTTGAAGCTCAATGTCCTCTTTGGTTTAGGCAGAGACGTATAAGCAATTAATTAAATCACTGGTTTAGGCATGTAATTATAAGTCTGGTGGACCCATATTTCGCTATTTATACCCCCCTCCCACACACATACACACACCACCACACACACACACACACACATACATCCTATAAATCACGTAATAAAAGTATAGCGTCATCGTTGGCAATCATTTTGAAACAAAAATCTAAACAGATACTTATCTAAAAAACAAATCATTGTATGCAACTTTAACATATACTTTTTTACATATTTTTTGCTATATTTCTCAGTATACAAGATTGATTAAGAGTATTTTTTGTATATTGATTCTTAAAAATATTTATAAATGATGAAACCAACCCTTTCCCAACTCATTACTCGTCGGTAGCAAAATGATATGAATAATAATATCGTTTTGTAAATTTTCAAATAAAATTAGTTTTTTATTCAATCTGCAATGCATGGATTCATACAGTTATATTATGATCTGTGCGCTGGAACTTGGAAGTTGACTTCTGACATTATTTTTTCCCCGGTATTATTATGTTGTAATTGTTTTACACAGATGCAAAAACATATTTTGAAAAATACACTGGGGATGAACCCAATGCTTTAAAATTTTAACCTTTTTCTCTCAAATTGGGTTCGAATGTGGCTTCATAAAACTTTCTGATATGATGTTTTTATGCGATATCATTATGTAATACGCGTATCACATGGGTGCAAAAAACTACTAAGTGCCCTGGAAGTACTTTTGGAAAATTTCAAATGGAGTCCAATTAAACTTACAAAAAATTCCTGAAATTATTATTTATGTTTATATTATATACAATGACAAAGATTTACATCTAGGTTGAAAAACACACAATGTGCTATACCGCTACTTGTATGGCACTCGGTAATATGGACCCTCTGCGGTGTTATGTCATATTATCGCCACATGTGTCAGTCAAATTGCTGTTTTAGTTTTATTCTTTATTTAAGTCTCATCATGGTTAATAAATAGTATATACATCATATAAAACAATCCTTAAATCTAACAAATAACCATGCCATTCTATATAGAGCATTATAAGAGACTATAATTAAAATTAGTCAAAACATGTTTTTAACATTTTATCACACATCCGTTTATATATTTGCATGTTTATTGATAAACATGCATAATATTAATCGCAATCTATTTAATAATACAAGTGTTAACGTCTATATACACAGTAAAAAAAGAGAGGCCGTTGCTTATCTTGACATATAGTCTAAAATGTTATTGAAACTATATATGATTACAATGTGAGGAGGAAAAAAGTTGCTTATGCAACCGCTATTCAAAGCTTAAAAAATGATTTAAAAAATCGAATATCACTCTAGATAAGATCTACAGTGAACTGATTAACACCGACTTCTCGTCATGGTATTAAAACGATTTATATATCTAAATGAATTATTACATTATTTATATAAAATTCTATTTCGATTTTGTAATATATTAAAACGGGTTTTGGCACACATTCTAATCATTTCTTGATTGGAATACAAAAAGGCCATTTTTTCATTATCTGATAATTCAATGAAATCGTTACATAAAAGGGTAGCTTTATCAATCATTGTTTTACGCTTTTCAACAAAATGTCTACATTTTAATAGTGCGTGTATTTCAGTTTCAACGTCACTTTTACAAAATGGACATAGACGTTAATTTTCAGGTATATTTTCATATCGGCCTGTTTCTATATTTAAGGGAGCTACACCACATCTGAACTTAGCAAATGCCGCTCTATGTTTTAAGTGTAAAATGACTTTATACCATAATCGGACTTAAAAATTCAATACGTTTAAGCTTATTTCGACCATTATTTAGTCGACCGCCCACTAAATCCACACTATTTGACCAATCTACATTGTAACTGTTCATTAAAGACGCTGTTATATCTTGTATAAAAACTTCTTTGAAAAAGGTATGTTAATATTTCAATAGAAATCAAGGTTGAGACCGTTAAATTTATCAACTACATCATCAATCCATTTTTTGCATGAACGATTGGCTTTTTTAAAAGCCAAAATAAAAACAATTTTATTTATTCTTGAGTTCCTCATATTTACATAGCGAACCCAATAGGCCTCTCTCAAATTATAAGCATGCCAGATATTCCATTATCCAAGCGAGGTTAGGAGCTCATCACACTACCAGCTGATTAGCAGACGACTATAACTACATAGGAAAATGGCTACACCCCTATCGACTTGGGGTAAATTATCAGCTTTTTTTAAATGTAGACATTGTTTTGAGACATACTTGTAATAAGATGAGTTCGAACATGTATAATGAGTAAATAAAACGTTAATTGACTTTATTTTATATGTTTTTTTTTCATTATTTCTCTGTGATCTGTTACACCCCCTATTATGTCATATCCTCCCCCCCCCCCCCCCCCCCCCCCATATTATTTTTGTTTTATAAAAAAAAAAAAAATAGAAGACTTTGAACGAAATAAAATGGTTAACTGTTCTGTTGTGTTCTTGACAATGAACACTTATATGAGTACACATGGTAACGCACAAATATTCATGGAACCTGACATTATACAGACGGTTTATATCCCTTCTAAATCACTTTCAAAGAGAGGTGTTAATTAGCCTTAATCTTCAGGAATGTTTACACAGGTCAAATGTGAATTAATTGATTTACAGCAGACTCTTTCCTCCATCCCCCACACCTCTGAGAATTTGTAAATACATTCAGTTATCAGATCATAAAATATGGTTTAACCAGTATAGCAATACATAAGCTGAATGATATAAAAACTTAATTTTCAAATTATGAACTACTTAAATCAATAATTAAATATTGTATTTTGACCTTTACATTAATTAAACGGTCAACAAATTTAAATTAACAGATGTAGTCAGACTTATATCTCAATTATTATCCGAGGTAGCCATGTAATCTCTATGTACGCTAGTGTTGCTGTAAGATAGGACATGCTCCTAACCTCGTTCTGGTGTAGATATGCATATTCATGAGATAATATTAAGAATGGTCTATTATTACAAACAGTTTTCCATTGTTTAACATAGGAAGGCATCCAGCCCATATCACCAGCCACAGCAGCTGTTGGAGTATATTTGCCAACTCAAATATCTGCGAGTCAGCTGGTTCCTTATCGGTACGCCGATCATGAAAGAACCCTGCTGATATGTATATTTGATTGTAACACGTCCAGATGAATGAACCCGCGGCATGTGATTAAATAGGAAAGAAATAATGAAAACTGTCAAACATTTAAGCGAATCATTTTAACATATTGTTAATACTTTCAATTAATTAAATATTTAGTTCTCAAAATCCGTGATACTAATATCATTTAAATGAAAAGAAAAATCAGCGTAAAATTATTAAGCTCTCGGTAGTATGACTATATGTATGTCTGCATTTATATTCATTTTCTGTACAAACATAAAATATACTGATTAAATGCATGTGCATTATTCGTGTGGTTTAGGAAATCGTTGAATGTACTCGAAAGCTATATAAGACCGGTGTCACGTTAGATTCACACGCACTTCCGATAGTCCACGCATGTGGATCTGCCGTGGGGGTCATGAGATTCACACGCAGAAAAATATTACGCATTTGTTACTGTTTGGAATCGAATAATTACATTTGTTTAAAGGTTATTAATCATTTTAAATCGCGCGTCTCCGTTTAAACAAAGGTTGAACCTGCAAAAAAAAAACACATTGGGAGTGTTATTTTACTCTTAAAACATACACTTGGTGGCAATAGAAAATAGACGTGGTTTTGGCGCTTTAAGAGAAAGACAATCACCAACAGTGAGTCACCGTTAAACACAATTTTTACTAAATTAATAACTGTTATTTTAGTGAAACATACATCGATCGAAAGCTGAACTTTTACCTGATCGAGTGATGTTAACATATTCATAGAAACTGTCGTACCTACGGAGAAGTAATCATTTTTTTCACGGGCATTTTTCTTCGAGAAAACGTCGAAGAATATCCACAACCATTTCATGCAGTATTGTCAAGGACTTGTATCTTTATATAATTCCATGAGCATTGTTATAACTAATGAAATCGCTGATTTAACAACATGAATGGTAAACTTATCATTAGATTATTTAAATATAAAAATAAAAGAAAACAGCGTAATTAACTTTAGTAAAATAAAAATATTAAATATTGAATAACATAAATATTAAAACATGATGAACAACATATAATTTATGTAAATTACATAATAGGCTTCATCTTTAATTAAGAATATATACAACACAGATACATAAGTTATTCTTGAAATAATAACCGATCGGTGGGCTATGTTCTTACAAAATCAAAAGTAAAGACAATATTTTCTAAACGGATTAAATTAAGAAAAATAAGCATAAATTTAAAGCAATATGCAGTTGCGGGGGAAGGGTGGGGGTGGGAGGGGGGGGGGGGGGGGGTTGTATACAAGTCCTTGACTTAATAATTTTCTTATGATAACAAGCTGCTATTTTCGCACCTGTTTGTATAGGTCTCTGATATTGTGTAGTTGAAATGACAGCAATAATTATTATTATAGATATTTTGTCCTAATTTAGATTTGCGATATACGCCCGTGTAAAGTGTAAAGTGTTTGTTTATTATAGTGTCGTTTATTATAGTGTCACCCCTATTGAAAGGGCCAGCCACACTGGGCTTATGAGACACCTTTATGCTGTACAGTTACTCCTCGAAAGGTATCATTGCCAGGCGTTAGGCGGTTAGACATTCGGTACTCCTCAATCTAGCTAGCAACTGGGTAAGCAACCGGTCGCATCGGAAAAATCCCAGTGCTTTCAGCGGGATTCGAACCATCGACCTCCCGCTTCCGAGGCGGATGCATTAACCACTAGGCCACGGAAGACGGAGAGCATGTTATATATATTATAATAATCAATAAGCAATCTGTTAACCTTAAGGGAGTGGTTGCCGCCACTAACTCCCCTCATCACTCCCTTCCATGCACCCTTTCATTCTATTTTTACTTTATTCTTGTCATAATATCTCTCCTCCTACGTTTCTTAAATTCTCTCCTCTTTGCCTGCCTGCCTGCCTGCCTGCCTGCCTGTCTGTCTGTCTGTCTGTCTGTCTGTCTCTCTCTCTCTCTCTCTCTCTCTCTCTCTCTCTCTCTCTCTCTCTCTCTCAACCCCTTGATCGTATCTTATTTCTTTTTCTCTACTATCCCACTATCCATCACCTCATATTCTCCTCTCTTTTATCATTGTCCTTTATCACAGTTCCGATCTTCTTTATTCTTTCTACATTTTCAAACTTAAATCTAGCTCTCTCTCTCTCTATTCTCTCAAACTCCGCTCTCTTTCTTTCTCCGTCTCTCTCTCTGTCTCTCTCTGTCTCTCTTTCTAATCCTGACCCTATATCTCATGTTCCACATTTCCTGAGCGTTTTTAATCTCTTTTATTACTTTTTGTACCTGTATCAAGGAGTTTGTGGGAAGGGGAAGGCCCTCCACCCCTCACTGGTTTAGGCAAGTAATTAGAAGTCTGGTGGTCTTCCGCTTTAATAGTAGCTATTTATAACCCACCCACCCACACACACATAGTGTGTACAGTGATATATTATACCAACGTTTTCATTAAAACTTGCTTAGATTTGTGTTTATGTACTGCACTAAAGAGGTTATGCACTCTAAACAGGTGTCATTGTACAAAGAATGACAGCTAGTATTACGCATAATATTATAAAACTCTGACAATATCTTTTGAATAAATATAATAAATATGCACACGAACTGCGCATATTAAACAAAAAGTGTATATTAATAGTATATATTTATGCAGACGTTAATATATTTTCATACTTGAGTTTAAATTCAAAACACAAAATATCTGAATGTCTCGTACTTATATGATTTTAAATATCTTTTATAACGATTTTGTTGCTGAGTATTCTCTTACTAGAATTAGACTTCATTCATTCCAAAATTAGATATAAATGAAATGTGTATATATGAGACATGAGCATCGCATTCTCGTGTCTGTCTGTCTGTCTGTCTGTCTGTCTGTCTGTCTGTCTGTCTCTCTCTCTCTCTCTCTCTTTCTCTCTCTCTCTCTCTTTCTCTCTCTTAATCACCTATCTTTCTTTCTCTGTCGTCTAACATTAGGTGTTCTAATATTCTTACATACCATAACGTTATCATGTTGTTGATGATTTTTCTATTTATCGTTGTCACCGTTTTCTCTATGGGCGACGCCTCCAGAAAAGTATTTGTAATTTTTAGAGTTTAAGAGGATAGTGCAGGGATACAGAATACCTTTTTGTAGTGATCCCGAGTATTTTATATGCACGGTGAAAGCACCGATACATGGGATATCGATTTGTTTTAAAGTCTCATCCGAATGACTGATAAGTATTTTAGGTATAGGAGCAGGGGATAGAACTTGCGACTACTGGGTTCGAAGTCACTTTATCCTCACTTTCACTTCTCCTTTTATGTTCGTTCCCTATACACCTTTGTGTTCAAAACCTTACTACACAAACACACCAGTACCAATGTCTATTACTTAATCAACACCGTGAAAAAACACACGTTTAAAACATTATTTAAACTTATCTAAACATATGCAGATAAAAGGTCTTGCTCAAGGACATTACACATAGCTGTGGCGGGGTATCGAACCCGCGACTTCACAATGGGTCCAATGCTCTACCGTTGGACCAAGCACTCCACAAATCAGGCGCTACAGGAAAATGTTGGTAACCTATTTACAAAACTTCGATATTTAATTTATATCAAGTGACACATTCTACTTGTGCGGTTAACCCGTTTGGCACTTAAAATACAAAAGACAAACGCTACGTACAAGATAATCACAAAAATATACACATGTATGGTAACCACACGTTTGGTACCTTAATTACACAAGACAAAGTATCACATGCTTGATAACTACACGTTTGGTACCTAAGTTACAGAAGACAATGAATACATGTACCTGCATGATAATCATCCGTTTGAGATATTTATTACACAAGACAAGTGCTACCTGCAACATAGATACAAATTTGGAATATAAGTTGCACAAAACAAGCACAAAGTACATGATGACCACCACTTTGATACTTTAATTACACACAACAATCACCAACGACATGATAACTACACATTTGGTATTTAAATGACACAAGACAAAAACCAAGTGTATGATAAGCACAGGTTTGGTACTTCAAGAATACAACACAAGTGTTACCTGCATAATAAGCACGTGGCACGTGTTTGGAATTTTAATTACACCAACTCCATGAGACCATCCGCTTTGGTACCTACATTACATAAGACAAGCAACAAACTCGAAGAGACCATTCGTTTTGTTGCTTACACAAGCACAAATTGCATGATAAGCACACGTTTAGTACCTATCTTACACAAATAACGCATAAGCGGCATGAGAACCACACGTTATGTATGTAAATTACACAAGACAACCACCAAAGGCATGCGAACCACGCGTTTGATATAAATTACACTAGACAAGCACCAACTGCATGATAAGCACAGATTGATACCTAAAAGACAGGCACCAACAACGTGAGATCCACACGTTTAGTACATAAACTACACGAGACAATCACTTACTGTATGATATGCATATGCATCAATGACATGAGAATCTCGTTTTGTACCTTTTTTACATAAGACAACCGCTACCTACATGATAAGCAAGTGTTTGGTACTTAACTAACACAAGACAAGAACCAACTACTTGAGAACCACACATTTGGTACCTAAATTTCACAATAAAATCACCAACGGAATGAGAACCACTCGTTTGGTACCGACAATACATAAGACAAGCACAAACTGCATGATAAGCACACGTTTGGTCCCTGTTATACGATAAAAGCATAAACGGAATGAGAAACACACATTAAGTAGATAAATTAAAAACGACAAGTACCAACGGCATGAGAACCACGCGTTTTGGTACTTAAATTACACTAGACAAACACCAACTGATTGATAAGCACACGTTTAGTACCTAAAATAGACAAGACAGGCACCAACGGCGTCAGATCCACACATTTGGTACCTAAATTACACAAGGCAATCGCCAACTGCATGATATGCACACGTTTGATACCTAAATAACACAAAGCATCAAGGCCAAAAGAATAACACTTTTTGTACCTTAATTACATAAGACAAGCGCTACTTACATGATAAGCACGTGTTTGGTACCTAAAATACACAATAAAATTAGCAACGGAAAGAAAAACAAACGTTTGGTACCCAAATTACACAATTGAAACATAAACGGCATGGGATAACACGTTTAGTACGTAAATTACAGACGAAAAGCACCAACGGCTTGAGAACCACGCATGTGGTACCCAAATTACACTAGACAAGCACCAACTGCATGATAAGCACACGTTTGGTACCTTAAGTACACAATTAAATCATAAACGGCATGAGAACCACACGTTAAGAACGTAAATTACAAACGAAAGCACCAATGGTATGAGAAACACTCGTTTTGTATCTACATTATACTAGACAAGCACCAAATGCATGATAAGCACGCGTTTGGTACCTAAACTATATACGACAGGTACCAACGACATGAGAACCGCACGCCTGGTACGTTAATTACACAAAGCACCATCGGCATGAGAATCATACGTTTGGTACCGTAAATACATAAAACAAGCGCTACCCGCATGATAAGCACGTGTCTGGTACCTGAATTACACATTTAAAGGTGTAAACCCACCATTGATTTTTGTTCTTTATTCTATAGTAAATAATAAAAATTTGGAGGCTTGTTTGAATGCTTCAATTGAGGCATAAACTTGCCAAAATGTTGTTTTTTTATGAAGCAAATGTCTCCAATTTGTCATTTAAGACTATGAGAGTGTAAAAAAGAGGTTATTTTACCTACAATAAACATTTTGGAAAATCACCCCCATTTCACTCAAGTCTCTCTTATAGGTGTAAACCCACCATTGATTTTTGTTCTTTATTCTATAGTAAATAATAAAAGTTTCAAGGCATGTCATTCATAGAGAATCCCAAATGAAAGAAGTGAAACCTAAATTTTACTGTTTGTCAACCTCTGCACTATCAAATTATGATGAGAAAAGTAGGGGTTATGTGTCATAACAGTGATTTTTTTTCTGCTCAGTGTGTACACTGGTGACAAAGTGAAAGTAGACTTCCGAAATATTGCAATCATACCCCAATTTCCAAGCATCATTTTTTTTCTTCTAAATTCACAATTCAAACATGACAATGCTATCAAATTGTTCAAAATACATCAATAATGCCATTCAAATAAAAACAATGAGCATTAAAATAAGGAAAATGCATTTTTAAAGAAGAAGAAATGAGGATTATTTATAACCGCCATTATGTGACTACCCCACGGAAGCACTTCCTTTTTGCAATGGTGGAACTACGCCTAAAGCATAAACAGCATGAGAACCACACGTTTGGTACCTTAATTACACACAACTAGCACCAACGGCATGAGAACCACGCGTATGGTACTCAAATTACACACGACAAGCACCAACTGCATGATAAGCACACGTTTAGTACCTAAACTACACATGAGTTTGGTACCTAAATTAAACAATTAAATCATCAACGCCATGAAAATCACAAGTTGTGTACTTTAATTACATAAGACAAGTGCTACATGTATGATAAACACGTGTTTGGTGCCTAAAATACACAAGACAGGCACCAATGACACGAGAACCACACGTTTAGTACGTAAATTACACATTCAAAAAGCGGGGTGGTAGTGTTATGGATAGAGTGTTGGCCGCTCACGCCAGAGGTTGTGGGTTCGATCCCCCGATTGACCCGATGGATGCCTCTCATAAAACAACACTCAGTACAGTGACTTCCATAACCAACATACTCGTCACTGATCATGACTTCCACCATCAACATACCCGTCAATGATCATGGCTTCCATTACCAACATACACGTCACTGATCATGGCTTCCGTAACCAACATACACGTCATTAATCATGGCTTCCATAACCAACATATTCGTCACTGGCCATGGCTTCCATAACCACCATACACGTCACTGATCATGACTTCCATAGCAAACATACATGCCACTGATCATGACTTCAATAACCACCATACACGTCACTGATCATGACTTCCACCATTAACATACCCGTCACTGATAATGGCTTTCATAACCAACATACACGTCACTGATCATAACTTCCATAACCAACGTACTCGTAACTGATTATGGCTTCCATAACCAACATACACGTCACTGATCGTGATTTCCATAACCAACATACACGTCAATTATCATGACTTTAATAACCAACATACCCGTCACTGATTATGACTTCCATAACCAACGTACTTGTCACTGAATATGGCTTCCATAACCAACATACACGTCACTGATCATGACTTCCATAGCCTACATACACGTCACTGATCATGACTTTAATAACCAACATACCCGTTACTGATCATGGCTTCCATAACCACCATACTTGTCACTGATCATGACTTCCATAACCAACAAATCCGTCACTGACCTTTGCTTCATGTTACACAATTATAATTAATCGTCACTGAATACGATTGTCACAAAATCGAAGTCGACAATAATCAAGTGGCACGACTACTAATGTACCTGATTTCCTTTTTTTGTCATAGCTGTAGATCACTCATGATAATAAACTTTTTTTTCCACACCAGATACAAAAATACTATATTAACCATTAGATTTTAAATGTAATAAATAGACCAAGTTTGTCACTGGACACATGCAATAAGAGATATTTTTTTATTTATTTTGCTTATTTAAGCCAAAACATGGCCCATGAACATTTATACAATAATACACACAAACATGATAAACAGGTATATGGCAGACAGTTATAATAAATTATAGTGTATATGCTCACCATTTAAACATTGAGAAGGAAAAAAAATTTGATGGTCAAAGATCACGGGAGAAAACAATTCTTGTAATTTTGAATTAAGTAGGTCTACTGATTTCAAGACGAGAATGTAAACTTATTAATGAGCAATCTTAATTTAAAAGCTTCATGTACATAAACACTTAACTTTTTCATTTTGGGCTTATTTTCAGTAGTTAGTAAATGCACACATTTAAAATAACTTGTTTTTTTCCAATAGTATGGTTTTAAGTAAATTTTATTCAGTTCAATAAAATTTACACATTTGATTAAATAATGGTATTCGTGCTCTAGCATATTACACTGTTCTTTCAAGGGTACACTAATTGGTTTTCTCCGTCGATGATAACTATTCATGCTAATGCACGCAATGCAGTTATAAACCGTTAAGTGAACCGAATAAAACCAAGAGGAGAATTATTTAACATTTATTCGGTATTAGATACGATGTCATTGTATAATGAATGACAACTAGTATAACACATATATAAAATAAACATTTTTTAAAAATGGTATTTGGTTAAAACAAAGCTTCCCCTTTGTGTGATTGCTGCGAATTTGTAAATTTTTTAAAGAAATACTTGTTAATACGAAAAAACATCATATAAGGTCTCACTGAACAATTACCTCCCTTACATGACGGTAGCAAGATTATTACGCCTAAGAAATTAGAGCTGTGTAAATCGGTTGGGTAATTTTTTTGTTAAAAATGCATAAAATGTTATATTTCTTTGTGCATATGGGAACATTGGAACATTTTCATGATTTCTGCAAAGTTTGGGTGACCCTGGGAACTGATTGATGGTGCTATAACAGTTTAAAGATGCGTAGTGATACACTGCAACAAATGGGCAGAATTGTCAAAAATGAAGGGGTGCCATCCAACCATCGAAATTGTGAAAAAGCAACCTGGTCAACCCCATGTTTTTTTCTGCATATTTGGACCAACAGAGGACTATCTATGGGAATAAGGCACTTTTAGAACCATTGGTAATGTATCCAGTGTTCCAGAAGTGCATGTCTCTATATGTAGAACAGTACAAAATTAATTGGTGTGTGAGACGTTCAAGAACCAGATTATTTTCGGTAGACGCTGGGAGGAAACTGCATCTTTGTGATTCAGATTTACTTTCTTTTTCAAAATATGTCACTTTCTATGGGAAATACTGTATTTGAAACCTCTAAATGGAAAAATAAATGTATTTTTGTGAAAAATGGATGACTTTGAGTGAAATAGAGAAGTTGTCACACAGGCAAAACCAAACTTGAAGCTAAAACAGTAAAGCAAATAGGGCAATGAGACTGAGCAGCTGAAACTTTGTCATGGAAATGTTGGAATCAGGATTTATTTAATTCAATGGAAGGAACACAAAGTGAGATCATCTATATAACTGAAAAAGAAATGATCATGTATGCAACTATGCTTTGCTGCATCATGTGATAAGACTTGATTTTAGCCATCTGTCTCAAAATCCTGATTAAAATGAATAGAAGTTTGCACTTAAAAACACTTGAAAGTCACACAGAGAGACAGTGATGCTAATATATCACAACAAAAGCATGTCTAGAGCATTCACTGCATCCAGATTTCATGATTCATGTAAATTTAACCATTTTTTGTGTTAGAAACTCATTATTTATGTATCATTCATACCCCACCCACATAAAAATGGTAACATTTGTCGCGATACTGTTTCCACTCTTTAGCGCATGCTTTTTGGCAATACGGTTGGTCGCGTATGAGCAATATTGTTTTTATGTCGCTGTTTATCAATTAATATTATATTGATCATGAATTATGGAGAAATTTCCTGTTTCATTATTTTGTCATTGATATTTGTTATCAACAGCTCTGTATCCAGTTTTTGATATACCGACCGCCAAACTGTCACGTTTCATTTTAATAGTATGGCGTATGACTGCCATTTTTGTTTTACTATCTTTTTTTTCTCCTCATTGTTGATATTTATGCGGCTAGGTCTGGCTTATACACAGTATTTACCTACTCTTGACCATTTAGGTAAATGGTAAAAAGCGACATCTTTGAAATGATGCGAAACAGATTCACGTAATAATTTCTCAGCGTTTAGTTAACCTGTGCTTGAAACTTTTGTACCATCATCTGATTTCTTTCGGTTGTTCTTCTTACTTTTTTTTTCAAATAAAAATACATGATGCTTGCTATAGAATATAGATTTTCTCATTGAAGATGATGTTTTTTCACTGTCTGTTATTGAATGTGTACAATATTTTTCTCCACATTCAACAGTATAGCATTCTCCAATATGACAATTTCTAATTTTCATATAATTGTTGCAACAACTCTATTTTAACGGCCCATTTTTTTATACCAGTTTTGGAAAATCTGTAAAGTAACGAGTCATCTCGCGACAAGTATTTCTTATCGCGATATTCTTTGATATATTTATTCCAAATTAATTTGTTGTAAAGAGATGCGCTTTAGCAAACTGTCTTTTTGCAATGAGCTTATCGGTCCAGCCAAATATGCTGTATTCATATTTTGTTTCAGTTTCATTCATTGTTTCATTTTCTTGCTTTAAAGTGATTTTCATGCACACTTTACTTTCATTTGCTATTTATATTGATAAAATAAACAAATATATAGTTTGCAACATTACAGAGCATTATTTGAAGCAAACACAACTATTTATCCATATATGGTCATGTATTTTGACACTTAAGTTATGAAATGTTGCATATACAATAAAATGAATATGCAGTCAGATAGATACACTATAGGAGGCAAAACAAGGACATTTTCAAAGTATTTCTTTTTCTAGAATTATTTTTATTAAGGTAAACAGCTAAAAAACTTTGGCAGTTTTTCCTGTTTTCGAGTCGTCCGAAACTGATTTATGCATGTGTGATCGCCATCTTATTTTGGTGCATGAATTCGAAAAACAGTTGCGCGATGAATTCAAAAGGCGTATTTTTATATTTAGAAATGGTAAAAGTTTGTTCGACAAAAATTTCAGTCACATGTCATGACAATTTCTACTCTTCAAGGTCTCACTGAACAATTACCTCCCTTACATGACGGTAGCAAGATTATTACGCCCAAGAAATTAGAGCTGTGTAAAGCGGTTGGGCATTTTTTTTTGTTAAAAATGCATAAAATGTCATATTTCTTTATGCATATGGGAACATTGGAACATTTTCATGATTTCTGCAAAGTTTGGGTGACCCTAGGAACTGATTGATGATGCTATAACAGTTTAAAGATGCGTAGTGATACACTGCAACAAATAGGCAGAATTGTCAAAAATGAAGGGGTGCCATCAAACCATCGAAATTGTGAAAAAGCAACCTGGTCAACCCCATGTTTTTTTCTGCATATTTGGACTATCTATGGGAATAAGGCACTTTTAGAACCATTGGCAATGTATCCAGTGTTCCAGAAGTGCATGTCTCTATATGTAGAACAGTACAAAATTAATTGGTGTGTGAGACGTATCAGCATTATATTGCAGCGGTGTCTGCTTAAACCTATAATAATTACATATTTACTCAACGCTTCACAATTTTCAGCTGGGTGGTAAGTTTGAACTTATAAAAACAAATTTTCCAATAGTTCGATTGCGGTAAACTGTTGATATGTTTTCCAGCAATGCATTTTAATATAAAGAACAGTTTCCGAAACATTTTGTTGCATATTTGCCTAATTTGAACTCAAATAATTATAAATTAAATCGTTAGAATAGGTAGATGGGGTATTTTTATATACCCCTTTTCAAAAAAGCAAGGTTTCAAATAATCTAAACTGTGTTATTTGTATGATAAAAAAGTTATAGTTATAAATCTGTATCACAGAAAATTACTGTATTAGATGTAAAAGGTAAATTATACACAACTAGTGTAAGTGGCGACCTTTTCAAGGCTTTATCATTTTTATGTTAGGTGGTATGTTTGAATCAAAATAAAACATTGTTCCAATCGTCGATTCCGGTAAACTTTTGATATGTTTTGCAGCAATTTATGTAAATAAAAACAGCTTATGAACATTACATTGCAATTTTGCCCGGGTTGGCCTAAAATAACTGTAGATTGACATGATTAGTTGTATGTATCTCAGTTCCAGCTTAACAGTTTTGCATGATATTGGTGGCCTCTGGGATTTTAACTCAATCAAAAGTTATATGTATACTGTGTTTTGTATACATAACAAAAAAGAAAAAAGAAAACGGCGTGCTTACGGCTGTATAATGATATGACTTATGTTACACAAATCCCTTATGAATCTCATTGTATTTAACAATTTAATATTATGTCGTATTTTCACTTGTTGACCTTTAACCAATTAGCCTCAATAAATAAAACACGTTATTGTTAATACGATTGCCATTGTTGACTTAGAATAAATCAATAGAGACGGTCAAAACAATAAATAAATACTAGACTCTTAAATATGAATGTTTCTTGAATTAGATTTATAACTTCCAATTGGATATTTTGCTTGCGGTGACATTTGATCTTATAACTCAGTCAAAATGTCAAATATGTTTTTGCAACCAATGGTTTCTAATGTAGGGTATTGGGATAAACTCATTTAACATGGTTATCGTCAATAAACACACCGTACCTTTCTAGTTGCATATATGAGAAATTTCATCAGACTATTAACGGTCAGTTTGTTATGTATGCATACGTTTCATATTTTATTTGGGCTGCGTTCAGTTCGATCAAACGTTGTATAACGTTAGCTGACATATTTCTTTGACACTGACTCAACCTCATATTAACACGCAGTACGCGTTAATTTTAGGGAACCAGGCATTAGAGTGTTTGCTGTTTAAAGGTAATGAACGCAACCCTGGCTAGTTATATATTAACATGTGTATCAAAATATGCTGAATATCAAATTGCATGTGGTTTATTGAAGTGTAACGAAGTGCAACGAAATAGTAGTATGTAAATTACATGTTTATTATAGGAATACATAAACGAAGAAGTACAAACGCAAGTTCATCTTTATCCGATATCGCATGTGCCTTCTTCAACAAGAACCCACAAAGCTGGTTCCGCTTTTTGTTTATAACCGTGTTACAAGTCACTTATTGTAATTCCGAGGCCGGGGTTTAACACATTCAAAAACACATAACTGTGGAACTATTTTCCTTTAATAACGAACGTAACTTTTCAGAGGATACTTGAAGTGTGATTCAAACCTACAAAAAATATCATGCATACATCCACGAAACCATAGAATAACATAGTCTCCCAATTGTAAGTATTCGATGCTTAATTAATAAATTGATTACTATGCACACAAAGAAAGAGGCTGCAAAGACTATCACTCGTTTGAAATTTATATACAAACTCACTCTGAGATATTTTTTATGACTACATTGACAGGTGAAGGTATAGTTTACATAGACCATGCCACGAATAGCGAATGTGAGGGCCGATTGAGAAGATCAGATAAATGGGAGAGGTACAAACCTCCTAATTAACTATCAGAAGCTAAAATAAAATTGTTTGCAAACGTTTCCTAGAATTGTTGGAGATTATACGCGAAAGGGTACCAACAAACAATGTCTTGGAAAAGACCCCATATACTCTTTCTAAACCGTATGTACCTTATACAAAAAAGTGAAACAGAATCCAACGAATCTGTAAAGCTCTCTATACATAACGAATATTTAATGTTCAAATTTACTTGTCGTTCCAAGTACAAGAAAAATCCAAATGTACTGTATGGGCGCATTGTTACACTGTCGACTTATCAGAACAGTGTTACAAGTATACAGAAATAAGAATTTAACAAAAAACAAGACAGAAAGCGAAGAGAAGAAAACTATAAGACAGACAGATAGACAGACACATGTAAATATATGTTAAAGTTCTGTAATTCCAACCTCCATTTGTTCTCCGTAACTTAGAGCACTTCGATTGATTGTTTTGTGGTTCTGGTGTGTTTATATAAAAATGATAATGATAGGTGTACACTCTGGATTGCTAACTTGGCAGGATCAGTGTACTGACTTTAACTAAAATGTTAGAGTCCAACAAAGGACATTATACTCTTCATAATCAAGAGAAAGTTATGGAACCTGTGCAGTTCCATCTCAAGCAAAGACAGTGAGCTATTCTATCATATCCAGAGAGACAAAAATAGACACAGGTAACCTTATGAACAAGTGCATAGTTTCATTCCACTGAGCTAAACGCAAAAAAGGTAACAGACTGAAAACCAACTTGACCGACATTGGCAAAAATTGAACTTGACCTGAATTTTATAATGATATAGCTATAAAAAGGGCCATAACTGTCCCAACATACAAATACTTAAATACAGTTTCCAGTGCCTGAGTATATGAAAACATCGAAACATTTTGAAATTTTAACATTTTTAAGTACCTTGTGCTTTTAACCCTATTTTTATTCATAAAATAAGACATTGTTTTGGCAGCCGTTGACACATTTATATCTGTCGATCTGACTTTATATTTTTCTTCCTTTTGCTATTTCTCTTGCTGTGTGTTAAATACTTATATAAGTTTGATAAGCTAAGCGGTTAACCATAGTACTCTATGCATAAAATAGTTATCTCTGAAAGCCACTGACTACTTCCCTATATAATTAATAGGATAATTAATAAATTTTGAACGTTTTTGCACGTTATATTTGAAATAGCTACACAGTTCCAGACCGAATATTAAATTATGAATGGACAGAGATACTCTTATAAAATAATTCCAATGCCTTCCCCGTCTCCATAAATGTGTACATAAATAAAAAAAGGCCCATTACAAGGAATTGATAGCAAATACTCGAAACTGATAAAATAGCACAATGTCCACGACTTACCCCTGATAAGTATCAAGTATACACTATATACTTAATTACTTAAGTAATGCTGTTGCGAAGGCGAAAATTACCTCAACTTTGTTAGTAATATGAACCATAGAACAACATTATGAAGACTGAGCTGCTCAGCCCATAAACTAATGATTGGAGGAGAAAAACAAATATAGCAAGAGAACATAAAATATACCAAAAACGTAATATATCTATGGATGAGATTCAATATCGTTTTCTCTTTGTATATAGAGATTTAAGAAGACTGGTCGACTTTGTCTAAGTAAAATTTGGTTACTAGGCAAATAATAAATGCAAAACAAGATCTTAATATGTTGTATTAATCTAAAATATCATATGATATTATCATATAATGTACATACATGCACTTACCAACAATGCGATATAATATTCGTTCCTCTCATCCAACTTAAAGCAAAATTTATCCACAAAGACGATGTAAATTTCCTACCACATAATTCTCAAATAATAACCTATTTACGTCATAAAGGTTGCGCAATCAGCATATGCAAAGGACTAAAACTAAAACTAGGACAAGAACGTGGTCACTGTGGCATAAATTTTGCAAACCGATACTTTACATTAAGAAAATACATTATATGCCGAGTTGGGTAGATACCATCTGTACATATCACATGATATCAGAATAATAAGATACAGGTATAACTTGATGAAACTGATACTGTTGTTTTACATAAAGTATACTTTCGCATGGTGATTGCAAGACATGTAACAAAAACTGGCTGTCTGATGTTAAACATATTTAATGTGATAATGACTTTGTATATATTTGGGAAAATCCTACAATGATTATCTTTAATGGTTTTATTAAAGGAATAGCTTAGGAATACATATTTTATTCCTCAGAAAGTAATTTAGCTGCATTTTATTTACTGTCTAAATGCATATAGTTATATCAGTAAATTTACAGTGACTAGCACGTGTTTGCGTAAATCATCATAAAGAATTATTTCGTATTTTATGTATTGTTATAATGTTTAAAATGTCAAGTTTATTTCGATAGAATGTTTAATGACACAGGTAATTTCACCTGTGTTATAATTTCATTTTTGAAAATTGTTATATAAGGAGAGAAAATTATATAAACAGATTTATCCGTAAAATCACCCACATAACTTCAAAACTATGTCTTACTGAAACGAGATATTATTTTATCTAGTTATTTGGAAAGCTTTTCATACGGTAAACAGATATTGTATTTAACTTTGAATAAAAGTTATAAATTGATTAATTTGGGAGTGAAAGTGTCTTTATCCAGGAATCATTTTAATGAGGATACCATACTCTATCGGATGTCATCTTATCTTTTACCGGGAAGGATATAGCACAAATAACATATAGATCTATACAAAGTTTTGTTTTGTTTTCAGAAAGAAATCTCCCACACCCCATACATGGCCTATATCCTTGAAGACTATTAGAATCCGTTGTTTACAGAATCTGTACATGTACAGTATCACATTACTGAATCTGTACATGTACAGTATCACATTACAGAATCTGTACATGTACAGTATCACATTACAGAATCTGTACATGTACAGTATCACAGTACAGAATCTGTACATGTACAGTATCACAGTACAGAATCTGTATATGTACAGTACTGCAGTACAGAATATGCACATGTACAGTATCACAGTATAGGGCCTGCACATGTGCATTATCTTAGTACAGAATCTGTATATGTGCACATTATTGTTGCGAGCTTGCTACTTCTCAGGTGGTTGAAGATCGAGTTAGTGATTTAAACTATTAATGGCGGTGCCTCTAGTGGCATCTAATGCCACTATTGGCATATGGCAGTATTTCGCGGTCACAGCACCATTTAATGATCATTGTTTGTGGACATTTAAAAGGAAAGTGATTTAAATCTTCGTGAACATCTGTACCCAGGGTTCACAGGGTCAATTTTTCAGTGACAATTATAAACTGGTCTGTGATATGAACATACTATTTCTTAATGAATTTCATGACTGCACAGTTTGTATTCATATATTATGGAAGCCATGGCCAATTAAATTGCAATACTATAAACTAGTTCACTTGTTTGAGTTTTGAATTTATCCTTCTTCAATAATAGTAAGGATTCCCAAAAAATGACGTCGTGAACGTCGTTCCGAATAAAATATGTGGGAAATCCCGCATAAAAAAATGGGAACGTCGTCCAGCAAATAACGGGAACTCGCAATAAATTCTGCTATTCCAAAATTGCACGGTACCATCACCTTTAAACCAGTAATTAAAAACTATAAATTTATTAAAGCATTACAAGTGACTTTATGAATAAAAATAACAAATATTAAACTACAATTTCTTACCTTTGTATTAATTTTCCATACATTTTAAAGTATTTATTTAAACTAAGAAAAACTTAGTCAATAATAAATTCTGGATCTGTTATGTATCTGGTAACCTAGTTACAGGCTCCCATAATGCTTTACTACAACAACAACAGCAACAAACATGGCTTCCTCATCAATGACACGTGCTCTTTTGAAATTGATAGATCGATTTAAACAAAATACATGTAGTTATGACTATGACATAAGATGATAACAGACTAGATAGGTAAAAAAGCTATGAGTGAAATAATGATAGTAAAGATTTAATTTATTTAAGTAGACTTAGCTTATAGAAATGGTTATAACCTTCACCACTTGCGTATACAAAAATGTAAACAATAGCACATTTTACCGGAATATCTGAGCATAACAGTATCACAGTACAGAATATGCACATATACAGTATCACAGTACAGAATCTACACATGTGCATTATCTCAGTACATAATCTGCACATTTGCAGTATCACAGTACATACTCTGTACATGTACAGTATCTTAGTACATTCTCTGGACATGTGCAGTATCACAGTACATAATCTGCACATGTGCATTATCTCAGTACATAATCTGCACATGTGCATTATTTCAGTGCATTATCTGCACATGTACAGTATCACAATACAGTATCTGCACATGTACAATATCACAGTACAGAATCTGCACATGTACAGTATTACAGTACTGAATCTGTACATGTGCAATATCGCGGAACATAATCTGTATATGTGCAGTATCGCAGTACAGAATCTTCACATGTACAATATTGCAGTACAGAATCTGCACATATGCAGTTTCTCAGTACAAAATCTGTACATGTACAGTATCTCAGTACAGAATCTGTACATGTACAGTATCTCAGTACAGGACCTGCACATGTGTATTATCTCAGTACATAATCTGTACATGAACACTTTGGCAGTACAGAATATGCACATGTACAGTATCGCAGTACAGAATCTGTACATGTACGGTATCACAGTACAGAATCTGCACATGTGCAATATCGCAGAACATAATCTGTATTGTATATGTGCAGTATCGCAGTACAGAATCTGCACATGTGCAGTATCTTAGTACAAAATCTGTACATGTACTGTATCTCAGTACAGAATCTGTACATGTACAGTATCTCAGTGCAGGAACTGCACATGTGCATTATCTCAGTACATAATATGTACATGTACAGTATCATAGTACAGAATATGCACATGTACAGTATCTCAGTACAGGACCTGTACATGTGCATTATCTCAGTACATAATCTGTACATATACGGAATCATAGTTCAGAATCTGCACATGTACAGTATCACAGTACATAATCTGCACATGTAGAGTATCTCAGTAGAGGACCTGCACATGTGCATTATCTCACTACATAAACTGTACATGTACGGTATCACAGTACAGAATATGCACATGTACAGTATATGCACATATATAGTATCACAGTACAGGACTTGCACATGTACATTATATCAGTACATAATTTGTACATGTACAGTATCACAGTACATAATCTGCACATGTTCTGTATCACAGTACAAGACCAGGACATGTGCATTATGTCAGTACAATATCTGCACACGTGCATTATCTCAGCACAATATCTGTAAATGTACATTATCACAGTACATAATTTGCACATATGCATTATCTCAGTATATAATCTGTAAATGTGCATTATCTCAGTGCATAATCTGTACATGTACAGTATCTCAGTACAGGACCTGCACATGTGTATTATCTCAGTACATAATCTGTACATGAACACTTTGGCAGTACAGAATATGCACATGTACAGTATCGCAGTACAGAATCTGTACATGTACGGTATCACAGTACAGAATCTGCACATGTGCAATATCGCAGAACATAATCTGTATTGTATATGTGCAGTATCGCAGTACAGAATCTGCACATGTGCAGTATCTTAGTACAAAATCTGTACATGTACTGTATCTCAGTACAGAATCTGTACATGTACAGTATCTCAGTGCAGGAACTGCACATGTGCATTATCTCAGTACATAATATGTACATGTACAGTATCATAGTACAGAATATGCACATGTACAGTATCTCAGTACAGGACCTGTACATGTGCATTATCTCAGTACATAATCTGTACATATACGGAATCATAGTTCAGAATCTGCACATGTACAATATCACAGTACATAATCTGCACATGTAGAGTATCTCAGTAGAGGACCTGCACATGTGCATTATCTCACTACATAAACTGTACATGTACGGTATCACAGTACAGAATATGCACATGTACAGTATATGCACATATACAGTATCACAGTACAGGACTTGCACATGTACATTATATCAGTACATAATTTGTACATGTACAGTATCACAGTACATAATCTGCACATGTTCAGTATCACAGTACAAGACCAGGACATGTGCATTATGTCAGTACAATATCTGCACACGTGCATTATCTCAGCACAATATCTGTAAATGTACATTATCACAGTACATAATTTGCACATATGCATTATCTCAGTATATAATCTGTAAATGTGCATTATCTCAGTGCATAATCTGTACATGTACTGTATCACAGCACATAACATTTATATGTACAGCATCACAATACAGAATCTGTAAATGTACATTATCGCAGTACAGAATATGCACATGTACAGTATCCAGTACATAATCTGCACATGTGTATAATCGCAGTACATAATCTGCACTTGTACAGTATCACAGTACAGAATCTGCACATATGCAGTATCGCAGTACAGAATCTGCACATGTGCAGTATCTCAGTACAGATCTGTACATGTACATTATCTCTGTACAGAATCTGCATATGTGCAGTATCGCAGTACATAATCTGCACATGTGTAATATCGCACTACATAATCTGTATATTTACAGTATCGCAGTACAGAATCTGCACATGTGCATTATCTTGGCACATAATATATACATGTACATTATCTCAATTCAGAATCTTCACATGTGCAGTATCTATGTACAAAATCTGCACATGTGCACTATCTCAGTACAGAATATGCACATGTGCTGTATTTCTGTACATAATCTGTACATGAACAGTGTCTTAACATATAGGGACATAGACTGTCTCGAAAATAGTTTTTTGATATTAGGAATGTCGATCAAAATGCGTTGTATTATTTATCGAAATTGGGTATCCGAATAATAATAATGAACCTATTTATCAGAATTTGGTATCCGAATAATAATAATGAATTTATTTATCACATTTAGATATCCGAATAATAAAATGACTTTAATTATCAGATTTGGATTTCCAAATAATAATAATGACATTATTTATCAGATTTGGATATCCAAATAATAATAGTGACTTTATTAATCAGATTTGGATATCCAAATAATAATAGTGACTTTATTTATAAGATTTGGATATCCGAATAATAATAATGACTTTATTTATAAGATTTGGATATCCGAATAATAATAATGACTTTATTTATGAGATTTGGATATCCAAATAATAATAATGACTTTATTTATAAGATTTGGATATCTGAACAATAATGATGACTTCATTCAGGCAAGATACAAAGTTAATTGTGAAATAAAAGGCATTCAGCCAAAAACACATATAGTAAACAAAGTATGCATATATATATTATGAAACGTTGAAATAGATTATATAATGTTGTCACTAACATGGAACTATATGATGTTTCAATGTTATGTATTAGGTTAAACAAACAAGCATTGTTATAATTATTTAAAATATATGCATTAAGATAACATACAATGGTTAATATTAAGAAAGGAAAATGGAATCGTTAATGTTAAACACAATTGTTTATTTCTTTATAAGTTCATTTCTGTTTTAGAAAGACATATATAAAACAGGCGACTGTTTGGATGAGTATATTATTTTTTGAAGACATGAGCATATACATTGATGATCAGTAGGGTTGTTAAATATTTTGTTGGAATATAATGAGTTCTCAACATAGACTAAGAAGAACAGCATAGTAAAAAGTGAAACTCGTCCTCAATAACGTTGGTTTTGCAAAGTTTACATGTTCGGAGGTCGATATCACTATTATGATGCCTCCCAGTTCTAAAGTATTGGAAGAAATTCTAAATTTAGCAATTGAATGTCTATATTTCCTGATTGAGACAACATTTGTATACAGCTCATTGTCAGTCAAAGCTATTATTTTAAATGATTGTAAAAGCTTAAACTTCAACGAGGTATTGACTGACAATCTCCATTTTTGTTAGTACTGATCTTGAAGTCGTCTTAAAAAGGTGCTTAAATGTTATTCTCGTTATGTACGTATTAGTTTGTCTAAATGTAGCCAAATCCGTTTGTAACAAGGAGTTTCCCAATATTACAGGATTAATCGTTTCTCCAATTATTGTCTAACGTTTTAGCATATAATAAACAATTTTATAGAGCTATGATTAGGCATCTTAAACTTTTGAGCCATGCAACGTTTAACGATTCAACCCATAATGGGAACCTTCTATAATCACCAAGAACTCCTGCGTTAATAGGTTTTACATTTAAACACATGTAACGTTTGCATGCATACCTACGAATAAGTTCAATGTTTTCACGTTTTTAAAATCCCCATATTTCACACCCATACAACAATTAAAGTACCATTTTTGTATCAAACAATTTAAAATATACACTGTTTGGTAACTGAACATACATTGTAATCATAAAGTGGGGAAAGAACTAACAGTTATACACGTTTTCCTTTCTGACATTTTGTTGAAAGAAATTTTACACATAAAAACACAATCCAACGTAGGTGAAACAAGTGGCAATATCAAGTTGGTAACCATTGTAAAACCATTTTTCATTGTTTGATAATCTGCCGCCATTCTTCAAAAACATTAAGTTTTAATTGTGTTGACTTTGAGACAAATTTCCCCACAAAATCCCTGTAAAGGTGTTCAGATGTCTTTGCAGTCCAACTGACAGTGTTCGCAATAAGCGTAATATCATCAGCAACTAGTAGGATAAATATTTCAACTGTGTTTAGGAAAAATTGCACACTTCTATAATAGCTATTTTTAATATATTTATTGTGCAAGTTCGTAGGTGAATAGAGAAAACGAAGTGGGTGAAACTAAACAGCCATGTTTCAATTTTACTAGGTACTAACATGGTATACTATTTATCATATCAGTGTTTGTGTTTGGGTTTTTTTTGTCTTTTTTTTTTTATTTTATTTTTTTTATTAAAACTTGAAAGCAACAACTGGTTTAGTCCACCAAACAAACACAGCTACGCATGATAATAGTTCAATATTTATTTGTGAAATTAAAACGAAAGAAATTCAGTTTTTTGTAAACTGTTCATCATATGATTGTTTATTTTCTTGTAATAATTAACAGTTTATCAACGGCCGAAACAAAATGGACGTGGATTATTTAAGATACGATGTCCTTTATTCAATCAGTTCGGTGAGCGTTGATTACCGACGTTTTACAGTCACTTTAAAGACGATTGCTATAGTTCTTGTCACATTTTTCCTATGGATAGAATTTGATGAAACTTTCCAGTATTCAAGTTTAATGTATTCCCATGCACTATCAGAAACAAAAAAAAAACACATGTTACCGTACAGATATTTTGGTATAACCTCCTCATAAACTTACCCGTCCTTAAAATTTGACAAAAGAATGTAGATTTAACAAGTTGCGAAAAAGATTTTTAAAATTGTATACATCTAGAATTTAATTAAAACTCTTCATATATGCATATCATATTAATTATCATGAATATGGTAATTATAAGCTTGAATTTAACTATTAAGGTTTTTTAGAAACAAAACCATTTCGACAGAGTGTCAATTGCTTTTTCAATTTTGTAATAAAGATATAGGTGTGGATTTTTTTAAATATTTTGATAAAGTGTATGATTAAATTTTGGTTATAACCTCACAAAATACTCTCTGATACCTATTATAATGACAATCAAAATAAAAAAAAAACACTTTACTGCGTAATTTGAGAAAAATGGCTCCTAAAGTATGCCATTTTTAAATAAACTGCAGTTGCAAAATTAAGATATTTATACTAAATTAATTGCATACAATGAAATAGTTCACGAAAATCACACTTCAAACATAACATATGGTAAATAAAGTTAGATAATAACTCATAGCCCCTGGATTGCAAGTCAGACACGTTACTGTCTGAGCTAGCGGTCTGGTGATAGAGTATTGCATACATATGTGGGCGGTCGTGGGCTCCAGCCCCCGCCACGGCAATGTTTGGTGTCATTGCGGAAGACTACTACACGTATATACATATTCTTAGTACTGGTTCTACCCAGAAAACCTTTGTGATTTGTGGGGCATTGATTGACAAACTGTTTAAAAGAAGTAAGTTTAAACTATGTATAAGGCAGATATAATCTCTATTTCGTCAATTATTGGGGAGCATATAAATACATATATGCAGATGTATACATATATATATAGTAAATACCATATTTTTATATAATTATCTTGTATCTATTATTTGATGATGTTTAATTACGAGCATACTTCTATGTAAAATACTATTACTATTTAGTTGTATAAGTGACTAATCCCTTGGACCGGGTGTGTTGATTAAAATTCTATATTTGTATATTACGTTATATATATAATGCCACTATATTAAAATACTCACTCACTCACTCAACCACCCACTCATTCACCCATTCACTCACTCACTCACTCACTCACTCACTCACTCACTCACTCACTCACTCACTGACTTAATTACTTACTTACTTATATATAAGCTAGTATACAAATGCATCACCAGTTAAAAAGTACAATATCCCATTAGCACACCTGGGAAGCATTCACTTTAACCACCTTTGGTGGTTCGCATAAAACCAGCAGTAAATTTGACAGGTAAAAAACGTCGAAAAAACGGTTTGTGTGTATCTTAGAGTGATTATTTTAATGTGACACAACTTATTGCACATCGGGGAATGTTATTCGACCCGTCTGATCTTTAAGTTTATTCCCTGTAAGTTCAATTAAAAATGATTGAGGAATATTTGCGATCGTTGTACCGTAAATGAGGAAATCGTCGGACAAAATGCCATTTTACAAGCTAAAACAGTTTTCTGTTCGAAGATGTCACAATAAAATAATTACGTAAATAATACTACCACTTACTGTAATTTTGACTTTTTTTACCTGTCAAATGTATCACCGGAAGCTGGTCACATTGTGTTATGCAAATCACCGACGGTAGTTAAAGTGACCGTTTTCCGAGCGTGATTAGCTTAAGAATGAATGAATGAATGGTGTTTTACGGCACGTCGACACATGACACATTAGCTTAAGAATGATCACCGTTCCAAACATACGTGTCTCAGATAATACATTTGGCGATTTGTTACATAACTACTGAACAAACATATTCAAATTATTAACCAATGAAACATAGTATGCTCTTTTAATGTAATTTGCAGTTTGTGCATGTAACGGGCACATAGTAAAATCGGTTAGGTGTTATCTTTGATGAAACAATATTGTCATTTTTCTTTGTACCTAGAAGAACATTGGAACATTTTCATGAGTTCTGTCATGTGGAAGACATTAGGTACTGTTTGATCAAGCTATAACAGTTTAAAGATGCGTAGTAAATGGGCAGAATTGTTAGATATTAAAGGGTGTCATCAAACCATCAAAACTGTGACAAGGCACCCTGGTCAATCCCATGTTGTTGTGTTTTGCATATTTCTACCAACAGGGTACTAACTATGGAAACAAGGCACTTTTAGAACTACTGGAAATGTGTTCAGTGTTCCAGAAGTGTATTTCTCTATATGTAGAATAGACCATAATTATGTGTTGTGTGCGGCGTTAAGTAAATATGTTATAATTGACAATATGCACTTTATCGTTGGAGTATTAATGGTTCACAACACAAATATGAGAGCCCTTGTGCTGTTTCTCATTTAAGAGTGGTAACGAAATCCATTGTCCGAATGATCCATAACGTACATTTTATCAAATACGACCAAGCGAATATAAAAATCTTTTAAGTAAATGTTCAGTTTCCAGTTTAAAAGAAAAGAAAGTTGCCATACTAGAATGTCGTATTTTATAAACACGTGTCCAGTAATTATGTTTGAAAGTATTCTTTTCACTACGTGTTTTCTATATGTTATAACTAAAAAAAGTTCTATGTTCTTTGTTATGTTTTCATTTAAATTATCTTATAGGGACAAGTAGGTGTCATCCATGAACACGCACAATTTAAAATTTACATGTCCAATGACAAGTGAGTATTTGCTAGATTTTGATACCATTGAATAATAAAGACTAGTAAACCATTACCAAGTTTATCGAAGCGGATATCCACACTTGTGTATTTGCACGCACTCAAGGTTCTATATACGCACATATTCGACGCACGCACATACTCATTTTACTTTATACGAGGAGTTAGGCATTCCGTACTGTTTTGTTGGAAGAAACAACTGAAACATAAACCCTTGTCTTTCTGAACACATCCACACTTTCAGCAAACAAACTGTCCGGTGCAACAATCCATACTTTAGTTAACCCATCACCTTTATCTAAGAACGCCAGAACATTCTGACTGGCGAAATCCGCACTGGTTACTGTAATAACTTGTAAGACTTGTTGAGCTTCTTCAGCATCCATATGAATCTCTTCTACCTTGAGATCTGCAATTCCATCATTTATTAAGTCTTTTACATACGTAATAAAAGCCCCGGCTTTCACTGGTTGTTTTGTTTCAATGAAAGCATTGGCATCACCGTTGTAATCAATCAATGCCGCCATCTTAATTTTAAGTTTGTTTGAAAACGTATCGAATCTAGCTTTGTTTTTAAATAAGTATCTCCATTTCAAGGCTTCGTGGCCCTGCTCTGCTTTGAAAGAAGTGTTGCTGTTTCCGCCTTTACGTTTAAAGCGAAGATATACATCAAAACTATCGAATGAATATTCATCTTCATCTATAATTGAAAAAATACATATTGTGTATGCTTTCAAATGAAAACACTCATTACAGCACACGTAAGAACACATAAACACACGGACATGCGCACATACTACATACTTTTGCATCCATGCTGTCACACACACACACACACGCACGCGCGCGCACGCACGCACGCACGCATGCACGCACGCACGCACAAACATCACAGAACCACACGCACGAACACATAAATACATGCATAATGTACATACTCTCACAAACATAGTAGACTTGTTATATAGTTTTCCTTTTATCCTACTTTTTAAGATAAATTAATGTTACCTGACGAATCACTGCTGGAAGGTTGTTCTGGGGTTGTTGGTTCTTCTATTTGGATAGAACCATAGAATTCCGATTCTGTCATATCAGAAGTCGATATACTGGCTGAATAAAAACACATTCTGTCTTCAGTTAATACTACAGTGATGATAATGTTATCTCACCATAAATCTAGTATACGCAGTGGTGAAATGTATTGTTTTTATTTCATGTCACGTTGTCATCAACTCCAACAATACGCCTATCTTTATTTAAATACTACACATATAGGCGATCTTAAACCAAACAAAGATGATGTTAAACCACACATAGGCGATGTTAAACCACATATAAGCGATGTTAAACCAAGCATACGGGATGTTAAACCACACATAGGGGATGTTAAACCACACATAGGCCATGTTACACCACACACACGGGATGTTAAACCACACATAGGCCATGTTAAACCACACATAGGCGATGTTAAGCCACACATAAACCATGTTAAACAACACATAGGGGATGTTAAACAACACATAGGCCATGTTAAACAACACATAGAGGATGTTAAACCACAAATAAGCGATGTTACACCACACATAGGGGATGTTAAACCACACATAGGCCATGTTACACCACGCATAGGGGATGTTAAACCACACATAGGCGATGTTAAACCACACATGGGCCATGTTACAACACACATAGGGGATGTTAAACAACACATAGGCCATGTTACAACACACATTGGGGATGTAAAACCACACATAGGCGATGTTAAACCACACATAGGCCATGTAGCACCACACGTAGGGGATGTTAAACCACACATTGGCCATGTTAAACAACACATGGGCCATGTTAAACAACACATAGGCGATGTTAAACAACACATAAGGGATGTTAAACCACAATTAGGCGATGTTACAACACACATACGGGATGTTAAACCACACATAGGGGATGTTAAACCACACATAGGCGATGTTAAACCACACATAGGCCATGTTACACCACACATAGGGATGTTAAACCACACATAGGCCATGTTAAACCACACATAGGCGATGTTAAACAACACATTGGCGATGTTACACCACACATAGGCCATGTTAAACCACACGTTGGCCATGTAACACCACACAAAGGGGATGTTAAACCACACATAGGCGATGTTAAACCACACATTGGCCATGTTAAACAACACATAGGCGATGTTAAACCACACATAGGCCATGTTAAACCACACATAGAGGATGTTAAACCACACATGGGCCATGTTAAACCCCACACAGGCCATATTAAACAACACATAGGCGATAGTACAACACACATAAGGGATGCTAAATCACAAATAGACGATGTTACATACGTGTTTATTTATTATTGAAAGTATTAGACTTGTTGGCCGAATATATTATGCGAGGTTCTACCGGGCATCAATTCATCAAACGAGTTTAATAAATCCGATAATAAGCGAACACGACATGTGAGAGTAACTCAGAAACAATGCTACATTTGCTTCAAAATATTTTCTGTAAGAGACAAGCAACTATCGGATTCAGATTTGTTGCTTACTATTGTTATTTTTTTTAAACATGTTGACAAAATATATATAATTCGAAGATTTGCCGTGTATAATATCAGTTTTGACTAGTTCTGCTCAATTTTAAAACTACATTGAAATGTTAAATGAGTCCAAGGAACTATACATAATAGCTACACTGAGGCAAAGATACTGATAACTTTAACGCGTAATAGTCAATAACATCTGATTAAAAGAACATGTACACGGAATGCATTTTAGCGTAAACTTTAATTAAGCAAGTTTTGTAAGACTTTGTCTTTAAAAATAACCTGAAAATGGGTTGCTCCTTGTACTTCTCCCTCAGATATTTTTCTATCTAAACAATTTTTAATCCAAGATTCAAATCCTTGAAGAATATCAGAAGCCATTTACCTGGATTGTCACTGCCGATAGCGTACTCGGCTGGGTTTGGTGTTTCTACTGTCGCAATGCTAGTAGGGCAATCCGATTGTACTTGTAGACTGTCGATGGATGATGGCTAAATAATATATATATATATATGGCAACTTAATAACAGGGTTTAAGTAGTAAATACACTGTAGCGAGTTATCATTTATTACGTTTTCTTATGATAATGGCTGTGTTGCTTTTATGACCACTGAGTGCTGGTGCATGAGTACATCGTCGAAAAATGAGAGTCAGCAATCCTAAACCTTGGTCAGATATGTTTATGGTAAATGTGTATATAATCTAAGCTAGTAAGAGATTCCAAATTTTAGTCAGATCTGTACATTGTAAATGAAATTCACCAAATCTGTATACAATAGTGTTATTCACCAACCCTGTATGTTGTTACTGAAATTCACCAAATCTGTATATAATAGTGTTATTCACCAACCCTGTATGTTGTAAATGAAATTCATCATCTCTGTTTATTGTAAATCAAATTCACCAAACATGCATATTGTAACTGAAATTCACAAAATCTGTATATTATAATGTTATTCACCAACCCTGTATGTTGTAAATCAAATTCATCATCCCTGTTATTGTAAATGAAATTCACCAAATCTGTTAATCATAAAATTATTCACCAACCCTGTATATTGTTACTGAAATTCACCAAATCTGTATATTATAATGTTATTCACCAAATCTGTATATTATAATGTTATTCACCAACCCAGTATGTTGTAAATGAAATTCATCATCTCTGTTTATTGTAAATCAAATTCACCAAACAGGTATATTGTAACTGAAATTCACCAAATCTGTATATTATAATGTTATTCACCAACCCTGTATGTTGTAAATGAATTTCATCATCTCTGTTTATTGTAAATGAAATTCACCAAATCTGTATATTATAATATTATTCACCAACCCTGTATGTTGTAAATGAAATTCATCATCTCTGATTATTGAAATTCATCATCTCTGATTATTGTAAATCAATTTCTCCAAACATGCATATTGTAACTGAAATTTACCAACCCTGTATATTGTTACTGAAATTCACCAGATCTGTATATTATAATGTTATTCACCAACCCTGTATGTTGTAAATGAAATTCATCATCGCTGTTTATTGTAAATCAAATTCACCAAACATGCATATTGTGTGTTGTAGTTGAAATTCATCAGCTCTGTATATTGTTAATGGAATACAGCAATACTAATCTTAATCGGATCTGTACATTGAAACGTAAGTCAGCAATATCATGCTTGTCCCTTATAATTTATCCGAACACGTATCTGGATAAATCATAAGGGTACTCGAGTATATGCCAGAAGTTGGACTGTCTAGAAGCCAAGCTATAAATCATTTCTTTAACACAACTTAATGACATAATGATGTCATGTGTTACAAGTACGCTGCACAAATAAAATATTAACATGTTACCTATATTATATCAATACTTTCGGAAGAACGGTGGTTCTGCTCCGATTCATTTTGAGGTTTTTCTCCATCGGTAAAGCTGGAAATGCCATATATAACCTGTCGTGTGTTTACCACCAACGAGTTTGATATCATTTTTATAACATCTATTGATTAATATATATTGAAGATCTGCATGTTTTCCGGGTTAAGTAATATATCTTATTATATACATTATTAGTGCTCCAGAAAAGCACTATTTGGGGGTATTTAAGCACTGCAATTTCTGAGTTAAGCATTGAAATTTAAATTAAGGGGTAAAATAAGCATCGGTTATTCTCAATTTCTTTGTTGATTAGTTTGTTTTAAATGGCAATTTAATAAAAATGTTAATTTTTACTCTTAACATTTTGAAAGTAAGCATTGCATACTAATTTAAGTGGTAAAATACTCATTTTGAATAAAAGTTTATCTGGAGCACTGCATTATGTTTTTTGTCATTGTATTGCACTTTTGTTTCACTATTTATTCAAAAACATTTCGAGTAACTCGAAAATAAATAAAGTTATCTCCCTTATCTTTTATGTAACGGGCCATACATTCTAGGTCTTATAATAATTGTTAAACTGATATTGTGATATATCAACTTGCACAAACCAAATGCTATCTTTTAAAGCGTTTTCTGTACAGTATAAAATAATAATATCTTCCACATTAACTATTTTCCTGTGAATTTAAATACGAAGTTGCATCACTTACTGCTACTTGTTCTAGCTCCATTTCTTCTTTAAAGCCGCCACACGTGGTTTGGTCTTTCGCTCTTGCCTTTGCATTGTTAATATTAGCAAATTGCACTATTATCTCTTCCTCTTCGGCACATGTATCATTGCTATGACCATGTGGTTTTATATGAGTTGGTATCATTTCAAAGTGTTGTTCTAAACTCCTTTCTGAAGCACTCTCGTGTACAACGGGACTGTCAAACATATTTTCTACTGAAACGAAATAAATTCCTTGCACTTTAATTCGTTAAAACTGAATAAAATTGAAATGGTATCAATGGTATACAAATTAGAGAGAGAGAGAGAGAGAGAGAAAGAGAAAGAGAGAGAGAGAGAAAGAGAGAGAGTTCATATTAGGGCTCTTAAAATACTCTAACCAACCGTAATATTCGTATGAATAATTAATATGTCACCTTAATAGGGTGTATTTTAACATTTAAAAATACCTTCTGTCTTAGACTGATGTGTTTCCCCACTCCACGTTTGGTTCGTCTTTGTGGGCCGTAGTTTGTAATCAGTAACGTTCTCAGTGGTTTCGTCTTTCGCTCTTGCCTTAGCATTGCTCAGATCAGCAAATTGCACTTTTATCTCTTTCTCATCGGCAAATGTATCATTGCTTTGACCATGTGGTTTTACATGAGTCGGTATCATTTCAAAATGCTGATTTAAACTCCTTTCTGAAGCACCCTCGTGTGCAATGGATCTGTCAAACATTGCCTTTACTGTAACGAAATAAATTTCATGCTCTTTAATTCGTTAAGGACGATTGCTATAGTTTTTCCGCGCACAAAGGGAAGCAATTTTGCCGAGACTTGCCGAGTCGATACATACCGCTTTACTAGAACTGACCCTATTTCGGATGGCAACATCATTTACGGATACGCCTAAAATTGGTATTTTATATTGTGTTCAATATATGAAATATGCATACTTGTATAACATAATTGTTTATAGCAATTTAACCTGAATAGGAAACATCACATAATCTTAATATTTATACAAATATGCTCAATTAATATGAGAACGTTAATTTTGCAACTGCACGTTATTTAATATTGGCATATTTTAAGAGCTATTTGTTCTCAAATTCCGCAGTAAAGTGTATTTTTTTAGTTTAGTTGTCATTAGAATAGGTATCAAAGAGTATTTTGTGAGGTTTTAAGCATACTCTATCCATACACTATATCATAATATTAAACACACGCTATATTTGTATTACACAATTGAACAAAATTGACACTCTGCCGAAATGATTTTGTTTTTAAAAACCCTTTATAGTTAAATTCAAGCTTATAATTGCCATTTTCATGAAAATTAATGTTATATGCATACATATATGTAATAGTTTTAATCAAATACTAGATGTAAACAATTTTAAATATTTTTATCCCATTCCTTGTTCAATCTATATTATTTCGCCAACTTTCAAGGACGGGTATATTTATGAGGAGGTAATATCAAATAATCTGTACGGAAATATGTGTTTTATATTTCTGATATTGCATGAACATACATTAAACTCAAATACTTAAGTTTCATAAAATTCTATCCATAGGAAACAAGAGACAAAAACTATAGAAATTGTCTTAAAAAATGGTAGCAGTGGCATACAGAATTGTAGACAGAGAGAGAGTTTGGGTGGGGGTCGGCGGGGCAATCAATACAAAAATATTTTGAACTCGACATGTCAGCAAAATTTCTTTTTTCACATTTAATAATATGGACCACTTTGGTCAATTTAGTAGGAGAGTAGCTTTTTGTTTGTTTTCGCAGTACTTAAGAAAAATTCATTTAGAAAATAGCTGTTCCTTTTTATACATTAACCAATTTTCCACACTTGTTCTTAAGTATCGATTTGTGAAATGTTTTCCGTACATTATGTGTTCTGCGACACTATCATTTTGGCGGTAGGAGAGTTCATATTAGGGCTCTTAAAATACTCTAACCAACCGTAATATTCGTATGAATAATTAATATGTCACCTAAATAGGGAGTATTTTAACATTTAAAAATACCTTCTGTCTTAGACTGATGTGTTTCCCCACTCCACGTTTGGTTCGTCTTTGTGGGCCGTAGTTTGTAATCAGTAACGTTCTCAGTGGTTTCGTCTTTCGCTCTTGCCTTTGCATTGCTCAGATCAGCAAATTGCACTTTTATCTCTTTCTCATCGGCACATGTATCATTGCTTTGACCATGTGGTTTTAAATGAGTCGGTTTAATTTCAAAATGCTGTTCTAAACTCCTTTCTGAAGCACCCTCGTGTGCAATGGTTCTGTCAAACATTGTCTTTACTGTAACGAAATAAATTTCATGCTCTTTAATTTGTTAAGGACGGTTGCTATAGTTTTTCCGCGCACAAAGGGAAGCAATTTTGCCGAGACTTGCCGATTCGATACATACCGCTTTACTAGAACTGACCCTATTTCGGATGGCAACATCATTTACGGATACGCCTAAAATTGGTATTTTATATTGTGTTCAATATATGAAATATGCATACTTGTATAAAATAATTGTTTATAGCAATTTAACCTGAATAGGAAACATCACAGAATCTTAATATTTATACAAATATGCTCAATTAGTATCAGAACGTTAATTTTGCAACTGCACGTTATTTAATATTGGCATATTTTAAGAGCTATTTGTTCTCAAATTCCGCAGTAAAGTGTATTTTTTATTTTAGTTGTCATTAGAATAGGTATCAAAGAGTATTTTGTGAGGTTTTAAGCATACTCTATCCATACACTATATCATAATATTAAACACACGCTATATTTGTATTACACAATTGAACAAAAATGACACTTTGCCGAAATGATTTTGTTTTTAAAAACCCTTTATAGTTAAATTCAAGCTTATAATTGCCATTTTCATGAAAATTAATGTTATATGCATACATATATGTAATAGTTTTAATCAAATACTAGATGTAAACAATTTTAAATATTTTTATCCCATTCCTTGTTCAATCTACATTATTTCGCCAACTTTCAAGGACGGGTATATTTATGAGGAGGTAATACCAAATAATCTGTACGGAAACATGTGTTTTATATTTCTGATATTGCATGAACATACATTAAACTCAAATACTTAAGTTTCATAAAATTCTATCCATAGGAAACAAGAGACAAAAACTATAGAAATTGTCTTAAAAAATGGTAGCAGTGGCATACAGAATTGTAGATAGAGAGAGAGTTTGGGTGGGGGTCGGCGGGGCAATCAATACAAAAATATTTTGAACTCGACATGTCAGCAAAATTTCTTTTTTCACATTTAATAATATGGACCACTTTGGTCCATTAAGTAGGAGAGTAGCTTTTTGTTTGTTTTCGCAGTACTTAAGAATAGTTCATTTAGAAAATAGCTGTTCCTTTTTATACATTAACCAATTTTCCACACTTGTTCTTAAGTATCGATTTGTGAAATGTTTTCCGTACATTATGTGTTCTGCGACACTATCATTTTGGCGGTAGGAGAGTTCATATTAGGGCTCTTAAAATAATCTAACCAACCGTAATATTCGTATGAATCATTAATTAGTCACCTAAATAGGGAGTATTTTAACATTTAAAAATAACTTCTGTCTTAGACTGGCGTGTTTAACTGCTCCACGTTTGGTTCGGCTTTGTGGGCCGTAGTTTGTTATCAGTAACGTTCTCAGTGGTTTCGTCTTTCGCTTTGGCCTTTGCATTGCTCAGATCAGCAAATTGCTCTTTTATCTCTTTCTCATTGACACATGTATCATTGCTGTGACCATGTGGTTTTACATGAGATGGTATAATTTCAAAATGTTGTTCTAAACTCCTTTCTGAAGCACCCTCTTGTGCAATGGGTCTGTCAAACATTGTCTTTATTGTAACGAAATAAATTTTCTTGCTCTTTAATTCGTTAAGAACGATTGCTTTAGTTATTCCGCGCACAAAGGGAAGCAATTCTGCAGAGACCTGCCAGAGACGATACATACCGCTACACTACAACTGACCCTATTTCGGATGGCTAAATCATTTACGGATACGCCTAAAATTGGTATTTTATATTGTGTTCAATATATGAAATATGCATACTTGTATAAAACAATTGTTTATAGCAATTTAACCTGAATAGGAAACATGATAGAATCTTAATAGTTATACACATATGCTCAATTAGTATGCGAACGTTAATTTTGCAACTGCTCGTTATTTAATATTGGCATATTTTAAGAGCTATTTGTTCTCAAATTACGCAGTAAAGTGTATTTTTTATTTTAGTTGTCATTAGAATATGTATCAGTGAGTATTTTGTGAGGTTTTAAGCAAATTGTATCCATACACTATATCATAATACTAAACACACGCTAAATTTTTAATACACAATTGGAAAAAAATGACATTCTGCCGAAATGATTTTGTTTTTAAAAACCCTTAATAGTTAAGTTCAAGCTTATAATTGCCATTTCGATGCAAATTAATATTATATGCATACATATATGTAATAATTTAATTAAATACTAGATGTAAACAATTTTAAATATTTTTATAGCATTGCTTGTTAAATCTACATTATTTCGCCAACTTTCAAGGACGGCTATATTTATGAGGAGGTAATATCAAATAATCTGTACGGAAAAATGTGTTTTATATTTCTGATATTGCATGAACATACATTAAACTCAAATACTTAAGTTTCATAAAATTCTATCCATAGAAAAAAAGAGACAAAAACTATAGAAATTATAGAATGGTAGCAATGGTATACATAATTGTAGACACAGAGAGAGTTTGGGGTGGGGTGGGTGGGGCGATCAACACAAAAATATTTTGAACTCGATATGTCAGCAAAATTTCTTTTTTTACATTTAATAATATGGACCACTTTGGTTCATTTAGTAGGAGAGTAGCTTTTTGTTTGTTTTCGCAGTACAGAAGAATAATTCATTTAGAACATTTCTGCTCCTTTTTATACATTAATCAATTTTCCACACTTGTTCTTAAGTATCGATTTGTGAAATGTTTTCCATACATTATGTGTTCTGTGACACTATCATTTTGGCGGTAGGAGAGTTCACATTAGGGCTCTTAAAATACTCTAACCAACCATAATATTCGTATGAATCATTAATTAGTCACCTAAATAGGGAGTATTTTAACATTTAAAATTACCTTCTGTCTTAGACTGGCGTGTTTCCCCACTCCACGTTTGGTTCGGCTTTGTGGGCCGTAGTTTGTTATCAGTAATGTCCTCAGTGCAATATTCAAACTGTTTTATGCGACGCTGGCAAATAGACAACATCTGAGCCTTTGCTGCCGAAGTCGGCACAAATACGTAAACAGTAAGTCCACTATTCCGAAACGCTTGATAGACATCGAGGAATAAATTTACCGATACATTTGTACTTTTAGTAGTATCTGAAAAGAAATTGTATATTTTGTTTGCTTATATCAGATTAGAGGTCATTTCAACTCATTCTATTTTTTAAAGGGGTTCAACGCCATTTTCAACACATTTCAGGCTTTATATGGCATATCCAGTTTTATGGGTGGAGGAAGACCCTAGAATAAATTTTAGTAAAACAACCGTTCTTCCACAAGTCTCTGACAACGATTCTCACATAAAGTTTTTGGAGCGATTGGGACTTGGACCTACGATATTATCGTTGGGAGGTATGTGATCTTGAGACGGCGTCTTCGACCACTCGGCCATGAAGGGCCCTCATAGTCTATATTTATATGGCAACTGGATTTATAGATCGAAGATAACCTAATATGCATATTTACATGAACATGAATAGTAAGTACCTTTTATTCTTCATCACTTAAAATAAAATTGACCAAGCTAGGTTCGAACCTACAACGCCAGAGGTGAGAGTGACATTAGTACACCGACTAAAGTTTGCAAATAGGTTTGCACAAATATTCCGTCAAAACTATTATTTAGAGCGCAATGTCATTGAGTGTTTTTCATTGAGTGTTTTCAACTCATTTCAAAATTTGTTAAGAACATTTAGACTTATCTTGACTTTTGTAACATTATTGTATCTCAATACTAAAATGACCGACAAGAATTTATTCAATACATACCTGTTCCAAACAGAGGTATAACAATTGATGTGATATCTTCTACGCCGTCAGCTGTCTGTAATATCTTGTGATAGATTTCCCTCATATATCTGGTTCTCCTCTCTGCGACTGTTAGCCGATCTTCATTTGTATAAAGAACATGTAAAATATAACGAAATCCAGATTGTGTCCCGTCTATTAACTGAATGTCGCCGTTACGCAGTGGCTTTTTCGACGAGATTTTCTTTTTTATTTCAGATTTCCGTTGTTTTAGTTCCGGTGCGATTGGTTTAATTCTTCCAAGATCTTGTGCTATACGACTAAGTTCTTGTGCTATACAACTATTTCCAATACCATTGACGTCTACTGTGTTGACAATTGCTGAAGCCTTTGTTTTTAAAATTCCTTTTGTACATACATAAAGTTTTTTATATTTTGCCCCCTGTCCATATAACAGGAATACATTCACAATGTCATCTTCAAAATCAATTTTCATCGCGGTAGTTTGATCTTCAGTCGCTGTCGGTGGTGATGTGGTTATTGTTCTGTAAGTTCCTTGCACCGCAGCGAATCGTTGAGGTTTCATCAACTGTCCTTCATTGGTGGTAATTGTATAGTCAGTCAGTAAAGCAATCTTGAAACCGTCTTGAATTTTCTTTACAATTCCAGAATCAATGTCCACAAAATGGATTTCAGACAGCTTTTTCTGTTTGAAGAGTGCGTTCTTGCTATAGTACATCGTCGACTTAACATATTGCTGTACGCATCTCTCAACAGGTACACCAAAAATACCTATAAAGAAATTGTATTATACGGTTGTATGTAATTTGCATCACTACATGACAACATTGGATCATTGAAATGCTGGTGCGTGAATAAATGGCAAAATATCAAGCTTTATACACACAATACTAGTTAAATATTATATGCATACTCGTGAGATCCTGGTCGGGGCATTGTATTTAATTTGATTTGTACTAAATTAACACACGTGTGAATGAAAAAATGTGATTGCTTGTAATCAATAATATTCTAATGAATTAATACCAAGTTACAGTCGTTCGCAACACAAACCTTCAAAACGTTCAAATGTGTACGGCATGACTGTTTGAATAAAACGCATCATTTTCTATAATATAAACTATCAAAACGTCCGTTATTTCTGTGGTACGTATCCAATCAGGACTGTTCGAAATCCTTTAATTATCTACTCCTATGTGCTATTTCCGGACTAAACATTTCAGAACTAGGTTGGTAGGTGTTTTGTTTTTTGCTAAAAACTGTGACAATCTTTACAAAACATATGAAATAAAATTGTAAACAAAAAACAACAACATTTCTTTCTGAGAATAGATAATTAAGTAGGGCAACAACGAATTATCAACATTTTGATTTTATCCCAATGTTAATATCTAAGGACCCCTTTAAACACTTAAATGTTCAATGTTGTCTATAGATTTGTTAAAGAAGATTGCTATAGTATTTGTTATATGTTTTCCTATGGATAGAATTTTATGAAATTTTCCAGTATTTAAGTATGGTGTATTTAGCAATATCAAAAATATAAAACACATGTTACCGTACAGGTATTTTGGTATTACCTCCTCATAAACATACCCATACTTGAAAGTTGGCGAAATAATGTAGATTTAACAATCAATGCGAAAAAAATAGTTAAAAATTGTTTACATCTAGTATTTATTTAAAATTTGCATATATGCATGCATATAATGTTACATTTCAATATTGAATTTAATTATTTAGGGTTTTTAAAAACAAAATCATTTCGGCAGTGTGTCAATTGTTTTTCAATTTTGTAATAAAAATATAGCGTTTTTTAAATTTTGCTATAGTGTATGAATAAAGTTTACTTAAAACCTCACAAAACACTTTCTGATTCCTATTCTAATGACAATAAAACAATACACTTTACCGTGTTATTTGAGAACAAATAGCTCTTAAAGTATGCCATTGTTAAATAAACTGCAGTTGCAAATTTAACGTTCTAATACTAATTAAACATATTCGTATAAATATTAATATTTCTATCATATAACATATTCAGATTAAACTGCTATAAACAATTATTTTATACCAGGATACATATTTCATATATTGAACACAATATAAGACACCAATTTTAGGCGTATCCGTAAATGATTGTGCCATCCGAAATAGGGTCAGTTGTAGTATAGCGGTGTCTCGACAAAATTGCTACCCTTTGTGCGCGGAATTGGTGCGCATGGAAAACTATAGCAACCATCCTTAACAAATTTAATCAACTCGAAATACATGGTATAAGAATATTATTTGTCAATAGAGGTGCACAAATTATCACTAATATATTCATATTACATTTACGGTCAGTTGCCACCTGGTATTAACAAAATAATATATTTGTACCTTCATTCCAGCAACGAAAAATGTTTTAGAAATTTAATTGATACATACGTGAGCTTAAAGCAGGAAGAGCGATTGAGTTCAAATTTCGTTTCTCTGCATGTAAGAAGCTGTTGATTATTGCTAAACTGAGGTGTTTCTCGCATTGCCTAATCAGCTCAGGTGTGTGAGGGCGATAATCGCACCAACGGGGACCAACAGCGTGTATCACACACTTGTAAGGTAGTCGTCCAGCAGTTGTGGAGCATACTCCGCCGACTGGAATATTTCCATATTGTTGTATGTGAATATTCCCATCTTTAATGAGGTTTGTACCAGCTGCATCTGCTATAATACGAGCCAACCCTCCCCCGTGCATCAAGGTTTCATTTGCTGCATTCACAATGCAATCTACGCCAAGGTTTAGAATATCTGCCTTGTAAACATAGACTTTAATCCCTTCATTTGTTTTGAAACATTTCACAGAGTGTTTATCTTTTCCCAACTTAGACTCACATTGGGTTTGTTCAGCAACAGTCTGTCCTTTCATTGAATGTGTGAGAAGTGCTGGCATTTCAGTACGTTGTGGTTTTGATAGCGTCTTTTTGTCATTTTGTGAGGTAACATACTTGTTTGACGTGTAATCAGCGTCTTTGCCATCACGTATCATAATCCGAAACATGTCCTGGATCATCTTCACCATTTTAGGATTAATATTTACAAAATGTATTTCTGTAAGTCGGTTGGGGTTTGTCGCATTCTTACAACTGTAGTCTTTTGTTGCCCTGGCATACTGATACACGCAGATTTCTTCTGGTACGTTGAAAATAGCTAAAAAGAATACGAGGCATTATACAAACATGTAATTGTATGAAGTATGAAGTATTTATATATGTCTCTAGTTGCTAACGCACGGTGAATAGATGATGAATTGTATCACCTACAATCCAGGGCATAATGATACAAGTTTTAGGATGAAAATATGTGTTCAAATGAGTGTAAAATATATACACACTAACAGTATTTACATTTTCTCCTGAGACAATCATGAACTGGATAACGGTAAACATAAATATTATAAAATCTGAGGATATACATAAAAATAAGGTAAACTGGACCAATGAGAGACACAGCATTCACAAGGCACAACCGCTATATAATTTAAATAAGTACAATTCATACAAAGAAAATTAGTGACAACAGCTAGGGACCATCGCCTTTGAACGGTCAGTAGCAAACATCACCCACTGAAGATATTAAATAAGGTTAACCGGTGCACATAACATCGCTCTTAACAGTGATAAAGCTGTACGCACCATGTTAGGATAAAGGGAATACTTTGGCTTGGACATCAAATTGCCGGCGTTGAAGATGTTTTCTACCGTGTGTATGTTTAACATAGTATTGTTGTCTTGTAATGAACAGATCATGCAACAGAAAAATATGAACTAACTTTAGTAACATTTATACATACCTGAGCTTATGGATGGTAGGGCGATTGTTTTTAATCCACGTCTCTCTGCCACTACAAAGCATTCATAAATTGCTGAATATAGATCATTCTCGCACCGTTGGACATCTGATAATACATGGGGGGTATAATCATACCAGCGTGGCCCAATTGCATGTATCACACACGTATATGGCAATTGTCCAGCAGTTGTTGTGCACGTTTTCCCTACTTTTATATTCCCGTACTTTTTTATGTATTGTATGCCATCGTTTGTGAGTTCATATCCAGCAGCGTCTGCGATCTCTTTTGCCACTCCATCGCCGTGTTGTAAAGAAACATTTGCAGAATTTACGATACAGTCAACCTGAAGTTTTAGTATGTTTGCTTCATAAACATACACCTCGATTGCTTCTGGCGTTGAAAAGCATTCAACGTTTCGTGCATTTGTTGGCCAGTTGAAATCAGAATTTGCTAAATTTGACTGTGTACAAAATGTTTGTCTTAAAGTCTCGCGATTAACTTTTAGAGCAGTTTTAAATTCCCCAAGTGCAGAATTGTCATCAGTAGTTTCCTTATGGGTAACTTTCTCTTTTCCCTGTTTTACCATAAACTGATGTTTGACTTTCGCAATGTCATCATATGTCTCCAAATAAGCAATGGCTTTATTTCTATCTTGTATGTAAACACAACAAAGTTGTCCAAATGTTTTTTCTATTTCATTGCACCACGCAACAGCTGTTTCTGTTGACACAGAAAGAAGTATTTCCGTTACCACGCATTTTTTCAGAGAATCAACAAATGATTTCAACACATGTATTTTGTTTGTATCTTTATATGAAATTTTAAGTATATCCCTGTAAAAAGACACTGATCCATCGCGCTGTATTTCTTCAACTTCTTGTTTCTTTACGGTTCTTACAATGTCCCAAATTAACTCAGACACGTCGATAATGGTAGGACTGAATAGGGACATTTTCTAGTATAATGAGATAAAATCGTTATTTCTCAAAGTAGGAAATTGATATATATATATATTTGACGAATGCATTGTCAGGGAGTTGCGACTGACAAATCATAGAAACTGAAATAAGAAACAGAAAATGTACATGCGTTAATAACTCAAATGAAAAACGCTTAATCACATGTTTTAAAGTGCATATTATCGTCAACCTTAAAAAAAAATTGTAATAGAAATAACTATTTTACAGAGATAAAGTTTACGATGTAACTTAAACAAGAAATCCTAATATGACTGTTTCGTAGACATTCGTATCACTCACAAATACCAAACGCTGATAAATGTTAACCATATCAGTTTTACCCTAAGGCTTATGGGACTTTGTACATTAAGAGACAATTGTACAGTATTAATCAGTTCGGGACCCCATCTGGCTACATAAATTTAGGAATATACAATCCTTCACAATATTTTTATGGACATTTCAACAATCTAATCAAAACGTTGACGACGGACACATACAGACCATACAGTTACAACAATGTAAAATATTATTTGATCATTAGGCAATTTGAATATTTCTAAAGTACAAAAAACAGGAGGAATCATACAAAGGACACCTCCACTATGCCTGCAACGTGTTACATATTCACAGTCAGGACAGAGTTTCATTAATTATTGATTTTACAAAATTTCAAAAAGCGATTGTGTCGTTCATATAACATCTCTATATTCCAACAGGCGATTGGGAAGTTCACATAACATCTCTACTTCCCAACAAATCTTTGGGAAATCCATATAACATCTCTACACCTCAACAAGTGATTGGAAAGTTTGCATAACATCTCTCAATCTCAACAAATGTTTGGGAAGTTCACATAACATCCCCACATTTCAATAAATGTTTGAGAAGTTCACATAACATTTCTTTATCTCAACAAGAGATTGGAGAGTCCAAATAACATATCTACAACTCAACAAGTATTTGGAAAGTTCACATAGCATCTCTAAATCTCAACAAGTGAATGGGAATTCTTTATCTCAACAAGAGATTAGAAAGTCCAAATAACATATCTACATCTCAACAAGTGCTTGAAAAGTTCACATAACATCTCTTTATTTCAACAAGTGAATGGGAATTTCTCAAACTAGCAAAATATCTACAGTTCAACAAGCGATTGGGAAGTTCACATAACATTTCCGCATTTTAACAAGTGCCTTAGAATATAACATCTCTATATTACAACAAGTGGATGGGAAGTTCTCAAACAAGCAACATCTCAACAGTTCAACAAGCGACTGGGAAGTTCGAATAAAATCTCTACTTTGCATCAAATGTTTAAGAATTTCACATAACATCTCCACATTTCAATAAATGTTTTAGAAGTTTTCATAACAATTCTACATTACAGCAAGTGCTTGAGAAGTTCATATAACATCTCTTTATTTCAACAAGTGAATGGGAAGTTCTCAAACTAACATCTCTACAGTTAAAAAAGCGATTGGGAAGTTCACATAATATCTCTACTTCCCAACAAATGTTTGGAAAATTCACATAACATTTCTACTTCTTAACAAGTGATTGGAAAGTTCATATAAATTTCTACATCACAACAAATGAGAATGAAGTACCCATAACATTTCTACTACTCAACAAATGTTTGGAAAGTTCAAATAACATCCCTATTTCTCAATAAATATTTGGGATGTTCAAATAACATCTCTACATTTCAACAAATGTTTGGAAAATGCACATACCATCTCCACTTTTCAAAAAGTAATTTGGAAGTTCACATAACATCTCTACATCTCAACAAGTGAATGGAAAGTTCACAGAACAGCTCTACATTTCAAGATGTGATTGGGGAGTTCATATATATCAACAAACAATTGAAAATTTACACAACATCTCTACATTTCAACAAGTAATTTCGAAAAGCAATAAATATCTCTATATCTCAACGAATTATTGGGATGTTCACATAATATTTCTACATTAAGAGATTGGGAGGTCAACTATTCAAAAAAAAACAAGTCTCACCTGTTGTACTTGTTAAAGCCCTTTAACCAAATTTAATAAACCATGAATTAGAGTATTTTGAGAAGAAGTGACTCAGTAAATTTGATACAAAAGCACCTTTATAAAATATTGACGTCAGTTTTTATTGAATACAACGTCATCATTTTGCCCCGACATAACTAACTGCTATCCTTTGACTAGCGCCTATTTTTTTAAATAGTTGACGTATCAAGCTAAAACTTTCAAAATATGTCCCATACACATTTATATCAAGTACAATAACACTATTGTGCATTGTATAATTGATATAACTAAGTTATGGCAAAAGTCTACTAACTTTCTGATCCCCCCTCGTACTTCTGAAAACCCTATAACCAAATGCCATGTACAATACACTCAGTATCGCCTGTTGCTTTCGTTAAAGCCCTTCAACCAAATGTCATATACAATATACCCAGTATCTCCTGTTGTACTTCTGAAAACCCAATAAACAAATGCCATATACAATACTGCAAGTATCAACTGTTGTAATTGTTAAAGCCCTATAACCAAATGTCATATACAATACACTCAGTATCTCCTGTTGTACTTCTGAGAATCCTATAACTAAATACCATCTACAATACATCCAGTAGCACATGTTGTACCTGTTAAAGCCCTATAACCAAATATCATATACAAAATACCAAAATTCTCATGTTGTACATCAAAAAAGCCTATAACCAAATGCCATATACAAAAAAAAAATTTTCTCCTCTTGAGCTTCTGAAAACCCTATAACCAAATGCCATAAACAATTCACCTAGTATCAACTGTTATACTTGTTAAAGCCCTATAACAAAATGTCATATACAAAATACCCAATATCTCCTGTTGTACTTCAGAAAACCCTATAACCGAATGCCATATACAAAAAAAACATTTTCTCCTGTTGTGCTTCTGAAAACCCTTTAACCAACTGTCATAATCAATACACCTAGTATCAACTGTTGTACTTGTTAAAGCCCTATAACCAAATGTCATATACAAAACAGTCAGTATCAACTGTTGTAATTGTTAAAGCCATATAACCAAATAACATATACAAAATACCAAGTATCAACTGTTGTACTTGTTAACGCCTTATGACCAAATGTCATATACATAACAACCAGTATCAGCTGTTGTACTTGTTCAAACCATATAACGTAACGTCATATACAAAACATTCTGGATCACCCGTTGTACTTGTTAAAGCCCTATAACCAAAGGTCATCTACAAAACACTCAGTATCAACTGTTGTACTTGTTAACGCCCTATAACCAAATGTACTGTACAAAACATTCTGTATCACCCGTTGTACTTGTTAAAGCCCTATAACCAAATGTCATAAACAAATACACTCAGTATCTCCTGTTGTACTTCTTAAAGCCCTATAACCAAATGTCATATACAAAACACTCAGTATCACCTGTTTTACTTGTTAAAGCCCTATAACCAAATGGCATATACAAAACACCCAGTATCTCCTGTTGTTCTTCTTAAATCCTATAACCAAATGTCATATACAAAACACCCAGTATCTCCTGTTGTATATGTTGAAGCCAAATAACCAAATGTCATATACAAAACACTCAGTATCAACTGTTGTACTTGTTAACGCCCTATGACCAAATATTATATTCAAAATACCAATTATTTCCTGTTGTACTTCTGAAATCCATATAACCAAATGTCATATACAATACACCTAGTATCAACTGATGTACTTGTTAAAACCCTATAACCAAATGCCATATACAGTACACTTAGGATCAACTGTTGTACTTGTTAAAGCCCAATTACCAAATGTCATATACAAAACACCCAGTATCTACTGTTGTACTTGTTCAAGCTATATAACCAAATTTCATATACAGAAAAAACAGTATCACCTGTTGTACTTGTTAAAGCTCTATAACCAAATACCATATACAAAACTCCCAGTGTCACCTGTTGTACTTGTTGAAGCCCTATGACCAAATGCCATATATAAAACTCCCAGTATCACCTGTTGTACTTGTTGAAGCCCTATAACCAAATGCCATATACAAAACTCCCAGTATCACCTGTTGTACTAGTTGAAGCCATATAACCAAATACCATATACAAAACACGCAGTATCACCTGTTGTACTTGTTCAAGCCATATGACCGAATGTTCTATACAAATTACTCAGTATCAACTGTTGTACTTGTTAAAGCCCTATGACCAAATATTATATACAAAATGCCAAGTATCAACTGTTATACTTGTTCAAGCCCTATGACCAAATGTCATATACAAATTACTCAATATCAACTGTTGTACTTGTTGAGGCCCTATAACCAAATATCATATACAAAATGCCGATTATCAACTGTTGTACTTGTTAACGCCCTATAACCAAATATCATATACAAATTACTCAGTATCAACTGTTATACTTGTTAAAGCCCTATAACCAAATATCATATACAAAATGCAAAGTATCAACTGTTGTATTTGTTAACGCCCTATGACAAAATGTCATATACAAAACACCAAGTATCATCTGTTGTACTTGTTAACGCCTTATGACCAAATGTCATATACAAAATACCAAGTATCAACTGTTGTTCTTGTTCAAGCCCTATAACCAAATATAATATACAAAATACCAAGTATCATCTGTTGTACTTGTTAAAGCCTTATTACCAAATATCATATACAAAATACCAAGTATCAACTGCTGTACCTGTTAACGCCCTATGACCAAATGTCATATACAAAATACCAAGTATCAACTGTTGTACTTGTTAAAGCCCTATAACCAAATATCATATACAAAATGCCAAGTATCAACTGTTGTATTTGTTAAAGCCCTATAACCAACTGTTGTACTTCTTAACGCCCAAAGGCCAAATGTCATATACAAAATACCAGGTATCAATTGTTGTATTTGTTAAAGCCCTATAACATATATCATATACAAAATACCGAGTATCACCTGTTGTTCTTGTTCAAGCCCTATAACCAAATATCATATACAAAATAACAAGTATCAACTATTATACTTGTTAAAGGCTTATAACCAAATATCATATACAAAATACCAAGTATCAACTGCTGTACTTGTTAACGCCCTATGTCATATACAAAATACGAAGTACCAACTGTTGTACTTGTTAAAGCCCTATAACCAAATATCATATACAAAATGCCAAGTATCAACTGTTGTACTTGTTAAAGCCCTATAACCAACTGTTGTACTTCTTAACGCCCAATGACCAAATGTCATATACAAAATACCAGGTATCAATTGTTGTATTTGTTAAAGCCCTATAACATATATCATATACAAAATACAAAGTATCAACTGTTGTACTTGTTAACGCCCTACGACCAAATGTCATATACAAAATACCAAGTCTCAACTGTTGTACTTGTTAACGCTCTATGACCAAATATCATATACAAAATACCAAATATCAACTATTGTACATGTTAAAGCCCTACAACCAACTATCATATACGAACTATCTAGTGTCTACTGTTGTACTTGTTAAAGCCCTATAACCAAATACTATATACAAAATACCAAGTATCAACGTTTGTACTTGTTAACGCCCTATAACCAAATGTCACATACAAAATGCCAAGTATCAACTGTTGTACTTGTTAACGTCCTATGACCAAATGTCATATACAAAATACCAAGTAACAACTGTTGCACTTGTTAACGCCACATGACGAAATGTCATATACAAAACACACAGTATCAACTGTTGTACTTGGTAAAGCCCTATAACCAAATGTCATATACAAAATACCAAGTAACAACTGTTGTACTTGTTAACGCCCTATGACCAAATGTCACGTACAAAATACCAAGTATCAGCTGTTGTACTTGTTAACGCCCTATGACCATATGTCATATACAATACACCAAGTATCAACTGTTGTACTTGTTAAAGCCCTATAACCAAATGCCATATACAAAGTACCAAGTATCAACTGTTGTACTTGTTAACGCCCTATAACCAAATATCATATACAAAACACTCAGTATTAACTGTTTGACTTCTGAAACCCCTATAACCAAATGCCATATACTAAACACTATTTATCAACTGTTGTGCTTGTTGATTCCCTGTAACCAAATATCATATACAAAACACTCAGTATTAACTATTTGACTTCTGAAACCCCTATAACCAAATGCCATATACTAAACACTAATTATCAACTGTTTTGCTTGTTGATTGCCAGTAACCAAATATCATATGCAAAAAAATCAGTATCACATGATGTACTTGTTAAAGCCTAGTACCCAAATGTCATATACAAAACACAGAGTATCAACTATTTTAATTGTTAACGTCCTATAGCCAAATGTCATATACAAAACACTCAGTAACACCTGTTGTATCTCTGAAACCCTACAACCAAATGCCGTATACAAATCACCCAGTATAACCTGTTGTACTTGTTACAGCCCTATAACTAAATGTCATATACAAAATACCCAATATCTCCTGTTGTAACTCTGAATACCCTATAACTAAATGCCATATACAAATCACACAGTATAACCTGTTGTACTTCTTAAAGGCACATAACTAAATGACATATACAAAATACCCAATATCACCTGTTGTACTTCTTCTGATAACCCTATAACCGAATGTCATAGACAAAATACCCAGTATCTCCTGTTGTATTTGTTAAAGCCACATAACCAAATGTCATAGACAAAATACCTTATATCACCTGTTGTACTTCTGAAAACCCTATAACCAAATGTCATATACAAATCACCCAGTATAACCTGTTGTACTTGTTAAAGCCCTATAACTAAATATCATATACAAAATACACAATATCACCAGTTGTACTTCTGAATACCTTATAACCGAATGTCATAGACAAAATACCTAGTAATTCATGTAGTACTTGTTAAAGCCCTATAACCAAATGTCATATACAAAATACCCAGTATCTCCTATTGTACTTCTAAAATCCATCTAACCAAATGTCATATATAATATGCCTAGTAACAACTGTTGTAATTGTTAAAGCCCTATAACCGAATGCCATATACAAAACACTCAGTATCAACTGTTGTACTTCTGAAACCCCTATAACCAAATGTCATAAACAAAACACTAATTACTAACTAGTGTGCTTGTTAAAGCCCTTAAACCAAATATCATATACAAAACACTCAGTGTCACCTAGTGTACCTCTGAAACCCCTATTACCAAATTTCATATACAAATCACACATTTTCGTCTGTTTTACTTGTTACAGCCCTATAACCAAAAGTAATATACAATACACTCAGTATTAACTATTGTACTTATTAAAGCACTATAACCAAATATATACAATACACTCAGTATCACCTGTTGTACTTGTTAAAGCCTTATAACAAAATGGTATATATAAAATACCCAGTATCTCCTGTTGTACATCTGAGAACGCTATAACAAAATGCCATATACAATACACCTAGTATCAACTGTTGTACTTCTTAAAACCCTATAACCAAATGTCATAAACAATACACCTAGTATCAACTGCTTTACTTGTTAAAGCCCTATAACCAAATGTTATATACAAAAGACTGAGTATCACCTGTTGTACTTCTGAAAACCCTATAACCAAATGTCATATACCAAACAGCCAGTATCAACTGTTGTACTTGTTCAAGCCATATAACCAAACGTCATATACAAAACATTCTGTATCACCTGTTGTACTTGTCAAAGCCCTATAACCAAATGTCATATACAAAACACTCAATATCAATTGTTGTACTTTATTAAGCCCTATCACCAAATGTCATCTACAAAACACCCAGTATCTCCTGTTGTACTTCTTAAAGTCCTTTAACCAAAGGTCATATACAAAACACTCAGTATCACCTGTTGTACTTGTTGAAGCCAAATTCCAAATGTCAGATACAAAACACCTGTATCAACTGTTGTACCTGTTAATGCCATATAACCAAATATCATATACAAGATACCTAGTATCAACTGTTGTACTTGTTAACGCCCTATGACCAAATATCATATACAAAATACCCAGTATTTTCTGTTGTACTTCTGAAAACCCTATAACCAAACGTCATATACAATACACATAGTATCAACTGATGTACTTGTTAAAACTCTATAAACAAATGCCATATACAACACACCTAGGATCAACTGTTGTACTTGTTAAAGCCCTATTACCAAATGTTATATACAAAACACTGAGTATCAGCTGTTGTACTTCTGAAAACCCTATAACCAAATATCATGTACAAAACACCCAGTATCAACTGTTGTACTTGTTAAAGCTATATAACCAAATGTCATATACAAAACACCCAGTATCAACTGTTGTACTTGTTAAAGCTATATAACCAAATGTCATATACAAATACCCAATATTTCCTGTTGTACTTCTGAAAACCCTATAACCAAATGTCATAAACAAATTACTCAGTATCAACTGCTGTAATTGTTCAATCCCTATAACCAAATATCATATACAAATTACTCAGTATCAACTGCTGTACTTGTTCAAGACCTATAACCAAATATCATATACAAAATACCAAGTATAAACTGTTGTACTTGTTAAAGCCCTGTAACCAAATATCATATACAAAATGCCAAGTATCAGCTGTCGTACTTGTTAACGCCCTAAGACCAAATGTCATATACAAAACACCAAGTATCAACTGTTGTACTTGTTAAAGCTATATAACCAAATGTCATATACTAATACCCTATATTTCCTGTTGTACTTCTGAAAACCCTATAACCAAATGTCATATACAAAACATCCAGTATCAACTGCTGTACTTGTTAAAGCTATATAACCAAATGTCATATACAAAACACTCAGTATCAACTGCTGTACTTCTGAAACCCCTATAACCAAATGTCATTAACAAAACACTAATTATCAACTGTTGTACTTGTTAAAGCCTTAAAACCAAATATCATATACAAAACACTCAGTGTCACCTGTTGTACTTCTGAAACCCCTATTACCAAATGCAATATAAAAATCTCCCAGGGTCACCTGTTGTATTTGTTGAAGCCCTATAACCAAATGCCATATACAAAACTCCCAGTATCACCTGTTGTAATTGTTGAAGCCCTATAACCAAATATCATATACAAAACTCCCAGTATCACCTGTTGTAATTGTTGAAGCCCTATAACCAAATGCCATATACAAAACTCCCATGTCACCTGGTGTAATTGTTCAATCCCTATAACCAAATATTATATACAAATTATTCAGTATCAACTACTGTACTTGTTCAAGACCTATAACCAAATATCATATACAAAATACCAAGTATCAACTGTTGTACTTGTTAACGTCCTAAGACCAAATGTCATATACAAAACACCAAGTATCAACTGTTGTACTTGTTAGCGCCCTACGACCAAATGTCATATACAAAATACCAAGTATCAACTGCTGTACTTGTTCAAGACCAATAACCAAATATCATATAAAAAATACCAAGTATCAACTGTTGTACATGTTAAAGCCCTATAACCAAATATCATATACAAAATACCAAGTATCAATAGTTGTACTTGTTAAAGCCCTATGTTCAAATGTCATATACAAAATACCAAGTATCAACTGTTGTACATCTTAAAGCCCTATTACCAAATATCATCAATAAAATGCCAAGTATCAACTGTTGTATTTGTTAAAGCCCTATAACCAACTGTTGTACTTGTTAACGCCCAATGACCAAATGTCATATACAAAATACCAAGTATCAACTGTTGTACTTGTTAAAGCCCTATAACCAAATATCATATACAAAATTCCAAGTATCAACTGGTGTACTTGTTAACGCCCTATGACCAAATGTTATATACAAAATAACAAGTATCAACAGTTGTTCTTGTTAACGCCCTATGACCAAATGTCATATACAAAATACCAAGTGTACTGTTGTACTTGTTAAAGCCCTATAACCAAATATCATATACAAAATACCAAGTATCAGCTGTTGTACTTCTTAAAGCCCTATTACCAAATATTATAAATAAAATGCCAAGTATCAACTGCTGTACTTGTAAAAGCCCTATAACCAACTGTTGTACTTGTTAACGCCCAATGACCAAATGTCATATACAAAATCCCAAGTATCAACTGTTGTACTTGTTAAAGCCCTTTTACCAAATGTCATATACAAAATACCAAGTATTACCTGTTGTACTTGTTAACGCCCTATGACCAAATGTCATATACAAAATACCAAGTATCAACAGTTGCACTTGTTAACGCCCTATGACCAAATGTCATATACAAAATACCAAATGTACTGTTGTACTTGTTAAAGCCCTATAACCAAATATCATATACAAAATACCAAGTATCAGCTGTTGTACTTCTTAAAGTCCTATTACCAAATATCATAAATAAAATGCCAAGTATCAGCTGTTGTACTTGTTAAAGCCCTATAACCAACTGTTGTACATGTTAACGCCCAATGACCAAATGTCATATACAAAATACCAAGTATCAACTGTTGTATTTGTTGAAGCCCTATGACCAAATGTCATATACAAAATAATAAGTATCAACTGTTGTACTTCTTAAAGCCCTATTACCAAATATCATAAATAAAATGCAAAGTATCAACTGTTGTACTTGGTAAAGCCCTATAACCAACTGTTGTACTTGTTAACGCCCAATGACCAAATGTCATATACAAAATACCAAGTATCAACTGTTGTACTTGTTAAAGCCCTATAACCAAATATCATATACAAAATTCCAAGTATCAACTGGTGTACTTGTTAACGCCCTATGACCAAATGTTATATACAAAATAACAAGTATTAACAGTTGTTCTTGTTAACGCCCTTTGACCAAATGTCATATACAAAATACCAAGTGTACTGTTGTACTTGTTAAAGCCCTATAACCAAATATCATATACAAAATACCAAGTATCAGCTGTTGTACTTCTTAAAGCCCTATTACCAAATATTATAAATAAAATGCCAAGTATCAACTGCTGTACTTGTAAAAGCCCTATAACCAACTGTTGTACTTGTTAACGCCCAATGACCAAATGTCATATACAAAATCCCAAGTATCAACTGTTGTACTTGTTAAAGCCCTTTTACCAAATGTCATATACAAAATACCAAGTATTACCTGTTGTACTTGTTAACGCCCTATGACCAAATGTCATATACAAAATACCAAGTATCAACAGTTGCACTTGTTAACGCCCTATGACCAAATGTCATATACAAAATACCAAATGTACTGTTGTACTTGTTAAAGCCTTATAACCAAATATCATATACAAAATACCAAGTATCAGCTGTTGTACTTCTTAAAGTCCTATTACCAAATATCATAAATAAAATGCCAAGTATCAGCTGCTGTACTTGTTAAAGCCCTATAACCAACTGTTGTACATGTTAACGCCCAATGACCAAATGTCATATACAAAATACCAAGTATCAACTGTTGTATTTGTTGAAGCCCTATGACCAAATGTCATATACAAAATAATAAGTATCAACTGTTGTACTTCTTAAAGCCCTATTACCAAATATCATAAATAAAATGCAAAGTATCAACTGTTGTACTTGGTAAAGCCCTATAACCAACTGTTGTACTTGTTAACACCCAATGACCAAATGTCATATACAAAATACCAAGTATCAACTGTTGTACTTGTTAAAGCCCTATAACCAAATATCATATACAAAATTCCAAGTATCAACTGTGTACTTGTTAACACCCTATGACCAAATGTCATATACAAAATACCAAGTATCAACAGTTGTACTTGTTAACGCCCTATGACCAAATGTCATATACAAAATATCAAGTATCAACAGTTGTACTTGTTAACGCCCTATGACCAAATGTCATATACAAAATACCAAGTGTACTGTTGTACTTGTTAAAGCCCTATAACCAAATAGCATATACAAAATACCAAGTATAAAATACCAAGTATCAACTGTTGTACTTGTTTAAGCTCTATAACCAAATATCATATACAAAATGCCAAGTATCAATAGTTGTACTTGTTTACGCCCTATGACCAAATGTCATATACAAAATACCAAGTATAAAATACCAAGTATCAGCTGTTGTACTTCTTCAAGCCCTTTTACCAAATATCATCAATAAAATGCCAAGTATCAACTGCTGTACTTGTTAAAGCCCTATAACCAACTGTTGTACTTGTTAACGCCCAATGACCAAATGTCATATACAAAATACCAAGTATCAACTGTTGTACTTGTTAACGCCCTATGACCAAATGTCATATACAAAATACCAAGTATCAACTGTTGTACTTCTTAAAGCCCTATTACCAAATATCAGAAATAAAATGCCAAGTATCAACTGTTGTGCTTGTTAAAGCCCTATAACCAACTGTTGTACTTGTTAACGCCCAATGACCAAATGTCATATACAAAATACGAAGTATCAATTGTTGTACTTGTTAAAGCCCTATAACCAAATATCATATACAAAATAACAAGTTCCAACTGTTGTACTTGTTAACGCCCTCTGACCAAATGTCATATACAAAATACCAAGTATCAACAGTTGTACTTGTTAACGCCCTATGACCAAATGTCATATACAAAATACCAATTGTACTGTTGTACTTGTTAAAGCCCTATAATCAAATATCATATACAAAAATACCAAGTATCAGCTGTTGTACTTGTTAAAGCCCTATAACCAAATAGCATATACAAAATGCCAAGTTTCAACTGTTGTTATTGTTAACGCCCTATGACCAAATGTCATATACAAAATACCAAGTATTAACTGTTGTACTTGTTAACGCCCTATGACCAAATGTCATATACAAAATACCGAGTATCAACTGTTGTACTTGTTCAAGCCCTATAACCAAATATCATTTGCAAAATACCAAGTATAAAATACCAAGTATCAACTGTTGTACTTGTTAAAGCCCTATAACCAAATATCATATACAAAATGCCAAGTATCAATAGTTGTACTTGTTAACGCCCTATGACCAAATGTCATATACAAAATACCAATTATCAACTGTTGTACTTCTTAAAGCCCTCTAACCAAATATCATATACAAAATGCAAAGTATCAACTGTTGTACTTGTTTAAGCCCTATAACCAACTGTTGTACTTGTTAACGCCCAACTACCAAATATCATATACAAAATACCAAGTATCAACTGTTGTACTTGTTAAAGCCCTATAACCAAATATCATATACAAAATACCAAATATCAACTGTTGTACTTGTTAACGCCCTATGACCAAATGTCATATACAAAATACCAAGAATCAACAGTTGTACTTGTTAACGCCCTATGACCAAATGTCATATACAAAATACCAAGTATCAACTGTTGTACTTGTTAAAGCCCTATAACCAAATGTCATATACAAAATACCAAGTATTAACTGTTGTACTTGTTAACGTCCAATGACCAAATGTCATATACAAAATACCAAGTATCTACTGTTGTACTTGTTAACGCCCTATGACGAAATATCATATACAAAATACCAAGTATTAACTGTTCTACTTGTTAACGTCCAATAATCAACTATCATATACAAACTATCTAGTATCAACTGTTGTACTTGTTAAAGCCCTATAACCAAATGTCATATACAAAACACTCAGTATCAACTAGTTGACTTCTTAAACCCCTATAACCAAATGCCATATACAAAACACTAGTTATCAACTGTTGTGCTTATTGAATCCCTGTAACCAAATATCACATGCAAAACACTCAGTATCAATGATGTACTTGTTAAAGCGTTGTAACCAATTGTCATAGAAAAAACACTTAGTACCAACTGTTGTAATTGTAAACGTCCTATAGCCAAATGTCATATACAAAACACCCATATCAACTGTTGTACTTCTGAAAACTCTATAATAAAATGTTATATACAAATCACCCAGTGTAACGTGTTGTACTTGTCAAATCCCTATAACTAAATGCCCTATACAAAATACCCAATATCACCTGTTGTATTTCTGAAAACCCTATAACCAAATGTCATATACAAAATATGCAATATCTCCTGTTGTACTTCTGAAAACCCTATAACTGAATGTCATAGACAAAATACCCAGTATCTCCTGTTGTACTTGTTAAAGCTCTATACCCAAATGTCATATACACAATACCCAGTATCTCCTGTTGTACTCCTGAAAACCCTCTAACCAAATGTCATATATAATACGCCTAGTATCAACTGTTGTACTTGTTAAAGACCTATAACCGAATGTCATATGCAAAACACTCAGTATCCACTGTTGTACTTCTGAAACCCCTATAATCAAATGTCATAAACAAAACATTAATTATCAACTGTTGTGCTTGTTAAAGCCCTTAACCAAATATCATATACAAAACACTCAGTATCACCTGTTGTACCTCTGAGACCCCTATAACCGAATGTCATATACAAATCACCCAGTTTCGCCTGTTGTACTTGCTACAGCCCTATAACCAAATACCATATACAATACACCTAGTATCAACAGTTGTACTTGTTAAAACCCTATAACAAAAAGCCATATACAATACACCTAGCATCAACTATTGTACTTGTTAAAACCCTATAACCAAATGTCATATACAATACACCTAGTATCAACTGTTGTACTTGTTAAAGTCCAATAACCAAATGTCATATACAAAAGACCCAGTATCAACTGTTGTACTTGTTCAAGCCATATAACCAAACTTCATATACTAAACACTCTGTATCACCTGCTGTACTTATTAAAGCCCTACAACCAAATGTCTTATACAAAACACTCTGTATCAACTGTTGTATTTTTAAAGCCCTATCACCGAATGTCATCTACAAAACACCCAGTATATCCTGTTGTACTTCTTAAAGCCCTATAACCAAAGGTCATATACAAAACACTCAGTATCAACTGTTGTACTTGTTAACGCCCCATAACCAAATATCATATACTAAATACCTAGTACCAACTGTTCTCCTTGTTAACACCCTTTGACCAAATATCATATACAAAATACCCAATATTTCCTGTTGTACTTCTGAAAACACTATAACCAAATGTCATATACAATATACCTAGTATGAAATGGTGTACTTCTTAATACTATATAACCAAATGCCATATACAATACACCAAGGATCAACTGTTTTACTTGTTAAAGCCCTATTACCAAATGTTAAATAAAAAACACTGAGTATCACCTGTTGTATTTCTGAAAACCTTATAACCAAATGTCATATACAAAACACCCTGTATCAGCTGTTGTACTTGTTAAAGCCATATAACCAAATGTCATATACAAAATACCCAGCATCACCTGTTGTACTTGTTAAAGATCTATAACCAAATGCCATATACAAAAGCCATATAACCAAATGTCATATACAAAATACCCAGTATAACCTGTTGTATTTGTTAAAACTCTATAACCAAATGCCATATACAAAACTCCCAGTATCACCTGTTGTACTTGTTAAAGCCCTATAACCAAATGCCATATAAAAACACTCAGTATAAACTGTTGTACTTGTTAAAGCCCTATAACCAATTTGCATATAAAATATACCAAGTGTCACCTTTTCTACTTGTAAAAGCTCTATAACCAAATTGCATATACAAAAGACCCAGTATCACCTGTTGTACTTGTTAAAACCCTATAACCAAATGTCATATACAAAACACTAAGTATCAACTATTCTACTTTTTAAAGCCCTATAACCAAATGGCATATAGAAAAACACTCTCTATCAATTGTTGTACTTGTTAAAGCCCTATAACCAAATGGCATTTAGAAAAACACTCTCTATCACATGTTGTACTTGTTAAAGCCCTATAACCAAATGGCATATAGAAAAACACTCTCTATCACACCTGTTGTACTTGTTAAAGCCCTATAACCAAATGTCATATACAATACAATCAGTATCCCCTGTTGTATTTGTTAAAGCCCTAAATCCAAATGACATAAACAATACACTCAGTATCAACTGTTGTACTTGTTAAAACCCTATAACATGATGTCATATACAAAACACTCAGTATTACCTGTTGTACTTGTTAAAGCTCTAAATCCAAATGGCATGTACAATACACTCAATATCACCTGTTGTATTTATTAAAGCCCTATAACCAAATGGCGTATACAAAACACTTACTATCATATGTTGTACCTCTGAAAACTCTATAACCAAATGCCATATACAATACACTCAGTGTCAACAGGTGTAGTTGTTAAAGCCGTATAACAAAATGGTATATACAAAATACACAGTATCTCCTGTTGTACTTCTGAGAACCCAATAACCAAATGTAATATACAATACACCTAGTATCAACTGTTGTACGTGTTAAAACCCTATAACCAAATGCCATATACAATACACTTAGTATCAACTGTTGTATTTGATAAAACCCTATAACCAAATGCCATATGCAATACACTCAGAATCAGTTGTTTTACTTGATAAAACCCTATAACCAAATGCCATATACAGTACACCCAGTATCAACTGATGTACTTGATAAAACCTTATAACCAAATGTCATATACAATACACCCAGCATCAACTGTTTTACTTGTTAAAGCCCTATAACCAAATGGCATATACAAAACACTCAGTATCACCTGTTGTACTTCTGAAAACCCTATAACAAAATGGCATATACAAAATACCCATTATCTCCTGTTGTACTTGTTAAAGCCCTATAACCAAATGTCATATACAATACACCATGCATCTCCTATTGTACTTCTGAAACCCTATAACCAAATGTCATATGCATAACACCCAGTATCGACTGTTGTACTTGTTAAAGCCATATAACCGAATGGTTTATACAAAACACCCAGTATCGACTGTTGTACTTGTAAAAGCCATATAACCAAATGGCATATACAAAACACCCAGTATCGACTGCTGTACTTGTTAAAGTCATATAACCAAATGGCATATACAAAACACCAAGTGTCGACTGTTGTACTTGTTAAAGCCATATAACCAAATGACATATACAAAACACCCAGTATCGACTGTTGTACTTGTTAAAGCCATATAACCAAATGGCATATACAAAACACCAAGTGTCGACTGTTGTACTTGTTAAAGTCTTATAACCAAATGGCATATACAAAACACCCAGTATCGACTGTTGTACTTGTTAAAGTCTTATAACCAAATGGCATATACAAAACACCCAGTATCGACTGTTGTACTTGTTAAAGCCCTATAACCAAATGGCATATACAAAACACCCAGTATCGACTGTTGTACTTGTTAAGGCCATATAACCAAATGGTATATACAAAACACCCAGTATCGACTGTTGTACTTGTTAAAGTCTTATAACCAAATGGCATATACAAAACACTCAGTATCAACAGTTGTACTTGTTAAAGTCTTATAACCAAATGGCATATACAAAACACCCAGTATCGACTGTTGTACTTGTTTAGCCATATAACCAAATGGCATATACAAAACTCCCAGTATCGACTGTTGTACTTGTTAAAGTCTTATAACCAAATGGCATATACAAAACACCCCGTGTCGACTGTTGTACTTGTTAAAGCCCTATAACCAAATGGCATATACAAAACACCAAGTGTCGACTGTTGTACTTGTTAAAGCCATATAACCAAATGGCATATACAAAATACCCAGTGTCGACTGTTGTACTTGTGAAAGCCATATAACCAAATGGCATATACAAAACAACCAGTGTCGACTGTTGTACTTGTTAAAGCCATGTAACCAAATGGCATATACAAAACACCAAGTGTCGACTGTTGTACTTGTTTAAGCCCTATAACCAAATGGCATATACAAAACACCCAGTATCGACTGCTGTACTTGTTAAAGTCATATAACCAAATGGCATATACAAAACACCCAGTGTCGACTGTTGTACTTGTTAAAGCCATGTAACCAAATGGCATATACAAAACACCCAGTGTCGACTGTTGTACTTGTTAAAGCCATGTAACCAAATGGCATATACAAAACACCCAGTATCGACTGTTGAACTTGTTATAGTCTTATAACCAAATGTCATATACAAAACTCTCAGTATCAACTGATGTACTTGTTAAAGCCCTATAACCAAATGTCATATACAAAAAAATCCCTTTTCACTTTTTCTACTTGTTAAAGCCCTATAACTAAGTGGCATATAAAAACACCCAGTATCGACTTTTGTACTTGTTAAATCCCTATAACCAAATGTCATATACGAAACATTCAGTATTAACTGTTGAACCTTTTAAAGCCCTATAACCAAATGTCATATACAAAACACTCAGTATCAACTACTGTACTTGTTAAAGCCCTATGACCAGATTGCATATACAAAACACTCAGTATCACCTGTTGTTCCTCTGAAAATCCTACTACCAATTGTCATATACAAAACACTCAGTATCACATGCTGTTCTTGTTAAATCCTTATAACCAAATGTCATATACAAAATACCCAGTATCTCCTGTTGTACTTTTGAAAATCCTATAACCAAATGGCATAATTTTTTATACAAAACACTCAGTATTAACTTTTGTACCTCTAAAAGACCTATAACCAAATGTCAAATACAAAACACTCAGTATCACCTGTTGTGCTAGTTAAAGCCCGATAACCAAATGTCATAAACAATACACCTAGTATCAACTGTTCTACTTGTTAACTCCCTATAACCAAATGTCTTATACAAAACACTCAGTATCAACTGTTGTACTTGTTAACGCCCTATAACCAAATATCATATACAAAACACTCAGTATTAACTTTTTGACTTCTGAAACCCCTATAACCAAATGCTATATACTAAACACTAATTATCAACTGTTGTGCTTGTTGATTCCCTATAACCAAATAGCATATACAAAACACTCAGTAACAACTGTTGTACTTCTGAAAACCCTATAACGAAATGACATATACAATACACCCAGTATCGACTGTTGTACTTGTTAATGCCCAACAACCAAATGGCATATACAAAACACTCAGTAGCTCCTGTTGTACTCGTTAAAGCCCTATAACCAAATGGCATATACAAAAGCCATATAACCAAATGTCATATACAAAATACCCAGTATAACCTGTTGTATTTGCTAAAACTCTATAACCAAATGCCATATACAAAACTCCCAGTATCACCTGTTGTACTTGTTAAAGCCCTATAACCAAATGCTGTACTTTTACGACATTATATCCGGGATCCCGCGATGGTTCCCTGCATATGAAAGCGATTATATTGTTTATATCAGCGATGTGTAGACAAAGTACGGGGCACAAAATTTCACTTGCAACTGTTAGAGATAAAATCAGGTCTTTCGGACCCTTAATTGATATTTTGCCATAAAGTATCCGAAAACAGACTAACCCGTTCTACCCCACCCACAAATTCTATCAAAATAGAAAGTGAAACAAACGTCCTTTATATGTAATAACAATATTACCCCACCAACCAATTCTTTCAAAATCGAAAGTAATACAAACGTCCTTGATACATACTAACAATATTACCCCACCCACAAATTCTTTCAAAATTGAAAGTAAAACAAGATTTTGCCTAGCAAAAGGTTCCTTCTAGCGCATAAACAATATTCTGTATTTTAAGAAAATCTGATTTTAGAACAATCATGTTACACATGTCCAATATAACAGTTACGAAAAATCTGTGTAGAAACTTAATGTGGATTTTTTTTTAAAAACAAAATATGTTATAGATGTGTTGCATGTGCTTTTATATAACTCAACCAGTTAATATTTATAATTTTATCAAAGTTAACCTGGTGCTTATGTAGCATAGGGTTGTGCCCTTTGTAAAGGAACGTGATTTACAATAAATTTCTGTACTATACCTTGCCTCACTTACTACTCCATAGTATAAATCAGTCATAACATTGACAGCAATACATTTTCAAAAAATCAAAGTTTCAGGTACCTCATTGTGACTAACCAAACGAGGAACATTATTCCATATATGCAAATCGTACAAACTTCTACCTTTACACGATAAACGTTTGTAGCGAAGAACTCAAGAAGCGAGCCATGCCCTCCCCGGATGTTTTCGTCACGTGATTAATACATACGAGCACCTGTATATATATACACACACACATTTAACACATATGCATTTGCGGAACGCAATATAAAAGATCTAGACAGGTCAAAATATATGAAAGGAAGCATTTGCAAACCTGAACTTCAGCATTTGCAAATATTGCACAGATATATTTTGAAGCTAAATTATCACGTGACAAACGACTATTTCATTACTTGATTATTTGGCGGGAGTCTATGCATTAATCATTATATTAATCTCTATTCTTTATTATCAAATATTCAATGCAGGGGTTAATACTCGAAATGAATAATTGTTCCTAGTCGGTCTGCTGTTAAAAACTTGCATTTTTACAATAGATTGATTTTAAGGCGTATGAATATACATTGGCATAGAGGCTATTTGTAATGAATATGCATGAGTCAAAGAAAGCGGTAGACTGGTCCTCTGCGTACTACGAAAATTTGAATGGGTACCATAATAGAACAGGGAAACATATTAAGATGGCGGCGCTCTACTGTTCGGTAAGCCTTTGACAGTACCCTTGTATCCATTATGTGCTCAGTCAAGTGTGTATCTATTACCTGCTCAGTCAAGTGTAAATCGCCAACCATAAGTCCTTGATATACAATATTTTGCCTAACAAAGGTTCCTTCTAGCGCATCCCAGGATGTTTTCGTCACGTGATTAACACATACGAGCACCTGCATATATATATATATATATATATATATATATATATATATATATATACACACACATTTTACACATATGCATTTACGGAACACAAGGAGAGAGAGAGAGAGAGAGAGAGAGAGAGAGAGAGAGAGAGAGAGAGAGAGAGAGAGAGAGCATATCACTATCATTAATAAAATATTACTAGAATTTAGTATGTCAAATCAATCAATAAATTGAAGAGGTATACTTGAAACAAAATCCTAATTCTAAAAATAGACAGCACTAAATACTATTTAAAAACCTTTGCATCGTATTCTGACTCTTTCTAAAATGAAACAAATTTGTACTACATGTAATCTATATAATGGATCAAATTGAAATCAAAATGAAATCAGGTGACTCATTTAATACATCACAAAATATGTTGCAATTTTAAACGGGAAATATATTTTAGTCTAACATAGGCGCGTAGCCCAAGATGGGAAAGCCCTTTTCAATATATTATTTTGACATGTTTAAATAAATATATTTTGGCAATACGAGTTCAGATTGATTGATTGATTGAATATTTAGCGTCATTTTTATGCCATCGAGGGCTTATAGACGATCAGTTAACCTAACCACTGTTTCCTGGGATTAACCAGTACTCGAGCACACCCCGTCTCCGCAAGTAACTGATAACTTTCCCACTTGAATCAGTGGTGAGAGACGAATGATAATGAGACACAATGTCGAGTTCAGTGAGTATATACATGTATAAAATGTTTTTAGCCTATTTTAAAATTTTGAATAACACTGATATATTCCCTTTAAGTATGAAATTGGAGTACGCTATTATACGTTTCCTTGCATACACTGTAATTTTAAACTGCATTCAAAATATACCGGACTTTAATTTCTTCAACTCAACAAATAAAACGATGATGCGCTATAAAACCCCGGTTACAGTTAGCAGGAGCGGATCCAGGATTTCAATTTAGAGGGGGCGTGCAGGTGCGGATCCAGGATTGGTGTAAGGGGTGGGGGCGGCAAATATACTTAAGTGAATGTATATACATTTATAACTTAATTCTTTTGAATAAAGATAAACATAATAACACGTATACCTTGAATGTTTTTATAAACATTTTTATTTACAAAAAAAAAATGTCTGTCTAGATTGACAGGCGCACGCCTTGCTTATTACGCTACAGCACCACTTAGAATTAGTCTTAGACACAATCATAGCACATCACTATCTTGTTAGGAGCCGATGGCATATTGTTTTTCTGGCTAAATCTCTTTTTTTAATATAACATTGAATGAAAATAGATGAAACATAGATTTCAGTGTTGTATTGATTATTTGTTTGCCTCAGTTTGTCCACCAGTTTGGTTGTTTCTGTCTCAGTGCTTTTGATAGTTTGATATACGCAGTGTAGATATTTTAATTGTATACATGTTTTAGCAGACTGGTCCATTTAAAATAATTTACACATGTCATGACATGCAAATATACATACATTTTCTTCTGCGTTGCTCGCGTTGATGGTGCCGCCATAACAAACTTTTGAAATAGCAAGATTTAAAACATGTATTAGCTGAATTGAATTAGGCGGGTCGGTAGTGTAGTGGCCGCTCACGCCAGAGGTTGCGTGATTCGATCACCAATACGACCTGGTGACTCTCTAAAAACAACACTCAGTTCTTGTTCTACCAATGGAGACTCGAGAGTGGTTCGTATAAGCTTTGAGCTTACTTCACAATCGAGCTAAAATAGATTAGTATAAATTAAAAAATGTATTAAGAGCATGCCAATTAATGACTGGCGATATCGATTTTCACGAGTACGATAATATGTCTTATTTTTGTGATTGATTTGTAGTTAATATAGTTTCATAAGACTTAAATCACGGTATAACACATGAGTTACTGGCGGTATCAAATGTTTTCAATATTAATATTATCATTGGTCTCTTTGATACCCGTCAGCTATATCATTGTGGCGTACTTGTAATAAACCTTTCGTAAAGTGTATTACAGTGACATACACCGTGACTTTTTTGAAAAACGAAAAGTGTCATCCTCATCCTGAGATATGTTAATATAAAAAAAAAACAACTAAGCAGCCGACTACAGTACATGTGGCTCAGCAGTTTTCAGGGGAGCGCGTGATGCAGTGGTAGAGCATCGGACACAAGATCGGAATGTCTTGGGTTAAATCGCCCCACGACTATGTGTGGTGTCCTTTAGCAAGACACTTGTATGCTTTATACTGGTTCTAACGAGAAAGTCTTCGAGCTTGTATAAGATGTAATAACTTGTTTCACAATCGAAGTGAAATAAATAAGTTTAAACTAAGTAAGGCCTGATTGTCTTTAAGATCTAACCAATAATGTTATCTGACCTTTGACCTTTGACCATTGTTCTGGGGATGCTTTTACATACAGACACGTTGGCCATAATTAAGGATATATTAAAGCGATATCAACCTTAATATAAATATATGCATAGACACAATTGCCTTTGAAAGTATAGCAAATAATTTTTATATAATTGTTTTGCAACAATATCATAAGAAAGTGTTTCAACAGTGCATTTGTTTAAATATATATGAAAAATATATGAGAATCGAGATAGAAAGAGAAATTGCTCTGAAACACGACAAACTGAAGCATTACGAAAAGCAAACCCAAAGCAGTATTAAAGAAATTTTAATTCCGATAAAAACAGTTATAAAAACAGTAGCTCTATTAAAAGAAACATTTAAAAATGTCTACGGAAATATAGCTGAAAAAAACTCGGACCAAGCGTTTTGTCCAACATATGATGTCATACTTAATACAATAAATGACGAGATTAACAAAGCAATAGCTAAACAAGAAACACTTTCTACTGTTAAGACGCTAAGTAACAGCAAATCACCAGACATTGAAACATCAGTTAATGTGATGAGGCCATGTAGAAAAAAAAATTGTTTTTAATGAAAGTATTATAGTATACCTGATAGTTGAACTGTTAGATTAATTAAATGCAGGAAAAGTAAATATTATTAAATCAAATCAGGCAGGTTTTAGGAAACATCCTTCTACATTGATAATATTTGTATTGTTAAAACACTTATTGATATTGTACAATCAGGAAAAAAGTACACGATTGTGGAGAAAAAAATATCAATGAAAATATAAATGAAAAATGCCTAAATGTAATTCAAAATATATATGAATCTATTAAGTTAAAAATAGTAACAAAAGACGGTCGCTCACTATCTTAATCTGTTTAAATGGGGAACGACAGGGTGAAAATTTAGCGCCTTTTCTATTCTCACGTTTTCTAAACGACCTAGGACGATATTAAAAATAATTATGTTAATGGTTTAATAAACATACTGCCATAAATGATGCACATATTTACCTTAAGATACATGTTTTACTTTATGCGTATGATACTGTTACTGTTGGCGATAATGCATCAGATTTACAGAATGCTTTAATTTAACATTTTAAAGAATATTGTGACGCATTCAAAATAAATATAAGCAAAAGATTTTTAGTAAAAGTAACCCATCAGAAAACTTTAATTTTAAAATTGGTTGATATATTTTTTGCAAACTATCTAAGTAAAAACACTGTTACAAATTTAACTATGTGAATTATATACAATTATTATTGTAGTCAAAAATGTATGAAAACATTAACATCTTCGTACCGTTTGCATGTATACTTATATTAGTATTGATACATTGGTGACATAAAATTTTAATTTCGAAAAAAATGTATTTTTAACAATTATAAACATACAATATGTAGCTTAGTATTTTATTTGTGTTTAAAACTATTAAAGAACGTTTGGCTGCTTCGTGATTTTAGTACAAAGATTGCAAACCGATAAAAAGAAACATGCACAACGAAAACTTTACTTAGACATTTTTGTTATTTTTGTTTTGGGTTAGTTCGGGTAGAGTTAAATTAGTTCATTTATAAAATGCATACGTTTTTATGTCAGAGTTATTGATAAATCGATTTGAAATGCATTCAGTGTAATTAGTTCTGATTCATTGCAATCAATCGAGTTTATTAAGTTTTGTTTCTCAAAATAAAATACTATCTAGCTTATGCCAGTCGGCGTGAGGAGTGTTGTATATTTTATTATCGCTCGTATTTTTTGCACCGCTTCATACCATACTATTTTCAACTGTGGAAAATACGCCGTTACAATTTTTGCAACAGACCGCTTGATAGCACCGTTTGCTCTTCTCAATACAAAGACGGCGTTCGCCTTTGTTTTGTGAAGGTCCATGAAATATTAAAAAAGTTATCTGCAAAAATGTTACCTTACGCGGATATTTCTTCTATGTTTTTATACCTCTCAATGGCATAAGGTCACTTGGGTTCGTCACAGTGTTCAATAGGTCGCCGTAAACTTTTTAATTATTTCAGATGAAGCTTATTCAGTATTGTGGTCTTGAAGTATAGAAACAACACATGTTGGGTATATATCACACCGATTTGTCCGGTTCTGAAAGAAGGTTACCGTGTGTTTGTCTGTCTGCATGTTTTTGTAACCATATAATCGAAGAATGTTTTATATGTAACTTTACATTAAATATATTTTATTTAATGGGACTTTATAAAGTAGCACGATCAATACAACAGTACACAGTCGTAGTATGTAAATATACCATACATGTTATTTTCAGTGCTTGTTCTGTGATATGAAGTTGATGACATATCCTTATATGATAATCCCAGACACTGGCTTCTCAAAGCCGACATTCTGTACACTAAAAGTCAAAATCTTACTACAAATAACTTTATCAGTTATAAATCTTATGCGATTATAGCATTAAACAGGTTTATACATGTATAATAGTTCACAAATACCATAATCGACATACTTTAAACACATTCAAGTTTTGCAAAATATCTATATCTAATAATCGTCATTAGAAGCAGTACTTCTTATTATAGTTGTTTAAATATAGATAACTGCTGTAACTAATTCTTTTTAAAAGGAGTTAACGCCGTTTTAAACACATGGCAGGTTATACATGGCGTATCAAGTTTTATTAGCGGAGAAAGACCTCAGAATGAACTTGGACAGAACAAACGTCCTTTCCGCAAGTAACTGGAAATATTTAGCACATAAAGGTATTTGACCCAGCTGGGTCCGACCTAAGTCATTAGAGATGAGAAGTCATTAGATGGCAACGCCTTGCACCACTTCGCCCCGGAGGACCATTAATCAATTCTATGGGGCACGAGGGGTGTTACATATTTAATTCCCAGTTTGCTATTTGTTTTCATAGGCGCAATCTGTGCTTTTAAGAAATCATTTTATAAGATATTAAACACACAAGCACGTGGTTCAGTAATAGAAGGTATATGAAATAACACAAAAAAATAATTAAAATATATTTTATTCTTTTCAGCATATGAAAATTGTACAAAATTTAAATAAATTTCTAGTATAACCTTGTTACAACTTAAACAAGATACTATGTCATGCAATAATACATAAAACAACTTAATAGAGCAAATTAATACTTTGAAAAATATTCATATAATAAACTGTTAAGTTGTATAGAAAGCAACTTAATTAATTAACCAATTAGAATTGTATACATAATCTAACGTTTAAGTATTTAATAAATACTGAATTAAGATCATACCGATACAAACATAAAAAAGTACCTAATAATAAATGTCTGTATAAATGTATTTTTATAATACAAGTTTATGCGGTTTTTGATATACGTATATCAAAACAAACGTATGTTTATTTTGGAAGTGTCAGATATCTTGGGAGTTTGTTTTTTTTCTGACTGAACTTGAAGTATATCTAAAGGAAAATCAAACTGAAATTGACTTGGATAATTAAATGATTTCTCTTGGAAATTTTACCAGAGTGGTCATTCGAGTTTATGAAACCGCATATCAATTTATAGAAAGTATCTTCTTTTTCAAAAACAAGTAAACGAAAACAATTCCAAATTTCAACAATTTCAAAAATTATTTAAAGTATCATGAAATTTAGAACAATTAACAGATAAAGTGACACAACATGAAAATAAATGGAAGAGAATGCAAGGTTTTTAATTAAAACACACAACTAAATGTTATTCAAACCGATACTCTAAAGTACCATAGGTTATTGTCATAACTAAGAGGGCTGTTCTATATGTAATGTGTATTATCTGCTTTACATCCCTTCAAGGCAGGGTTATAAATAAATAACTGCAATCTGTGAATCCAATTTTGAAATACGCCAAGGTAGACGGATTTGAGGCACTGGCTAACGGCTGAGCCAAGAGCTTGTCTCAGTAAAACAAGAGTTTTTTTTAACTTTTTGAAAAAAAAGAAGAAGTCGCAGGGAACTAGATCCGGTGAGTATGGTGGGTGTGCTAAGACAGTAACATTCTCTGACTGAGATGATTACTATTATCAATTGTGTTATTAACTGTAGTAAAATGATTATTTTCCCATTTGTCGAATTACACTGCAATTTCTCTGTCATGTTCTGTATTTACATCCGAGATTATTAGTTATCTGTTATAATATGTACATATGTTTCAACTTTGTCTTTGATGGACCTGTAAGTGTTTACCATTTTGAATCGTTCGTATATGAAATCCTATTAAATGTAACGTGTAAGCGTACTTAATTGACAATTACTGGGTTATCAAATAACTGCTTGGGCTCGGTGGTCCCATCCATTAAGTGTAACTTATAAATGCATTTCATTGACCATTATTGGATTATCAAAGACTTGCTTGGATTCAGTGGTCCCATCCTTTATTTTATCTTTGTTTCTATTACAACAGCAATCTATTTTCAGTTCTTTGTTAAACGTTGGCGAAACGGGAACGTATGAACAGCACTTTGCTTTTCTAAAATACTTGGTTACATACGGAAATTCATAAAGTTTTGTGGTTTTATCTGATGTAGTTCCAGAAGTCATTCTTCGTCTCCAAGCCGTGATTCCCCTTTCTTTCTCAGTACCTAAAAAAAATAGTTGCTCGTTTTTAATGTCGTTGTTATCTATACACGTTAATCTCATAACGTGCATTAATTATGCATACATGCATATGCACTGTGTATAAAAATTTAATATATCGGCATCATACAAATGACTGTATATGTATATATATATATATATATATATATATATATATATATATATATATATATATAATTTATTTATTTAACCAATATTCAAATTACGTGATGGATAGTCACTATGGTCAGCGTAAGTCCAAAATGCAAACTATTGTAAATGGACACGAAAACATTCACTTACAGTAAATAGGTTTAGTATGAATCCGCTTAGAACACCGTTCTCGTTGTTGTGTCACATTACCATTAGGTACGTCTGTTGATGTCTTAATGTGGTTTATACTGTATGCTTTTTTTATTGTTATTTAAACTTGATTATGATGATGAATTTGTAATTAAGTATACCATGTTTATGATGCTTAGCATTTATTTAGAAATGTGTAGCAAACATAAGTTTGGCATCTGTTTTTAAAGTGACCATTTCAAACATATTTTCGTGGAATTTCAAATATCAATAATAAATATAAGGGTACACGTCCACAACAAAATATTGTTTTGACATTATATAATGAAAAGTTGTCAGACCGGTTTTACTCAACACTGGATAAAATAAAATATTGTTTTGAAAAATTGTAATCTGAATTCAGAAAAATGTCAAAAAATGTCTATACCTGGAACAGTATTGTCCAATATAAAACCTGCGAGCCCGCCAACAAACATGGCCGTGCCTAAAAGCACTTTGATAACCTGGTCCAATTCTTCGTTGCCTGGATACAAAATAAATCAACTGTTTGATAACCTATCAAAATGACATAAAATATTACTATTTTTTCAACATTCGAAGACCACAGTCATCAAACAGGCATGAATATAACCGATATATAGAGACTGGTCATAATAAGTACAATACATCCATCCATCCACACACAGACACACACACATACATGTATAGTTCTGCTTATCTCGGCATGCTTTGTATTCTTGATCACCGCCAAAATGAATATACGTAACAGGAACTACTTTTTTCATTATTCGAATTTTATTTTATTTTTATGTGTTTTCATGTGTTTATGTGTTTTATATATAATATGCAACAAATCAATCAATAAGAATATATGGTGAACTATGTATGTCATTTTTTAAAAAAGAGTAACAATCACAACAACAATATTAATCAAATTAGGATGGCGTATGATTATGTGTTAAAGCCCGACTATCAGTACTTTGACTCCTTTAATTTATTCTTAAACAGACAGATATATAATAGAGTTACTCAAGAGTATTCGAGGGTATAAAGCAAACATCCAACAAAAGGGATAAAATCTTAATTATATGAATATTCAATTATCCTGATTATTGATAATATTGTTTTATAAGTCAATGAATAAATACGGGAAACGTTATAACTTTATTGACCTGAGCGGTGGTAAAGAATGTGTATATTTATGACGATAACAGATAACTTCTTAATTTCTTAATTATGTTGAGAAAAAAACTGCAATAAAGGTTATCAATGGCAAGAATGTGTGTCAGGTAATTAAAAAACTTGCATAACTCCAAATTACCAACTAGCAGATAAAGATCACTGCCGGTACATGTTAAACAATACCGTTTACTTACCGGTCTTGATACTTGAGGAATTCGCCGGATCATTGACATATTGCGGTACAGCTAGTCCAAGCAGCAAAGACACACCGAGGATGGTCAGGTTACGTATAGAGTCCATGTCAATAAACTTGAGGGTGGATATGCCCACGGAAGCCACCATGCCAAACATAACGGTCAAAGTCCCACCAATTACTGGTTCAGGAATCAGTGAGAAGACGGCTCCAATTTTACCAATGATACCGAAAACCATCAGCATAACACCGGCGGTGACGAAAACTCGGCGACTAGCCACCTATAACAATTTAATAATAAACATAAATATATAAATTATACACAATCGCAGCATTCACAATACGTATATAGTCACCACAACAGAACACAAGCAATGCATAGTTATAGAAAATAGTAGTATTAAAAATAAGGACGATTAAAGCATACCAAATAAGTGACAACAGAGATGTCTGACTTTGACTAATCATTGACAATGAACCAGGTAATAAAAATTACGGTAATTATGTATGGTTTCCTATTTAAGGAAAATATTAGAGTCAATGTTATATCACGGCCATCTTAGAATTCAGATTTCTTAAAATTACCATATTTAATAATTTTGTTATAGAAAATTATCCCACTTGCATCGTTCCTGATCCAGTTCAAGTGTAGAATTAATTACAAGCTTGCATGTTTGGTATAATGTGTGCCTTAAAGGACAAAAATAAATCAGCATAATTATTATGATACTACCTATTGGTACAAAGTCACATGCCATATGTACTAAAATTGTGTGTGACCTGTGTGTATATCTTTATATAATAAATATAACTGTGTTTCCCTTAGTAGAAGTTTGGGAACAATTTCAATTATATTTTAGCACATGTAAATAATACTAAATGTTGTTATAAAATAAAATTGGTAATATCATATACATGAGAAAATTGTGCATTTAAATTGTTATCTGTTTTATATAAAATATTCTCTCTTGTTTTGTAACCATCATGTATGAGGTACCTTTACTGGTTTCAGAATTCATTTTATATTTATAAAAATAAAGTTTGTGAGGAGAGGTTGTCTTTTAAATCACACCTATTATTAAATGTGTATGCTTGTAATTACTTCTACACTTGAACTGCATTAACATACAATACGTAGCCAAATATAATCATGTTCTGTAACGTTTTACTAAAAGGAGAATAGAAGTGTTTCAACAAAAATAAAACGGTAAAGTGTTCTGTTGTTTTCTAGATAATGGACACTTATTTGTGTAGACATGGTAATGCACTAATATTCATAGAGCCTGATGTTAAACAGACGGTTCGTATCCCTTCTAAATCACTTCCAAGAGAGGTGTGATTACCCTTAATCTACAAGAATGTTTAAACAGGTCAGATGTGAGTAAATTGATTTATAGCTGTAAATGCTTATAAGACTTCTTCAGTGTCGATAATAGTTAACACAGTGATAGATAAATAGTTTGATAGAAAATTCAACAGTTTTACCGGTATATCACTACAGATGCAAAATAAAATAATAACCTAATTTTCAAATAATGAACTACTTAAATCAAATATTGTCTTTTGACCTTTACATTAATCAAACTGTCAACATAGATGTAATCAGACTTATATCTCAATTACTATCCAAGACAGCCATGTCATCTCTATGGACGCTAGTTTTGCTGGAAGATATGATGTGCTCCAGGTGTATATATGCATATTCACTATTAAGATTGGTCTATTATTGTAGTTCCATATATGCTTGTCTTAATTCATGTCTCTATGTCGATTTTTTATTGATCGTTGTTTTACTACGACTGAAAGGATAATGCTAATCAGGTCAAAACAAATACATCTGATTTAAAACATTTCTTAAAAATATAAAATTAGTGTTCTTTTTTAATTTCATTCTTTTTTATTTTGATTTGTTTTAATTTCTTTTTCGCTACATGTCAAGATTAGCACCCGATTCTCAAATTTCCCATGTACATACAATTATACAATACCATGTCAAATGCATTTGTCTTGAAAGTATCAGAACTAAATATCCGACCTGAGATAATCATAGATTTTGCTAAATTCGTAAATTTTATAAACATGGACATGTTCTGTAAAATATAAATTACTGCGATACAATGCTAACAGTCAGCTGCATTATGTGATATGATTTTCTAATTATGCTAAAGTCGGTTAATCTTGTACAAGCTACAGGACCTTGTATCTTATATCAGGCACTTTGAATCCTGAATTTTAAGATAGCTGTGGCAAATATATCCACCTAGCGCAAAATTTATATATACACTGACTTCACTGAAACATTGTTCGTTTGTTTGTTTGATTCTTTGTTTTTTCTTTCCAATATGTTAACCATAATCCGTTTTAATGTCTGTTTTATAATGTCTGATTGAAGGATAAATTGGAAGTACAGAACAAAACCAAGAAAATATAAAAGCAGACTGTTTTATCGAGGAGGTTTTTAGTAACACTCATAGCTACTTAATTCATTATATCAAAGACGAGTAAGTATCCGTTTGCGTAAACGGAAATAATAAACCATAAACTCTTTATTTTACAGTTTAATATAAGAAAACGAACAATGATTGCTAACAATTCCTTTCTTCATATTTTTATTATTCTGGTTTGAATGATTGACGTTTTTTACCTTAGTTATACCTATCGCACCAACGTTTCCGCTATATGAGGTGGTCCCATGACCGGAACCAACCATTCCAGAAACTATGCTGGCTAGGCCCTCTATCGCTATACCGCGATTCACTGCGTGGGCTGGTGGTGGCGGTGCACCAGATAAATCCGCTGCAGCGTAATAATCACCAATGGATTCTATTATTGAAGACAGAGTCGCAGCAAGAAATCCTATATACCCAGCAGCACTGACTGTAGGAATGCCAAACTGAACTAAAATACAATTATAATACTTAAGAATGGGACTTTTTTCTTGATTTGTAGAGCGTTAATGCAACACAATAACATTTAAACACAGTATATTCATTTCATAAGTCCTGTTTGTTCGGTCGGTGGCTCCTATAACTATCAATCCAGTGATCGCAAGTTCGAATCTCCTACCACCGATCACGTGATGATTGATATACGACATTACGTCTCGTTGTCATTCGTCTCTCATCGCCGATTCGAGTGGGAAAGTCATCAGTTGCTTGCGGAAATGGGTGTGCTTTAACCTTACAAGATCACACGAAAGAGTGTTAGGCTAACTGTTTGTCTGTTAATCCCAGATGACGTAAAAATGACGCCAAATATGCAAACAAACATCTCAAAGACATTACTTTCTAGTAAAATATTCACCTAAATGCAAATAAAAGATGCACTACATCTAAGATGACACAAAAGGATAATTCTTTCTGTTAGTTATATTACACCGTTTAGTTTAATAGTACTAGAGTTATACTGAATTACATGGATATGGCCAGTAAAACCAGGGCGCGATGTTTACCACCTCAAGTCGTGCGTCCGTCCGTGTCATGTAGTGCGGATGTTGGGGATTGTTTGGAAACACATCGGTAACTGTTAAAATGTAGCAGAACAACCAACTGCAGCATATACTTAGTATCACCTGAAACAAATAATACACGATCAGGAAATAAAATGAACCTCCATTACTATTTTGAAAAACAATATAACAAGGTTGTGAAGTTTCAATTAATAAAGAACGATATGAATTCTTTATCATTAATATCTTATACATTTTACATAAACACTTTTATCAATGATGATTTTTTTCCCTAAAATGTTTTAGAAGCATTTTCATTTATAAATGAGTAGAGTTACAACGTTTTCAAGTTCTGCTTGTTCATTAATAGACAATAGTTTTTACCCACTTCCACAGCTATTTCTTCTATTAAGTTCAAATGAAGTGATTATGAACATTTTATTAATATTCGGATGACTGAATAACTGAAAGAGTTACAAAACATCCCTCATGATTTCGTGTCTTTTTGTGAATTGAGTGAATAAAGGATATTGATTGATTGAATCATCGATCTAGATACAAGCTGTTAAACTGTCAAATACGTTATGTATATAATACAGTGTATCAATATTGCCAATCTCCTCTACATTACAAACATAACAGTGATGCTTCTTAGTTCTCTTGTATCGAGCAATATAAAGGTGAGTTTTAGAACACATTTTATCATCGATGTTATTTTGAATAGGGTTTAACGCCATTTTCAACACATTTCAGGTTATATATGGCATATCCAGTTTTACTGGTGGAGAAAGACCTCAGACTGAGTAGAACCACTGTCCCTCCGCAAGTAACTGGCAAGCTTTCTCACATACAGTTTTTGGATCAAGCGGGACTCTAACTCGGCGTATTTATTTCAAAGGTTATTCAAAATGGTCATTATCACTTTCAAAGAGATTTGTTTTGAAATGTTCGTTCTATAAAGTTCGTCCGAAGTGCCAAACTTCATGATATATTAAAAGTGAAGTCATTATATTCTCATTGATTAGAAATAAAACCGCTAGGGGAAAGCTTAGACCTGGTTTATTGGTGCACCAAACTCACTCTCATCATTAAACATGAACCGATGAATATGAAGAGAGCCCTCGTGCAAAAACGACAAAGGTAACTTTTGTATAGTGTGAAATCGTTAATTCGTTGGGATTTGATATCGTTGAAAAAACGATATAATTAAAATCAGCTTTATTTCTAACATCTGTCTCACTGAATATTTCTAGTACAATAATTTAGTATAGACCGCAACCTACTCGGACATCAGTCAATGCATATCGCAACATTTTTTTAATGTGGTTTAAAGCCATTTTCAACTCATTTCAGGTTATATATGGTATATCCAGTTTTACTGGTAGAGGAAGACCTCAGACTGTGTCAGACTGAGTAGACCCACCGTCTACTCACCCTTCCGCAAGTAACTGGTCTTACTAGATTTTATTAAAATGCTAAATTGCAACTGGAGACGGCATGCCACAAACTGAATGCTTATTGCCGTGTCGAAATGTGTGAATGGGTTATCCCAATACACATGTAATAAAACAGATAGAATAGTATATACAGTGATCCACAGTAGCCGCATTTTAACATATCACTGCAATACTTTAATATTTAGCCATGAATACATGCAGTTAAAAATGCACTCACTGGATAGAAAATATTTTAGATAACGTGTAGCTTAAGCAATATTGGCCTTCTTTCTGGGTATGCGTACATCTTAATCCATACAGAATGGATAAAACAAACTAATGCCTACGGTAAATTTGTGAGGATGTTTATTTTGCTTTCGAAGCTCCCCACGAATTCAACAAAAATTATACCCCCTTTCAACATGAATAATTTCACAGAAGTGTAAAATAAAGATATGTAAACCCATACCACGGACACCACATACTATATCGAGACAGTAAAAATAAAATTAGCTGCGCTAATCAATGGGATATGATTCTTACAGGAAATAATTCAAATATCGGGTATCTTATCAAATGGCAGCCGTTCCGCCGTGTCCATGCAGGAAATGGTACTTTTACTTTTCCGAGGTAGAGAGAAAACAGCAAAGTCAGAGCTATTGATCTGAAAGTAATCCGATTATGCAAAAATGGTATTATTAATGGTAGTAGTTCAGTAATGCTGCACATTGTGTTGTATATTTCACAATTTGTATTATTGTATCATTATTTTAAACAAAACGATGATGAGGACAATGGTGATAATGTCCAGTATTGGTATAGAAACATGTATATAACGGCCCTTTGTAGTTGTTCATCGCTATAAGATATGTGCAGATTATATGTGGGAATTTGCGCGGTAACGAAGTGTGGCTATGTGAACGTATGACTGAATTCGTCAAAATGTCAATAGGTGATTAGGTATTGGCAAGCAATTGTTTTCAGAAAATACTTATTTTGTACCACTTCATGATTTAATGAGTCAATTGTGTGCAATTAGGAAACGTTATTTCTTTGCTTGTAATTGGTTAAACATGTTTGAACTATAATGCATAGTAGATGTTGTCCTACTTTCTCAGCCAATAAATTCACCCAGAATGCAATGTTGTAAGTGGTGAAAGAATAAGACTTAAAACGATTTTGAAAACATTGCGGGTAAAATTACTCTCCTCTACATCGGTCATGCAATTACTTCGCCAAGAAAATAGTCCGCTAAGTAAAATACGTCATATTTCGGGTTTATTGGCGGAGAAGGAAAAAATGATCCAAAACACAATTTATAAAACACAATTTATCTGACCAGTCGTTTAAGTAGTTAAGTTCTTTTTCTTCTTGTCAGAACGTCACTGTTTTATTAATTGTTCTCGGTTAGACAATTTAATTACAAAACACATTTAGATTTAATTAAATACGTTGAACATGCACATATAACATGTAAACACATCTCGAATGGTTCAAGGCAACATTTTAAGGCGGCCTCTGGTTTTCGCAAGATATATTGGTAAGGTCTAGTGTATTTATCTCTTTTTGGCATATCAACATTTAATTGCTAGTTACTCTATCAAAATAAGATTACAGACAGCTGCTGTAGCATATTATTATATAACCAATTATCAAAAGTAAACCACTGTACTAATTCTAAAACGGTTGATATTCTAGTTATTTATGTGTGTACTTCTCAATCTTCTAAAATTGAATTGTTGAACTATTTTAGTTTTAGCTGAAATAAGTTCCCTGAACAATAACACTGATTATACCATGCTTACCCACTTTAAAATTACCTCAACATTGAAGCATCAATCGTAGCTGGTCACCTGGCATAGGACCATAACATTTAAAGCATCTTTAGTCACGGTACGGTGACAATACTTACAGACACGCTATTCCCCAATGGACTTTATTGAAACCGTTAACTACAGATGTCAGTGACAGTCCAATTAACGAAATGGTCGGTGCAATGGTCAGCGGTCCAATAAATCTCAGTAAGAAGCCCATGAGCCCCGTACAGCCAAGGATGACTTGTGTCAGGGAGGCCACTATGAGGTTTCCTTGTACCTGAAATACAGCATTATCAATACAATGTGTGATAATACAGATAATCCCGTGGACCTTGTACCTGTCTCAAATATAACATATAAGCCATTCGGTGAAACAAAATAGCACTGGATTACATGATAACCTTTTAAAACAACGTTTGCTATATTTATTGTCTGTTGTTTTTCAGAATCGGCATATGTCTTAAAAAACAAAAATGCTCGAAGCACTAATAACCGGGCTTTAAAAAAGATACATACGCTTTCATAATTAGATTGACATTAATGTAGCGTTTAGTTCATTTTATGAAACATATTTTAATTTTTTTTTATTCAATGTCAACAATGTATTTTCATTGTTTGATTCGTTGCATATATAGAATACATGGGAAAAAAATCAAATGAATAAAAAGTAATCCCTGTCGCGTATGTTCAATTCGGCGGTGATCAAGTCTGCAAAGCTTCATCGTGCCGACATGAGCAGGACTATGCACTGACATACATTCCGGCTAAAATGACATGTTTACATTTTTTGAACATGGAAAAATAAAACAAGAACATATAACACTAACATAATTTGTTAAGTTACCTCTCTCATTCTTTCTTGCCAAATCTCATCGTCTGAACCAGTGTTTGTAGAATCTATAATATCAACGCAAAGTTTTAATAAGAATGGGGAAACAGTGGTTGTGCTGTCTATCATATCAACGTAAAGTTTTAATAATATTGGGGAATCAGTGGTTGTACTATCTATCACATCAACGTAATGTATTAATACTAGAGAGAAACCAGTGTTTGTTCTATCTGTGATTTCAACGAAAAGTTTAACTTAAAGCAGTGGTTGTATTATCTATAATAGCAATGCAAAATATAAACGATAAACGAGAACCAGTGTGTGTTCTATCTATAATATCAACGTTAAGTATTTATAGTAGAGAGGAACCAGTGGTTGTACTTTCTAAAGTATAAAAATAGGAGAACCAGCCGCTGTACTATCTATAAGAACAATGTAAAGTGTAAACGATAAACGAGAACCAGTGTTTGTTCTATGTACAATATCAACTTAAAATATTAATAATTGCGGCGAACCAGTGGTTGTACTATCTATAGTTTAAAAATAGAAGAGAACCAGCGGTTGTACTATCTATAAGATCAATGTTAATTGTAAATAACAGACGGAAACCAGTTGTTGTATTATCTATAATAGCAATGTAAAGTGTAAACGATAAACGAGAACTAGTTTTTGTTCTATGTACAATATCAACGTAAAATATTAATAATAGCGGTGAACCAGTGGTTGTACAATCTATAGTTTAAAAATAGAAGAGAACCAGCGGTTGAACTATCTATAAGATCAATGTTAATTGTAAATATCAGACGGAAACCAGTTGTTGTATTATCTATGCATTGTAAAGTGTAAACGATAAACGAGAACCAGTGTTTATTCTATTTACAATATCAACGTAAAATATTAATAATAGCGGTGAACCAGTGGTTGTACAATCTATAGTTTAAAAATAGAAGAGAACCAGCGGTTGAACTATCTATAAGATCAATGTTAATTGTAAATATCAGACGGAAACCAGTTGTTGTATTTTCTATGCATTGTAAAGTGTAAACGATAAACGAGAACCAGTGTTTATTCTATTTACAATATCAACGTAAAATATTAATAATAGCGGTGAACCAGTGGTTGTACAATCTATAGTTTAAAAATAGAAGAGAACCAGCGGTTGAACTATCTATAAGATCAATGTTAAGTGTAAATATCAGACGGAAACCAGTTGTTGTATTATCTATAATAGCAATGTAAAGTGTAAACGATAAACGAGAACCAGTGTTTATTCTATTTACAATATCGACGTAAAGTATTAATAATAGCGTGAAATTAAACGTTGTGCTATCTACAATATCAACTTAAAGTGTCGAACATGAAAAAACGTTTTATAACCTCGGGGCATTATCAATGTGAAAAAATTACACATATTTGGTACAATTAACATTATAATATATTGTATAATTCTTATGACTACAACGAAATGAAACGCTTATTAAAGTAACTGTTTAAATGTTTTGCGAGTTTATGACATGTATGATGCTCCTGACGCATTTTTTACCAAATATTCAAATATTTTCTGTAGCTGAAACCAGCCTGGCCCTCTTGACAGTTTCATACTGACCTTTAAAGTTATATAAGCGCGAATTTGGGGGTAGAGAGATAGATGGATCAAGATGCACTCACCAACTGCAGGACAACTCCACTTTTCTATGGACATCATTGCAACTATAGGCGCCACAAAAGTATGTGAACCACCCTGTATAATACCTAATCTGGAAAAAGAAACGCTACATGCTGTTATGTGTATTTTAAACGTTGAGTAAGAACACAAACTACCGAAAGCATCAAAGCAACTTAAGCCGTTCAGATACAATCTAACAGATAACGAAACCGATAAGCAAGAGCTGTATTCTACTATGAGTTGAATCCCTTTAAAAACAAATAAAGCGGGAGAAATAGGTTGACTCACGAAATGTTTAATATACCAGGAGAAAACCAGCACAATTTTGCGAGGGAAATTTAGTTAAAATAAATAGTAAGTCTTGCTGTTGGAGGTTAGTGGAACACATGCACAAAATATATGGATGTTGGACATGTAAAATTCATAAATGATATCAAAAGAGTTTCACTGACTGATCTAGAAGGATATAAACTCAATGTTATACTTCGTATCATGTGAGCGATTGAGTGTAATCCAACGTATTGACTGAACAGCCTGGCAATACAAAACCTAACAGAATTGTAGAATAATAACACGTAAACGAACTTGGCAACTCTCAGTACAAAAAAGTCATATATAATAGTTCAAATGACATCACGCGAGTACAAATAGACTATTTACACAGCTTCTATATGGATCATGTTACACTATCTATATCTCATTAACATGACGTGTGTAAATAAATGCCATGTCTTGTTTCGTATATTTACTTTTTTCTTTATTAAAGTCTGCATAATTAAATTAATTGCCACAAAACCCGATTGTCAGATTACATGTTTATGTGTGCCCATGTGCTTACGTTGTTTGTCTTCATATCTTAACCTTAATTTTTTATGTCAATGATGTATAGTATGTACACCTGATACTCGATTTAAACAATTTGCTTTATTTATTAAATCTAACTAACCACCTAGAACATCCAGCTTAAATAAACGCTGTTCACATGTTTTAAATTTGTGTAGGTAATATGTTGAGAAGGGGATAGGTAATATAGAGAATACCATGTTAGTGTCTGATATTATCAACTTTATCAGGTGAGATTCAGCAAAATAAACAGAACGAGGTTCTGCCGAATCCTTTTTTGTCCGTGCCGAACCTGATGAAGTTGATAATAGTAGACACTTACATGGTATAATCTTTATCATGTCAATATTTCTAATTCAGTTTATCAACAGAAATGAATGCATTGTTATGATATGATAAAAAGGTTTACGGAGGCATATAGTCAGATGGTCAAGATTTAAGATTTTCACTACACTAAAAATTGTTATTTCCCGACGAATATGTCCAGTAGGGCATGGCATACTGGCAGCATAGTTCAACTCTTTCTCTCCTATTTTAATTAATTGGAATCTGCTTGGCATCATTTCAACATATTAAATGTCATATACGCACCGGTTTTACTAGTTGACTGTGAGACTTCAGACTGACTCTACGTAGAACCACCAGGACGCAGGTGACTGACAAACGTTCTCCAACAACGTTTTTGTAAGAGCTATACTCGAACCCACAACCTCAGCGTTAACAGGTCAGTTATGAGGATCAAAATGACAATTTGCCCGATATCGCTCTAAAGGATACTCAAGGTTTAATCGCGTTATGTTTCTTCTCAAACAAAAGACAACGTAACCGTGTGTCTGTATCCACTTATCTGTGTATCCGTCACTTACAGATCGCTTAATCGGAAAACGAATGTTACTTTAACTTCTTTAAAGGGAGTATATCATAATTTTTCAAAATTTCAAAATTATATAAAAACCTTTTTCAATATAGCATGCCTATATTTACTCACTGACTCTGAATTGTCAAAAGAATAACTATTTATACATGCCAAAATACTATATTGAAAATAGATTTCCCTCTTAAACCGTATAATATATTTTGTGACATATTAAATGAGATATGTGATTTCATTGTGTTTCAATGTGATCCACCATGCAGGTTTACATGATTGTAAAATTGGTTTCATCTAAGAAAGAGTTGGAATGACGATGTGAAGGTCATTAAGCAGTATTTAAATGTTGTCTGTCTTTAAAATGGGTTTTTCGTTTCAAGTTTACCACTCATACACACATTATCGGGTACGATACCAAATAGAGACTGTATGATACTTACTGGACACCAAAGAAAGGCTTATGACACCTACCGGATAGCAAAGCGGAACATTATGATACCTACCGAACACCAAAGAGGGACTGAATGATCGTTGCAATTCCACACATGAACATTGTGATACTGAGAAGTGTTGACGTCACATCCGGTTTGTCCTTGGCACATATGAGGTTGGACAGTATATACGGTATGGAAATCGTCCCGCCGAGACACATTATCGCTTGCTGCACAAAGTGTGATAATGAATTAAATAAATATTCAAGTAATTGATTAAACAACGAATAAATGAAAGAACACTTGATTATATTTGAGTGAAAGAATGAGCAGGTTTATAAGTTAAAAGTTTATTAAAACGACGTGTGCATTAACAAATCAATAAAAATCATATAAACAATGAATGGGAATGAAGAACCCGGCCCGATGGGCCTATAAGTCACTATCGATAATACAAAGTATCATATTTAAAACATGATATAAACAGTTATGGTGATATCAAATTCAAATAAATATATAAAATGGTTAAACTATATATAAACATATTCGTTTGTTTTTTTAATAAATAATACTGAATAAATGAATGTAGTTATTGTAAGCCGAGTTCCTTCTTTTTAGGAACATTTTGGTTAAAAAAATCGGCAGCATTTTATATGAATAAATGAAAGAACACTTCATTATATTTGAGTAAGTGAATGGGTGAGTGAGCGAGTGAGGTTTAGTTTACTTTTTTGTTTAATGTTTATATGAATTAATTTATTATGTATTCATTAATTATTAACTTTTGAAGTATTAATAGACCCATTATACAGATAATAGATTAGAGAGCAATTCATTAATTACTAATTAAATAAATGAATCATGTTTGTTTAACCGCAGTCAGTAATCATACCTTTACCTTGTCTGTTGCTAGTACATATGCATGTTAAACTAATGCATTTAAACGACTTGTTAGTTGTGTTATATTTGTATTTCTATGCTGTTAAAACAATTAGTTTAAAGATAATGAAACGGAGTTTTAAAAAAAACATGTTTATACAGAACAAAACACAATAGGGAAATAATGAGTATACATTTACAATCAATGTAAATGTATACAAGCTGAAACGCACACCGAATAGCAACTAAACGTCATTCTGCTATTAATAATGTGAATACTGCTGTGGCCAGTTTGGTTCATACTTGGCAAGTAATACACTAAACTACAAACTCTGCTTTTTTGTGGTTACAACTTTCACCATCTTTTACTACGTGTGTTCCTAGTTTTGCGTTGTCACAGTTACGCTGATAGCACATCTTCTACTCCATACAACACCTTATGAACTTACCTGCAGTCCGAGGAGGGGGGAACACGGTGGCACTGATGGCATGTCTTCTACCCAATACAACACCTTATGAACTTACCTGTACTCCGAAGAGATAACACAGTGGCGCTAATGGCACGTCTTCTACTCCATACAACACCTTATGAACTTACCTGTAGTCCAAGGGGAGAGCACGGTGGCACTGATGGCACGTCTTCTACTCCATACAACACCTTATGAACGTACCTGTAGTCCGGAAACACGGCGCTGATTGCACGTATTCTACTTCATACAACACCTTTTCAACTTACCTGTAGTCCGAAGAGGAAACAGAGCGGCGCTGATGGCACGTCTTCTACTCCATACAACACCTTTTGTGTCTGTTCAGCAGACGACATCTCATCTTCATTACCCAGGCGTTCGTCTGATGACTGACCGCCATTTCTTCTCGTCATCTCATTTTCCTCCGACATTTGTTGATTTAAAAACTATCGTTCTAAAATAAAAACAAACAAGACTGTCAAAAGCATGCCATCTTAATAGACAAATAAAATGACACGATTCAAAAAATGAGATTTTGAAATACACGAAGCTCGCCTGATAATGCTCGAACCGTTTGAAACCAAAGATTACATCACGTACTTATAAGCATACGCGTTTAAGTTAGAACTGCTCTGGGACTGATGTAGTGCAATCTTATAACAAATCAACACTTGTGGCGTTTATGAAAAATCATTGTTTTTGTTAGATGTAATTGTCAATATCTCCATTAGGACACTCATAATGTACGAAATATAAATAGCAACACTTGTAGCATCGAGCAGTATAAATAGCAATACTTGTGGCGTCGAGCAGTATAAATAGCAACACTTATGGCGTCGAGCAGTATAAACAGTAACACTTATGGCGTCGGGCAGTAAAGATAGCAACACTAGTGGCGTCGAACAGTATAAAATGTGTTTAAGTAATCGTTATGAATGTAGTATTGGCGTCCAATTGTAAAGAAGTTTATAAATAGTAACACTTGTGGCGTCGAACAGTATAACATATTTCCAGTAATCGTTATGAATGTGGTATTGGCGTCCAATCGTAAAGAAGTTTATAAATAGTAACACTTGTGGCGTCGAACAGTATAACATATGTCCAATAATCGTTTTGAATGTGGTATTGGCGTCCAATCGTAAAGAAGTTTATAAATAGTAACACTTGTGGCGTCGAACAGTATAACATAGGTCCAGTAATCGTTATGAATGTGGTATTAGCGTCCAATCGTAAAGAAGTTTATCAATAGTAACACTTGTGGCGTCGAACAGTATAACATATGTCCAGTTATCGTTATGAATGTGGTATTGGTGTCCAGTCGTAAAGAAGTTTATAAATAGTAACACTTGTGGCGTCGAACAGTATAACATATGTCCAGTAATCGTTATGAATGTGGTATTGGCGTCCAATCGTAAGGAAGTTTATAAATAGTAACACTTGTGGTGTCGAACAGTATAAAATATGTCCAGTAATCGTTATGAATGTGGTATTGGCGTCCAATCGTAAAGAAGTTTATAAATAGTAACACTTGTGGCGTCGAACAGTATAACATAAGTCCAGTAATCGTTATGAATGTGGTATTGCCGTCCAGTCGTAAAGAAGTTTATAGAAAGTAACAAATACTCGAAGAACTTCCGTTTGTTATTTATTGAAATAAATGAAAAATCAAGTTGATGACGGTTGTCTGACTTAAGAATAAATTTGATTTGAAAATTTAATAAATACGGAAAATACCCACTTCTTAGAGAAGGTAACTGTCGAAATTAAAATGTTTTTTATTAATACCGTATACCGTGAGATCGCCACATGTCAAATGGTAGGATCCAATCAGATAATAGAATATAATAGAAAATGACGCAAAGCCGCCACGTGACACCTTTTTTATAAGAATGTATCTGATTGGTTCCTGCCATTCTGCATCTGAGTAGTCTGCCGTATTCAAACTGTTATATCATTAAAGACACACAGTTGATCCGTTGGATAAACATACAAAGCAGATATAGAGTAACAATTAACGGTGTGAAACAGGTGTGCACTAAATTTCACAATTTACACATCCAAATGGGTCGTTTTGATAGAAACCAAATACCTCGATCCGAAATATATTGTATATACTGTAGGATTCGAGATACTGAAGATGAATATCATTTCATCAATAAACGTTCATGTTTTAATTCTTTATGGCGGACATTTATTGAACGTTAGTATTACGAAAACCCAAGTATATTCAAATTCATAGAAGTTTTAAAAGATACTGATATTGATACAATAACAAAACTTGCCAAATATAAGAGCCACATTAATACTGCGTGTTTCACTTTCTCGTAACACTTAGTTCATCCTCTATTATTCTATTTGTTTAAATAGAATATGTTTGGAAATATTATACTTAGTCACGTGACAACAATTTTTGAAATGTTATATATAGATATATAAATGTTCTATTATATATATATATGTATTGTATGATGATGTACTTACGTGCAAATCAATAATATATATGTTCTGTTCTATTCTATTCTGTTATGGGGGGAAGTCTTCCGAAAATGTCACCAGTTGCGATGGCAATTGTGTAGCCTTTATAACTTAAGCCAATCGTGTAATATAATTTGCATTTGTCACGGAGGGAAAAAATCACTTCTCAAGTTCCCCTTATAATTATAACTTTATTGTTGGTTTATCTAAGCAGATCAACTGCGTTTTTAATTTATATAGTTAACTATTTTATAGTTTATGTCGAAACAAAATGTATTATTCTTCCGTAACGCAGACTAAATACAAGACTTATTATTTTCTGTAAAATGTTTTACACCTTTGTTGACATTTACCCATTCGTTATATTAATTCTAAAACAAACACTACATATAGACGCTTTTTCCCGCACCAATCACGGAAGGCCTTTGAAAATAGTGCAGGAAGAGTTCAGATTGCTCGTGACGAGCAATCTGAACATTTCCTGTACTGTTTTCCACTCTGTCAGTTAAAAATAAACTCACCCAATAATTCAAAAGCCTTCTATATTATATGTGTCCAAAGGCGTCTATATGAAGTAAAGGGTTAAAGCAATACCTACATCTAAAAATTCGTACAAATACTCTTTTTACCCATGTACCATATTGTCGCGGAATGGTTTACCTGCTGTCGCTGTTACGGCAGAAACAACAGAGCTCTTCAGGTCATGGTCAGCCATGCCCGTGCCTGATGTGCTCCCATACTAAGGAGGATATGGGAATGTACATAATTGTAAACATTAGTTACAGTATTTTCTTTTATAACTGTGTATAAATATGGATATCTTTTAAATTCACTCTAAATGTGCAGGCACATAGGACACCAATGGTCAAGTATGACCGAGTTTTTAAAATCTGAAGAAGAGGAAGGTTTCGGCAACAAATGCATTCGAGCGTAACACTTATTACGTAATAATGCGTTTTAGAAGTAATTGTTGTAATAATAGTAGTTAAGTAGTAGTAGTAGTAGTAGTAGTAGTAGTAGTAGTAGTAGTAGTAGAAGAAGTAGTAGTAGTAGTAGTAGTAGTAGTAGTATTGTAGTATTGTAGTAGTAGAATAGTAGTGTAGTGTAGTAGTAGTGTAGTAGTGTAGTAGTAGTAGTAGTAGTAGTAGTAGTAGTAGTGTAATAGTAGTAGTAGTAGTAGTGTAGTAGTAGTAGTAGTAGTAGTAGTAGTAGTGTAGTAGTAGTGTAGTAGTGTAGTAATGTAGTAGTAGTGTAGTAGCCTAGTAGTGTAGTAGTAGTAGTGTAGTAGTAGTAGTAGTAGTAGTAGTAGTAGTGTAGTAATAGTAGTAGTAGTAGTAGTAGTAGTAGTAGTAGTGTAGTAGTAGTAGTAGTAGTAGTAGTAGTAGTAGTAGTAATAGTAGTAGTAGTAATAGTAGTAGTAGTAGTAGTAGTAGTGTAGTAGTAGAAGTAGCAGTAGTAGTAGTAGTAGTAGTAGTAGTAGTAGTAGTAGTAGTAGTTGTGTAGTAGTAGTAGTAAAAAGGAAAAGGGTCTTTTATACTCTTTCTAAAATGTATATACTTTATACAGAAAAGACTTAAATAGAAGATTCTTTTAAACTCTCTACGCATAAAATAATATTTAGTGATTAAAATAACATGTAAATCACAGTACCAGCAAAAGATGGGCAAATTTTACGCTGGCGAAATAGCAAAAACTGTTTTAGTTTATACTTATTTATTTTAGCTCGATTGCGATGAAAGCTCAAAGATTAAAAGAAAAACTCTCGAGTTCGCTTCCTTTGTAGAACCAGTACTGAGTGTTGTTTTATGAGAGGCATCGGTCTAGCTGAGGATCGAAACCGCAACCTCTGGCGTGAGCGGCCAACACTATCCATTACACTACAGTCCCCGCTTTTGAGTTTTGAGAATTGATCGAACACCAAAGGAGAAAGCAAAGATAAGAACAATAATTAAGAAAGACAGACACATATAAATACAAATGTATGTTAATTTTTTTATACTTTAATAACCATTTCTTGTGGTTCTGGTTTGTTTATATCGAATTAACTTTTAAAGAGTATAAAATGTATAATACACAATATATGCGTGCGTGCGTGCGTGCGTGCGTGTTTTATTAAATAAATGCGTATTAAAATACAGTCTCTAGTGTTGCATAAATAGTGATAATTTAACTTCTCAAAATTGTTTGTTTTTTCTTTTCCACAACATGTTCAAATAAATATCAACAAATAATGCTGCCAGATACTGGCATGGGCAGATAGCGTGAATGGTCAATTTATTTCTAATCAGGAGCAAAACAGAAGCTCTCTCTTTATATCGCCTCAAACCTAATTCGTCATTTTACAAAACGATATGCAGCAGATAATTTAAGTTTTCATTCATGAATTTTTAATTGAGTCGTCTGCAACGAAATGCAATTTAAATCGTCAGAGTTGTTGAATTTAATCCTAAACTATTAAAGAAATACTTTTCAGAGAAACCAACACGAATTCACCACACTGTAGTATCTGCTGTTTTAATTTTCACACAACAATTCATTTTGTTCTGTTCTACATATAGAGAAATGCACTTCTGAAACACTGGATACATTGCCAATGGTTCTTAAAGTGCCTCTTTCCCAAAGATAGTTCACTGTTGGTCCAATTATGCAGCAAAACGTGTGGCTGACCAGGTTACATTTTCACAATTTCGATGGTTTGATGGTACCCCTTCATTTTTCGGAAATTCTGCCCATTTTTTTATGTGTATCACTACGCATCTTTAAATTGTTATAAATTCACCAACTAGTTCCCAATGTCATCCAAATTTGGTATAAATCATAAAAATGTTCCAGTGGTCTCATGCATAAATATATATGCCAAGCTTTACACAGCTCTTATTTCTCGGGCGTAAGAATCCGGCCACCGTCATGTAAGGGAGGTAATTCTAAAGTGCGACCTTAATAGTTAGCAGTAAACATGAAACAGTGGAATTTCTACTGTAGGTCATCCATATTCTATTTACCGATATAAAAATAACATACTTGTGATGTTTATAAAATTGTTTTTGATGGTAAAGAATTGCCTCTACTAGCATTTCATAAATGGACATGACTTTATGTTTATGCTCGGGACACATTCAACAAGACGTTCTAAGGGAAATTAACTTCGGACTTTCAAATACTTTTTTCTAAAATGAATAAGTCACACAAGAAAGGAACTCTTGCTGTAAACGAGCAGTAACTGAAACATTTTACCTTGGTCGTTTGCGTTGAAACCTGACCATGATGACCGATGGTGCAGTCGCAAAATCTTGAAAACCAAAAGGATGATAACTTAATGATAAAGACCACCTGCATCTCATGTCCCAATGAAAAACATGTTCATCTTGAACAGACGGGTTAAAAATACAGGATTTACATTGAATACACGTTAATGGACCTCGTGTATTTATTTCAAACTACGTGGTCTTGTTTTCCTTTTTGTAATAGGATGCTTTAATGCTCCTCAGAGCACTCAGATATTATAATAAAATAGCTCAGAAATACATATCTGAGAAAGCAAACTACCTGTACTTTTTATGTTGTCCATTTAAAAAAAGCATATAGCCATTACACTGAATTTACACATACAGAATGCGTGTAGCTATTACACTGAATTTACACATACAGAATGCGTGTAGCTTTTACACTGAATTTACACATACAGAATGCGTGTAGCTATTACACTGAATTTACACATACAGAATGCGTGTAGCTATTACACTGAATTTACACATACAGAATGTATTTGTGTCTATCATTGTTTAAATAATTAGTTTCGATTTTTTTTTATAAATTTCTTACGGTGTTTAAAATGTTTATTTCGATAAAATGTTTAATGCTTTATGTTATTTCAGTCGTGTTATATCCTTATATTTAGATATATAATTATGTGTACCAAAACTGTAATATAAATATGTAATTCGCTGCTGTGCTTGGCCAAATACAGGAGATAGAATGGTATTATACATAGGTGCACTTAATTGTTGTATTAGAAACATCAGGATATATTATGCGTTTATGTCTAAGGTGACTTACCAACTCTGCGATACACCATCCATTCCTGTCATCCAACTTTAAGTAAATGATATCAGCATGGACTATTGGATTTCCTTCTTAATAATTCATACCATAATTTATGCGCTCTCAAAATTTCAATCCAAATACCTTGTACTAAAAATTCAGTGAGAATTAGTATTCACACACATGCTTATTCTGCTCTACTTTAGTAAACATTGCATATATAAAAGTGTTTGTTTACTCTCTCTTCTCTCTATCTCTTTGTTTGCGCTTTGAACTAGCCATTTTTGGTGAGCATAAACTAGAACATACACATCGGGTGCATATGACGAGTTGGGTAAATGCCCTATGAACACATCACGTTATATTATAATCATAAAATACTGGAGCAACTGAAATGATTGTTGTACATAAAGTATATAAACGTGCGCATAGTGATTGCATGATAGGTTAAAAACTGACTGTCAGATTGGGTTACACCAGATCTAAAATTATTAAAAGATTGCATTTTAAATTTTGCAAACTGATACTTGACATTAAGTAGATGCATTATATGCCGAGTTGGTGAGATATCATCTGCACATATCATGTGATATCAGAATATACAATACAGGCATAACTTGATGAAACTGATACTGTTGTTTTACATAAATTATACTTTCGCATGGTGATTGCAAGACATGTAACAAAAACTGGCTGTCTGATGTTAAACATATTTTATGTGATCATGACTTTGTATATATTTAGGAAAATCCCTCATTGAAAAGGAAAATACCTTTAATGATGTTATTTTAAAATAGCACGGAATTACAATTAGATTCGTTACAGAAATATACTTGCATTTTGTATATTGTCCATTACTGACGTTACACACATATACCAGCACGTTTTTGGGTATATTACAAAATTTCAAATGTTTATTTTGTTAGAATTTTTTAATGATTTCGGTAATTAGAGCTGTGCTATATTTTTCATTTTTGAAAGTGGTTATTATATAGGAAATAAAATTAAATCAAATAAAGAGTTTTATCCGTAAAATCCCCCACGGAACCTAAGTTATGATTTATTTGTGAACAAACTAAGATTACATGCAACAAGTAAAATATAAGTGGGCCGCCGAACTCTATTTCATACAATGTCCTTCTTTTTAAATGATCGACATTGTCCTTTCACCTCCACCCTTTAAGTGTTAAACCCTTGTTGTATGGGAGTGATAATATCTCAGACAATGAAAGAATTGTTTTATAATCAAGAACCTTATGATAACGTTTTAGTATTAATCTCACAATGGAGCCCCTCATTTAAGGTCATCATAAGGAAACGTATATTTAAACAATGTATCCTATTTCATTTTTTTCTTCTTTCTTCATATATGAATATGTTTTATTGCTATCTTGATTGTTTTTCTAAATAATTTATTAGGAAGGGCAGATTTTAATGTTTGATAACTTGTGATCCAACCTTGTAGTTACTTCATGTGTACAAAAAAGCAATAAAACATGTATAAAGTAAAGTAAGTAAAAGTAGTTGCACTTTAGGTACATCTATATTTAAATGCTTGTAAATAACTTACGTTTTAATAGTAATCGTTAATTTACGACTGAAATCTGAACAACAAATGAATGAATTTATGACATAAAGTGTTTAGGTTACTGCAACCATTTCTTAAACGTGTATGAAAAATTAATAATTTACAAGGACCTTTTAAATAAAAACATGGTATTTTGGTGGGTTAAAACAGATGCTTCATAAGCGGGTGTTTGAATAATGATAGAGTTTCAGAATTGCGTAAGTATTCCGGAAGATTATTCCAAGAAGAAATACATGATGGTATAAAATAATTTCTAAATAAATGAGTTCTAGTATTTAATAAAGAATAATTACTTTTATTTCTTAGATTATAAACAAATATGGTGTAGTTATTCCTACAGTTTCAGGGAAAATATTGTTTAAAAATTCTGGAGTTTTACTTTATATGCAACAATCGTTTTTTATATAATCTTCTAAAGAAAGTCAGCCTAGTTCTTTGTATAAGTTACGCAGAAAAGTATATTGGGTACATCCACTCCACACTACAGATCCATGTTCTTAAAAAGGTCTTAGAAATGACATATAAATTTGATTTAAAGCTGTTTGATTAAGTGTAAACTTAATTTTCCGTATCATACCTAAAACCTTTGATGCAGAGTGTAAAATATTATGTATATGTTCATGCCATTTTCCATCGTTGCTTAATGCGAGTCCTAAATGTTATGATGATCTACAAACTTGACATTGGTATTATTATAAGTCAAAGAAGGATACGTGATATCTTTTTTAGAGTAAATAAATTTGCTTCTGTTTTGTTTGGATTAAAATTAACTTACCACAAGCTTTTTCTGAAAATGACTTGAGACACATATTCCTGTTTTAACCACGTTTTGAAACTTTACAATACAATGTGAGAAGCATACAGGCCTAATGCTGTGTGTATATTTACATTTATAGCTAAAAGCACGTAACATTTTATCAGATATACGAGAATCATTCACACAACCATTTCCATAATTAATTGAGAAAACATAAACTACACGTGAAACCAATATAAAGTATAAACAATAGAATTGAATTCTCCGCATCGCTTCAAGCATTCGGCTCGTTTGATTTTCACCTAGACAAATATGCTTAGGTTTAGTACTTGCGTTCCAAAGCTTTGTAAAATAGATGTTCTATAAAAAGTAACAACTTTCAAAAACTAAAGGACGTCCATGAGTTCCGAATCGCCGATTACCAAAATTCAGTTCGGAGAAAAATACCAGCTACCTTGGAACTATTTTCGGCATTTTCTTTATCTATGATTAATTAAGTATTCTTTTCGCATTCGTTTATTCATAAAGCCTAGCGGGTTAAGTTTTTTAAAAATAATTTGAAGCATTTTAAGCTTTCAATAAAGCATTGATCAGCCTCCATGGTGCAGTGGATATAGCCGCGGATTGTCTCCCTGATAATCCGGGTTCGAATCCCACGGTAAGTCATTTTTGTCTTTTGGTTCATATCACTAGCAATATTATACTTTATAATATAATATTAAATATATAATTAAACTTGGATATTCAATGTTGTATTTAAAATGTGTACGTCAGCTCGGAGATAATGGCTGAACTAGACAGATGACCTCCTAATAAGCATATAATAGGGAATAAATTTACAGCTACGATAACTTGGCACCGCAACTCGTTAATTAATGGTCTTGAATAAATGAATGTTTTGCATGCTAAGCCAATATAAGATGATTTCATAAACCGTCACTGCAACTCACTAACTGATGGTTTTCAAGTCTATTCAGCCGAGCCTGATTAGCTCAATCGGTTACGCGTCTGACTATCAATCCAGGGGTCGTGAGTTCGAATTCCCCGCCCGGCAACAGTCTCCGTGATGATTGATATACGACATTCTGTCTCATTATCATTCGTCTCTCACCACTGATCCAAGTGGGAAAGTTATCAGTTACTTTAGGAGACGGGGTGTGCTCGAGTACTGGTTAATCCTAGGAAACAGTGGTTGGGTTAATTGATCGTCTGTTAGCCCTCAATGGCATAAAAATGACGCTAAATATTCAATCAATCAATCAAGTTTATTCGTATTGCAGTATATTGTTTATCTATCAAATTAATCAATGGTTATCCAAATAAGTGAGACTGAACGAAACAGCTTACCCGCCACTTTTGTATTTTCAATAGCTTTGTCGATATATTGAGTAGTTTTGTAACAATTTGACTACGAAATCAACATTATTGATTTTTTCTATTTTATATAGCCTAAATGTTTTAGCGTCCAAAGTCCAAATTTCAACGAAATTGCATTAATACTTTTTGAGAAAATACATAGAATGTCAGGTACATAAAATATCAAGCGGCGGGTTAGCTGTTACGTTCAGTATATTGTTACACAATCACGTGTGTCTTTTTATAACTAGACTTAGAACCTCCGCTCAACAACTTAGATTACATACTGGTAGATATGCTAGATACAGAACACAAAGCAATTAACGTTATTGTCGATGTTGTAACAATTGACATTTAGAAGACGAGTATCATTTTATAATCATATATAAATGATAAACACATTCAAGAAAGCAAAATATTAAACAAATTACTATGACAATGTTAAACCTAATATGTTTATCATTCAACAGCCATTTTCAATGGGGCACATGTCAATATATTGTCCGGCGTGGTGACGATAGAGTAATGGCTATTATTATTATTAAAAACATATACAAATTGATATTTTCTTGGATTGTCTATAACCGTGCCACTCAGTATATGTGAATAATTTGTTACAAATAAGAAGTATGTTACACTTTTTACCTTATAAGACCAGCAATACCATAATTTATCCGTTTAAACGGAGCTGCTTTTTCCGCCGATAATTGTGAACTAAATGTCTTTACAGATCCACATCAGAACAAACATATGGATAAATAATCCTCTAACACGCCCAAATAACAGTCAAGATATGCACAGCAAAGAAATAACGTATACCTAATAACGTAAATATACCTTGCACGGTGTGCAGTGATTAAGAAATAAAATATACATTGCACGGTGTGTTGCGTTTAAGAAATAAAATATACTTTTCACGGTGTGTTGCGTTTAAGAAATAAAACATACCTTGCACGGTGTGGGGCGACAAAGAAATAAAATATACTTTTCACAATGTGCGGCGACCAGGTATTGCCTAGACTATACAGATAGGCGTGTTAGGGTATGGAGAAGGCCAGGGAAAGATTTCACGCAGCCAATATTGATAAGCATGACCGCTTTGGAGGCGGCTCCGTGATGGTCTTGGGCGGGATCAGCTTGGATGGATGTACAGACCTCATCGGCCTTAATCGAGGTATACTAAATGCCCATAGGTATAGAGATGAGATTCTTGATACCCAGGTAAGATTGTATGCTGGTGTAGTTTGTGATGGGTTCATTCTAATAGACGATAATAACCGTCCACATACTTTCCGGGAGTACCTTCTGAGGGAGGGGATTGCACGTCTGGACCGGCCAGCCTGATCTGCCGACCTCAATCCCATCGAACATGTGTGGAATGAGTTGCAGCTTGGAATTTCAGCATGCCAAGTCCAGCCAAGAAGTATCCAGGTGCAGCTTGGTGCCATGCTGGTCCAAGAATGAAACAAAATCCCACAAAGGACCATTAGGAACCTGATAGGGAGCATGAGAAGGTGTTGCCAAGCTGTCATTAACAGCAACGTGTCACATCCTAGATATTAATCCCGTCAGCTTTTTGGCAAATTTAGAATATTCTCTTTTTTATCAAAAATCTATATTTTCAATGGTTATCTTACTCAAAAGCTAAAGAAAACGTAAAACACAAACAATTTTATCAAAAATTGCCTTCATCTTAAAAGAAAATATAAAATGAAAAGTACAAACAATTTTCATAGCAATATTGCAACTATAACGTCAAACATGTACTTGGATATACTTGGTGGTTAGCAAATTTTTAGCAGTGTAGTTTAACGGGACGTATTGCCATTTCAACACATGCCAGAGTATATATTGCATATCCAGTTTCCGATGATTGATAACGTAAACCTCAAAATGAATAAACATTGAGTAGATGCACCTTACTGTCGCAAGTGGGTATACATTACTAGCCTCATGTGATAAACATTCATCCAGCCATATACTTGATATATGGAAATAATAAATCTTACGCAAGACTAACTTTGACTAACCCAAATGTCAAACTCTTGTTGTTCAACATGTTTGCTATGTTGTTAAACTACTGTAAACGCCTCATTTCTATATAACTGTACATAGGCGGGGGGAAGTGCATTTCAATATAATTGTACATAGATGGGAATAAGTGCATTTCTATATAACTGTACATTGATGGGAAAACGTGCATTTCTAAATAACTGTACATAGATGGGAAAACGCGCATTTCTATATAACTGTACATAGATGGGAATAAGTGCATTTCTATATAACTGTACATTGATGGGAAAACGTGCATTTCTAAATAACTGTACATATTTGGGAAAACGCGTATTTCTATATAACTGTACATAGATGGGAAACGGCGCATTTGTATATAACTGTACATTGATGGGGGAAAGTGCATTTCTATATAACTGTACATAGATGTGAAAAAGTGCATTTCTTTATAACTGTACATAGATGGGAAAACGTGCATTTCTATATAACTGTACAAAGATGGGAAAAGTGCATTTCTGTATAACTGTACCTAGATGGGAAAAGGCGCATTTCTATATAATTGTACAAAGATGGGAAATAGTGCATTTCAATATAACTGTACATTGATGGGGAAAAGTGCATTTCTATATAACTGTACATTAATGGGTAAACGCACATTTCTATATAACTGTTCATAGATGGGAAAAAGTGCATTTCTGTATAATTGTACATAGATGGGAAAACGCGCATTTCTATATAACTGTTCATAGTTGGAGAAAAGTGCATTTCTATATAACTGTACATTGATGGGGAAAATGCAATTCTATATAATTGAACATAGATGGGAAAACGCACATTTCTATATAACTGTTCATAGATGGAGAAAAGTGCATTTCTATATAACTGTACATTGATGGGGAAAAGTGCATTTCTATATAACTGTACATTGATGGGGAAACGCGCATTTCTATATAACTGTACATAGATGGGAAAAAGTACATTTCTATATAACTGTACATAGATGGGAAAAGGCGCATTTCTATGTAACTGTCCATAGATGGGAAAACGCGCATTTCTATATAACTGTACATAGATGGGGAAAAGTACATTTCTATGTAACTGTACATTGATGGGGAAACGTGCATTTCTATATAACTGTACATTGATGAGTAAACGTGCATTTCTGTATAACTGTACATAGATGGGGAAAAGTGCATTTTTATATAACTGTACATAGATCGGAAACGCGCATTTCTATATAACTGTACATTGATGGGGGAAAAGTGCATTTCTATATAACTGTACATATTTGGGAAAACGCGTATTTCTATATAACTGTACATAGATGGGAAACGGCGCATTTGTATATAACTGTACATTGATGGGGGAAAGTGCATTTCTATATAATTGTACATAGATGGGAAAAGGTTGCATTTCTATATAACTGTACATTGATGGAGGAAAAGTGCATTTCTGTATAACTGTACATAGTTGGGAAAACACGCATTTCCATATTACAGAACATAAATGTGAAAACGCGAATTCTATATAACTGTACATAGATGGGTAAAAGTGCATTTCTATATAACTGTACATTAATGGGGAAAAGTGCATTTCTAATTAACTGTACATAGATGGGAAAACGCGCATTTCTATATAACTGTACATTGATGGGAAAACACGCGCATCTCTATATAACTGTACATAGATGGGAAAAGGCGCAATTTTATATAACTGTACAAAGATTGGAAAAAGTGCTGTACATAGATGGGAAAAGGCGCATTTCTATATAACTGTACATAGATGGGAAAATGCGCATTTCTATAACTGTACATAGATGTGAAAAAGCGCATTTCTATATAACTGTACATAGATGGGTAAAAGTGCATTTCTATATAACTGTACATTAATGGGGAAAAGTGCATTTCTAATTAACTGTACATAGATGGGAAAACGCGCATTTCTATATAACTGTACATTGATGGGAAAACGCGCGCATCTCTATATAACTGTACATAGATGGGAAAAGGTGCAATTTTATATAACTGTACAAAGATTGGAAAAAGTGCTGTACATAGATGGGAAAAGGAGCATTTCTATATAACTGTACATAGATGGGAAAATGCCCATTTCTATATAACTGTACATAGATGTGAAAAAGCGCATTTCTATATAACTGTACATAGATGGGAAAAGGCGCATTTCTATATAACTGTACATAGATGTGAAAAAATCACATTTCTATATAACTGTACATAGATGTGAAAAAGCACATTTCTATATAACTGTACATAGATGGGGAAAGGCGCATTTCTATATAACTGTACATAGATGGGAAAAGGCGCATTTCTATATAACTGTACATAGATGTGAAAAAGCACATTTCTATATAACTGTACAAAGATGGGAAAATGCGCATTTCTATAAAACTGTACATAGATGGGGAAAAGGCACATTTCTATATAACTGTACATAGATGGGAACTGTACATAGATGGGAAAAGGCGCATTTCTATATAACTGTACATAGATGTGAAAAAGCGTATTTCTATAAACTGCACATAGATGAGAACAGTGTACATGTATTTCTTTATAACTGTACATAGATGGGAAAAGGTGCCTTACGCGGAAGTGGTAGACATTAATTTATGTACAATGTTGTTTTTTTTAAAATTTGTTTCAAACTTATTTACATCGAATGTAGAAACAAGTTCTTACAACTTAGATAAATCACTCTCAGAGGGTTCCTCATGGGTAAAAGTACCAGTAATAAGCATGTGCGGATGAAGTGTCTTGCTCTAGGACACCACAAATATAGCAGTGGCGAGGGATTGAACCTACAACCAACCGTTCTTGGATCCGATGCTCTACCACTAGATCATGCGCTCCACAGCCATTCCATGGATTATTGCAGATAGTGACTAGTATAAATTTCACAATAATCTTATTGCTAGTATAAACCAGTGTCGTGTCCACAGCTTACTGCCAATATATACCAATATCGTGTCCACGACTTACTGCCGGTATATACCGGTATGGTGTCCACGACTTACTGCCGGTATTTACCGGTATGGTGGCCACGACTTACTGCCGGTATAAACCGGTATGGTGTCCACGACTTACTGCCGGTACATACCGGTATCGAGTCCACACTTTACTGCCGGCATATACCAGTATGGTGTCCACGACTTACTGCCGGTATATACCGGTGTGGTGTCCACGACTTACTGTAGGTATATAACGGTGTCGTGTCCACGACTGACTGCCGGTATATACCGGTGTCGTGTCCACGACTTACTACCGGGATGTACGAGTGTCGAGTCCACAACTTACTGCCAGTATATACCGGTATTGTGTCCACGACTTACTGCCGGTATATACTGGTATGGAGTCCACGACTTACTGCCGGTATATACCGGTATCGTGTCCACGATTTACTGCCGGTATATACCAGTATCGCGCCCACGACTTATGTTGCTGAGACATACCTTTTAATGATATAATAAATAATATACACTGTTGTTGTTTTTTGTTTTGAAAAACTGATTATATAGCCATTATTGATTATATGTTAATGGTTATGATTGTTTTGAGTAGTTTAATACATATTTTGCGCAGAGAGTGGTTGGGTAGCAGGGGTGCCTTTTGGTAGGTTTAAGCTACGCTTCGGACGCGCGTGGTAATACCGATATCATTTCTACGACACTATGCTGGTATCCATGGAAATACTGGTTATATTCGTGACTAGCTGAATCTGTATAAGTTACAGACAATAAAATGTCGAAATATTTAAAATGTAAAGTTAGTCTCGTAATACTTTTGTTGATGGATGCTTAAAACACAGCAACAAAGAGAACCAAAAATTATAAGAAAAACACGACAAAGCCATGAAAAATTAACGAAAGCCATTAAAACAAATCAAGGACGTTTGTAAGCTACAGAAACGTCTCTCTGATTCCTTTAACAGATCTGTGACGGGGTGTCCAAAGCAAAGACTCCACTATATATATATAATTTTATATACTAACCTGAATCTGTATCATCTAACGTCGTCTGCTATATCATCTCACGCCGTCTGCTGGTGCATCCACGTGAAGTGTCCTGTTAAAACAATTAACCATCCAGTTAAATTAAATGTTTTACACGCGTTTTAACGATTTACTCCACAAAGACACGTAAATGTTAACGAAATTTACAAAAGTCAATTATGGGATAATCATCATACGTCAAATTCGCGAAAACTAACCTCATCAGAATATATATAAGATGCAGACGTGACCGAGTTCACCTGTGTCACTGCGTTGTCAAATTTTACAGTTTGGTGCCAAATAAAGCCTTCAAGGCTTTACAAAATAATGATAATTTATTAGAACGCAGTCATCCAAAATTGTATATCAAATTAAATGATATAAATATGTGAAGTTGAGTTACATAGAAGAGTACTTAATATGGCGTACCATATTCTCGTTTAATCAATTACATTTTACCTATGCGCGATGTGATAAGGTGGCGTCTGTTAATATAGTGTTCAACCATCTCGCATGACGTACTACCTATCCATCATCAGTATGCATGTGTTGTGATAATATGTCTATTCTTTATAGGAAACAATATCAATCACGTGTGCGTGATTACTTTATATTAACTTAATTTAGCTCGATCGCGAAGAAAGTTGTTTGAAAAGCTCTCGAGTCCGCATCCTGGGTAGAACCAACACTGAGTGTTGTTTTTTTTAAATGCGTCGGATCGAGCTGGAGATCGAACCCGCAAGCTCTGGTGTGAGCGGCCAATATTCTATCCACTGCGCTACCGCTCCGCTTGTGCTTGCTTTTGTGTAAATGTATGCATATCACACAGGTGGTCGCCAATTTTAACATTGTCGATAGAAATGAACCCTGAATGAAACTTGATTTTTAAGCATAATATACTGTAATTCGTGTTGGGTGACCTTTTACATTTGTCCTGCATGAACAAATACATGCATATAAATGATACGCAAATAAATAATAGAAACTATATATTATATGTACATCTTACTGAAAGGAAATTGAACAAAGTGGACGTGTTATGGCTACTATGATGGATAAATCAAAACATGGGGAAAAAGTGGGAAATCGTATCTTAACCCTTTACTTCATATAAACTCATTTGGACACCTCTAATATTAAAAGCATTAATTCACCACATACCAGCAATGGGTGAATTATGTTTATATTAACTGACAGAGTGGAAAACAGTGCAGGAAGTGTTCAGATTGCTCGTTACGAGCAATCTGAACTCTTCTTGCACTGTTTTCAAAGGCCTTCTGTGATTGGTACGGGAAACCGCGTATCTATGGAGTTAAGGGTTAATGCAAAAATGATTTATAGATTGCCGGATATATCTTACTTTCTTTCTCTTTACTACCTCCTGTCTCATCCCTTTTGTCTGATTTGTATTTCGTTATTACTATTTCCCCAGCTTTTATTCATTAAAACACAGTATTACTTATAATACATAGAGATCTGTTACTCTGTTTTGTTAAATGGCTTGTTTAAAAAGAATTTAAGACAATGTATATATAATTGGTTACAACTATTATAAACGTGTAGGGGATTTGTAGGTCCATTGAGCCGGTACTATACTATAATAAAACATTTACCAGTTGACATGTCGCTGCATTCATGGGTATAGGAGCGTTTCAATTTTTGGGGGGAGGAGAGTCAACCGGGCGAGAGAGTGTATGAAGACGTATGAGAAAGTATATGCTGCCCCCTCTGCCACCACCCCCTCCCCCAGCTCCTACGCCTATGACATTTACTATGCATATGGCGTGCTTTATTGTTAGCGTGGCCACGAATGCATGCGTGTATGTTTTAGTGCACATATGCATTGTGAGTAATTAGAACATAACACCACGCAGGATTTACATTATTAAAATGATAAATTAAATGCGATCATTGAATTATATAATAAGTTATCCCAAACAATACCGACACTAGACACCGTGCATAAATAACGAGTGTTCCGCATGTCAATTCACCTTAATGTAAGCGTTTGAAAAGTAGGATCCGTATGTTGTATTAAAATTGTTCAGAATAAGATTCATGGCAGGGGACTCTCTTCAAACGTGTATTGTAAGCACTTACATATCCTATTTCGACACATAAAAAAAAGTTAAATATAACCTTCGACCTAATATGAAAAATTAAATTCTCACCTTATAAATCTTAACATCTTTCCGCAGAAACGCCGACACGCCTGAGATGTTGCATCATGTATCCCGGATTTACACACAATACACAGGTATGGGAACCAGGTTAGAAATTTGTAACTCGCTTTGTGGACAGGTAGACAGTTTTTATGAAAGTTGTCAACACCTAGTCGCTGTGACACAATGTTTTGTGTCGATCTGGTCAGGAGCTCCCCGCTGTGCTGGTAATGTGTAATCGAATCAAGATGACCGGTTTAAATATAAAATGGATTTAATACCGGTGGGAAACATAGTTCTTGATTTAATATTGTAAACCGTAAGACGTTCGCAGTCTAAGCCTGGCCCGGTTTGTCCATAGTTGTATCCCAGTCGGCAGCGGGTCTTACTATCAATCCAGCGATCGTGAGTTCGAATCCCCGCTCGACCTGTCTCTGTGATGATTTATATATGCCATTGTGTCATACTGCCGGTTGTCTCTGACCGCTGATTCAAGTGGGAAATCAGTTACTTGTGAAAGATGCGTGTGCTCGAGTACTGGCTAGTATTTCAGGATCTTAGGAAAGAGCGGTTAGGTTAACTGAGTGTCTGTTAGCACCTTGATGGCACAAAACGACGCTAAATATTCAATCAGAAGTCTTGATTTAATCGTAAACCACGTGACTTCAGCAGTCTCAATGTCTATAACCATGCTTCTAGACTCTGTTATAAATCTGTTTGTGGCTATATCTGCATGAAAGTGATGCCAATTCGGCTGTAATAATCAGAGAGCATTTGCTACGTGTGACAAGGGGACGTAACTCGCATGTAGCATTGTACTCTTAAATATAACGCAGAATATCAAGGAAGTATAATATAGAGAAATAAGTCCTTGAGAACATACATGGCAAGGTATTATAGCAAATTCTACTATAAAACATAACGCAGAATATCAAGGAAGTATGTTGAGATACAAGTCCTTGAGAACATATATGGCAAGGTATTATAGCAAATTCTACTCTTGAGCATAACGCAGAATATTAAGGAAGTATGTTGAGATACAAGTCCTTGAGAACATATATGGCAAGGTATTATAGCAAATTCTACTCTTGAACATAACGCAGAATATCAAGGAAGTATGTTGAGATACAAGTCCTTGAGAACATATATGGCAAGGTATTATAGCAAATTCTACTCTTGAACATAACGCAGAATATTAAGGAAGTATGTTGAGATACAAGTCCTTGAGAACATATATGGCAAGGTATTATAGCAAATTCTACTCTTGAGCATAACACAGAATATCAAGGAAGTATGTTGAGATACAAGTCCTTGAGAACATATATGGCAAGGTATTATAGCAAATTCTACTCTTGAACATAACGCAGAATATTAAGGAAGTATGTTGAGATACAAGTCCTTGAGAACATATATGGCAAGGTATTATAGCAAATTCTACTCTTGAACATAACGCAGAATATCAAGGAAGTATGTTGAGATACAAGTCCTTGAGAACATATATGGCAAGGTATTATAGCAAATTCTACTCTTGAACATAACGCAGAATATTAAGGAAGTATGTTGAGATACAAGTCCTTGAGAACATATATGGCAAGGTATTATAGCAAATTCTACTCTTGAGCATAACACAGAATATCAAGGAAGTATGTTGAGATACAAGTCCTTGAGAACATATATGGCAAGGTATTATAGCAAATTCTACTCTTGAACATAACGCAGAATATTAAGGAATTATGTTGAGATACAAGTCCTTGAGAACATATATGGCAAGGTATTATAGCAAATTCTACTCTTGAACATAACGCAGAATATTAAGGAAGTATGTTGAGATACAAGTCCTTGCGAACATATATGGCAAGGTATTATAGCAAATTCTACTCTTGAACATAACGCAGAATATCAAGGAAGTATGTTGAGATACAAGTCCTTGAGAATATATGGCAAGGTATTATAGCAAATTCTACTCTAGAACATAACGCAGAATATCAAGGAAGTATATAGAGATATAATGCCTTGAGAACATATATGGCAAGGTATATGGCAAAATTTGGGTCTGTGACTGACAGGTCCTATTTTAAAGTTAAACTCCCATTGCACGATGTTCTGTATATTGATTTGTCACTTTATATGCATTATTCCTAGGAAGACGTGGAACGCGGCTTTTAAGAACTTGTTTGATAAAAAAAATGCGATTAACAAACGTTTATCCTGAATAGCCACATTAGAGCATTTATCCTGAATAGCCACATTAGAGCATTTATCCTGAATAGCCACATTAGAGCATTTATCCTGAATAGCCACATTAGAGCATTTGTCCTGAATAGTCACATTAGAGCATTTATCCTGAATAGCCACATTAGAGCATTTATCCTGAATAGCCACATTAGAGCATTTGTCCTGAATAGTCACATTAGAGCATTTATCCTGAATAGCCACATTAGAGCATTTATCCTGAATAGCCACATTAGAGCATTTGTCCTGAATAGTCACATTAGAGCATTTATCTTGAATAGTCACATTAGAGCATTAATCTACATTAGGGCATTTATCCTGAATAGCCACATTAGAGCATTTATCATGAATAGCCACATTAGAGCATTTATCCTGAATAGCCACATTAGAGCATTTATCCTGAATAGCCACATTATAGCATTTGTCCTGAATAGCCACATTAGAGCATTTATCCACATTAGAGCATTTATCCTAAATAGCCACATTAGAGCATTTATCTTGAATAGCCACATTAGAGCACAACGCTATTTGAAATAAGTTGTTCCTGCATTGTAACCATATCTTTATGTTTTCATTAACACTGATTTATTTTCACATACTAGTATGTATGGATAAATTGAATTAATTTTTGCCATGTGTAATATATAGTACGACTAGGAGAACTTCATAAACATTGTGCTACCGTTTTTATCATTTTCTGTTATTGTTTGCCAATTTTTGTTTGCACACTGTAGATCTATTTATATTCAGAAATAAAATATGTTGAAACGAAGTTTTTCATGGTTTTCATTAAACAATCTTCAAGTATACTCCGTGGCTAAGTCGTCCAAGGCACTCGAAAACAGTGACCAGCTCGGCCCAAATGCTTCTTCGTGTGAGGAAGTTTGCCTGTTTGTTTTGGACGGTGATTCTACTCGGATCGATTGACAGTTTTACTTCACGAATAAAACTGGATGCCATGTACAATAAGTAATGGAGTGCGTGGTCAAGAAGAAGAGCACCGAACCCATGACCGGAGGTTCGTGGGTTACGAAAACTAAAAACAAGAGCGCCAATAATGGTCGTGACACGCTCATTGGATTTAATTAATTGATTGATTGAATATTAAGCAACAGTTAACCTAACCACTGTTTCTTTGGATTAGCCAGAACTCGAGCACATCCCATCTCTGCAAGTAACTGACAACTTTCCAACTTGTATCAGCGGTGAGAGACGAATGATTATACGTCAAAATGTCGTATAACAATCATCACGGAGATTGTTGCCGGGCGGGGATTCGAACTCACGACCCCAGGATTGATAGTCAGACGCGTAACCGATGAGCTAATCGGGCCCGGATTTAAAAAAAAGGCATCTTTAGAGAAAGTAAACAGGTCTAAGTATATATTAGTCGGAACCTATTCAGACGTTTAATAACACGATATAGATATTGGTTTGGGTGTAGTTACAAGCCAATGTAAATGCATAAAAATAACTTGTTTCTCCGCTGAAGACGACTCCAGCTAACTGAATGTTTGATGGTGACAAATCTGGAATCTGCAATTGTGTCATCCAAGGGACAGTATCTAAATAGCTTATGCCATCCAAGGGATAGTATTTAAACGGTTGATGTCATCCAAGGGATGGTATTTAAATAACTTATGCCATCCAAGGGAGAGTTTTTAAATGGCTGATGCCATCCAAGGGATAGTATTTAAACAATTTATGCCATCCAAGGGATAGTATTTATACAATTTATGCCATCCAAGGGATAGTATTTAAATAACTTATGCCATCCAAAGGATAGTATTTAAATACCTTATGCCATCCAAGGGACAGTATTTAAATAACTTACGTCAATTCAGGGACAGTATTTAAATAACTTATGCTATCCAAGGGATAGTATTTAGATCACTTATTTCATCTAAGGGATAGTAGTTAAATAACTTATGCCATCCAAGGGACAGTATTTAAATAACTTATGCCATCCAAAGGATAGTATCTAAATAACTTATATCATCTAAGGGACAGTATATAAATAACTTATTCCATCCAAGGGATAGTATTTAAATAACTTATGTCATCTAAGGGATAGTATTTAAATACCTTATGCCATCCAAGGGACAGTATTTAAATAACTTATGCCATCCAAAGGATAGTATTTAAATAACTTACGCCATCGAAGGGATGGTATTTGAATAAGTTGTGCCATCCATGGGACAGTATTTATATAACTTATGCCATCCAAGGGATAGCATTTGAATGGCTGATGTCATCTAAGGGATGGTATTTAAATAAGTTATGCCACCCTTGGGACAGTATTTATAGAACTTATGCCATCCAAGGGATAGTATTCGAATGGCTGATGTCATCTAAGGGATGTTTTTTTAAATAAGTTACACCATCCTTGGGACAGTATTTATATAACTTATGCCATCCAAGGGATAGTATTTGAATAATTGATGTCATCCAAGGGACAGTATTTAAATGGCTAATGTCATCCAAGGGACAGTATTTAAATAACTTATGTCAACCAAGGGAGTCTTTAAATAAATGATGCTATCCAAGGTACAGTATTAAAATAACTGATGCTATCAAAGGGGCAGTATATAAATAACTGATGTCATCCAAGGGACAGTATTTAAATAACTCTAGCCACCCAAGAGACTGTAGTTAAATAACTGATGCCATCCAAGGGACAGTATTTAAATAACTGAGGCATTCCAAGGAACAGAGTTTAAATAAATAGCTGGACGACAAATAACATATGAATTCAGTACCATACACGTTTAAATGACAAGGCAGCATGTTAAGCAAAACAGGCTCTGTCAGATGTCACAAACAAGGCAGATCATATAGTATGCAGATCAAAAACTATGCATTCCTCGTCAGGTATGCCAAAAGTAAGGGAGGACCACTGTCAGGTACGTCACAAAGCAAGGACTCTGTGTCAGATGTCACAAGCAAGGCATATCATTTATTAGGTATGTCACAAGCAAGGCTGGTCCACTGTCAGGTAGGCCACAAGCAAGACAAACTCTTGTCATTGTCACAAGCAAAGCAGGCCCACTGTCAGGCAGGTCACAAGCAAGACAAACTCTTGTCAATGTCAAAAGCAAGGCAGGCCCACTGTCAGGCAGGTCATAAGCAAAACAAACTCTTGTCAATGTCACAAGCAAGGCAGGCCCACTGTCAGGCAGCTCATAAGCAAGACAAACTCTTATCAATGTCACAAACAATACAGGCCCACTATCAGGCAGGTCATAAGCAAGACAAGCTCTTGTCAATGTCACAAGCAAGACAGCCCACTGTCAGGTAGGTCACAAGCAAGACAAACTATTGTCAATGTCACAAGCAAGGCAGGCCCACTGTCAGGCAGGTCACAAGCAAGACAAACTCTTGTCAATGTCACTAGCAAGGCAGGCCTACTGTCAGGTAGGTCATAAGCAAGACAAACTCTTATCAATGTCACAAGCAAGGCAAGCCCACTGTCAGCCAGGTCATAAGATAAACTCTTATTAATGTCACAAGCAAGGCGGGCCCACTGTCAGGCAGGTCATAAGCAAGACAAACTTTTGCTAATGTCACAAGCAAGGCAGGCCCACTGACAGGTAGGTCACATGCAAGACAAACTCTTGTCAATGTCACAAGCAAGACAGGGCCACTGTCAGGCAGGTCATAAGCAAGACAAGCTCTTGTCAATGTCACAAGCAAGACAGCCCACTGTCAGGTAGGTCACAAGCAAGACAAACTATTGTCAATGTCACAAGCAAGGCAGGCCCACTGTCAGGCAGGTCACAAGTAAGACAAACTCTGGTTTGTTGTCACAAGCAAGGCAGACCCATTGTCAGGTAGGTCACAAGCAAGACACTCTTGTCAATGTCATAAGCAAGTCAGGCCCACTGTCAGGTAGGTCACAAGAAAGACAAGCTCTTATCAATGTCACAAACAAGACAGACCCACTGTCAGGTAGATCACAAGCAAGACAAACTCTTGTCAATGTCACAAGCAAGGCAGGCCTACTGTCAGGTAGGTCACAAGCAAGACACTCTTATCAATGTCACAAGCAAGACAGACCCACTGTCAGGTAGATCACAAGCAAGACAAATTCTTGTCAATGTCACAAGCAAGGCAGGCCTACTGTCAGGTAGGTCACAAGCAAGACACTCTTGTCAATGTCACAAGCAAGTCAGGCCCACTGTCAGGTAGGTCACAAGAAAGACAAGCTCTTATCAATGTCACAAGCAAGGCAGGCCCACTGTCAGGTAGGTCACAAGCAAGACACTCTTATCAATATCATAAGCAAGACAGACCCACTGTCAGGTAGATCACAAGCAAGACAAACTCTTGTCAATGTCACAAGCAAGTCAGACCCACTATCAGGTAGGTCACAAGCAAGATAAACTCTTGTCAATGTCACAAGCAAGGCAGATCCTATATTAGGTTTACCATGAGCAAGGCATGCCCTCTGTCAGGTATGTCACTGCTGGAGTGCCAACCGTAACTAAATTTGTATTCAATAAATTAAGAAGTCATTGCCAGAACTGAAATTTAATCATTAATTACAAATATTATAACAAATATATACAAATAACCAATACAAATGAAAATGTTTCATTAACTGATGGTGGCAATTAAAGGAATCTTAAGAAAAATACTTCTCTGAAATGTTACAAACATTACAAAAAAATAAAAAGTGTATTTGAAAAGTTTAATGACAGGCACATTTAATTGTTTTCAATGGCTGCTTGGAATGTTAGTTAGTGTGACTTACTAACACATAGGAGTGGGGATCAGACTTTCACCATAATTTTTTTATTTATCTTTGTATTCTTATAAATGTCAGGGAATCTGTGCCGCTATATTTTTGCAGTAGTTTTGCAAAAATTTGATCATTTTCCATCATTCGTTTATAGTCTATAGTAACTATGGAAACGTTGATTTACATAGTTAAGACAGTTTTTGCTCTTTTTTTTCTACCTCTACTATTTAAACAAGCATAGTGTTGCCAAAACGGGTTATATTAACAAATAAAAAATATCAGTGTGTGCTGTGTCATATGCTTGTTTACATCCTTGAAGAAAACTTCACCAATTATGTGCATCTCAAAATGACGTCAATATTATGATGTTACAGTATGCCATTAAAATTACATCAGGGCACTTGAAAATGGATTAGCTCTTGGAATACCGCAGTTCTGTAAAGTTCTGCTCCATGTTAGTTAATACACCTGCTCAAACAGAGAATCAAGAGTGCGTACGGTGAATCTAATGTTTCAAGGGCTATAGTGTTTAAATGGCACAGAATCATTGTCTTTGAGAAGGCTGGAAATCAGTCATTAAAAACAAACAAATGGGAAGTCGATTTGAAGACATTTTTGGAATTAAAACGTGGTTTATAGAATGTTGTGTCCAGTATACCATCTCCGGATTTCACTCAATGGTGTAACTGGTGGCAAAAATGTATAGACCACGGAGGAGAGTATTTTGAGAAGGAGTGACCCAGTAAATGCAATACAAAAGCACCCTTTATAATATGGACATCAAAATATGTCCCATATGCATTTATTTTAAATACATCAACACTATTATGTATTGTGTAATTGATATTAATAAGACATGGCAAAAGTCTACAAACTTTCCGATCCCCCCCCCCTTGTATGAAGGCCATATAACATCATCAGGACGGAATGCTCCAGTCTCACCTTTTAATAACAAGGGAAGGACAACTGGCAGAGATTCAAAGTATTGTCAACTTTTTCTTCTTAAACTTTAAAATAATGATGACTGTATTTATGAAATAAAATATAGGAAAAATTTCTGTGTATTGAGTTTATACAAAATTTACAACAATTTTTTTTCTTTTTTAAATATTTTCAAAAAACATTCTGTCAGATCTATATAATACAATAACAAGAAAAATGTCACTGGTAATTGTCAAATGCCCCACAAATGGTCTGTAAAAAAACAATATATTTTACAATAGGTAGCGATTTAAATGTATCCATAAATGTCAAGAGTAATGGACTGACGTTTCAGACTAGACAGTTTCATGATTTTTATATTAAAGTGTGACCTTGACCTTTGTGTAACCTTGACCTTGACATCTGATGTAAATGTCTGGGTATTTCTACAGGTGAATGCAGGTGACATCATGCCATGTTGATCACTTGTGTCAAGGTATCTTAAAATCTCTTCAATCAAGACAAAGTTACAGACCAGACATGAAATATCAAACAAACTGAAAGTGTGACATTGACCTCTGAGGTAAGGTTCTGGGTCTTACACGGCACACATCATCATGTCATGTTGATCAATTGAGCCAAGTGTTTTTGAAATCCAACCATGTATGATAAAGTTACAGACTGGACTTGTAATCTCAAAAATAGTGTTGTCAAACAAACTCAAAGTGTGACCTTGACCTTTTAGGTACAGGTCTGGGTCTTACGTGTGACACATCATCATGCCATCTTGATCAATTTAAAAGTAAGAAGAGGCCCAATGGGGCCTGAATCTCTTTACTTTCAACAATTGGACAAATGAGCATTTCAGAAGAAATATTTTTTGCAAGTTCCCTTTTATTATTCTTATAAGCCCCTAGAGGTGACCCGTGTGGAGGCCCCAAATTTGATCTCAAGGACCCATCTTTTACACACTTACCAGAAGACCACAAGGCAATCTACATGTAATTATCTAAGGTCTATGCCAGGAACATTCAGAAATTTAAAATTTTGAAGTTTCCCTTAAAATGAGCTTTAAGATATGACAAGGGGCACTTGTGATCGAATCTGGCTGGTTATGGATTTTGTCTGAGATCTTATGGTTATATAACTGCTGTGCGAGTTTAAAACTCAATGTAAAATGGGGGTGCTATCGCGTCTATAAAAAAAAAGATTAACAGACAAATGGAGGACAATTTATCATCACTTAGCCCTGCTACCCTTTGGCAAGTAGAATTAAAAACCGATATATCTATCACCTTTCCCTCTTGTAAAAATGAGTTGAAATAATAAACATGATTGTAATCTTTCTACACATGAAATTAAGGCCACTTCTTTGCTAACACAAGCATTTATAAATAAAAAATAAATAAATTACTCCCTGCATTCCCGCGACTCCGATTTATTACGTCATAATACAATGAAACAGGGGATATCCTAACTTCCCACAATGCAAAATTCATCAACAATTAATAAAAATGCACATATTACTGTGAATTGATTGATAGACTAACAATAATAAATACAAGCAATAATAATATGTTGAAATAATCATTTTATACAAACACATTTATCTTGTCACCATGCAATATCGTAAGTTGGTAACTAGCTCTATTTCATGCATTACAATATATGAGAAATGATGAACTATAACCTTCGGACATTCCAAATATTCATAGACACTGTACTGTTAATACTTGAATTCTAGCTGGACAAATTAACTTTAAGACATTTTCTGAAAAAGAACCATTACAATAAATGATGGTTTTTGAAAGAAAACATATCAGTTAATTATCTTTTTAATTGGTTTGAATTAGAATAAAAGCAAATGAGACCTTTAGACAGTTTGAATGTAACTTTTCAGTTTTAAATTCTGCAATCATATAAATGGACATGTGTATGTTTTCATCTATATAACATCATTAAAATTGTTTAAAGACTAACAAACAAGATCTTATTGGGCCATCCTTAAAAAAAATTGTTTGCTGTGCTCTGACCCAGTATTTTTCATGTGGGTAGATAATTTTTTTTTTTTGCCAGATTTTGATTTTGCAGTCATCTTAAAGAAAATGGACAGGAATCCTGAAAAGGCAATAAAAAAAAAGGTTTGGGTAGTGGCAATATTGGAGAGTACGTAGGAGCATGGCAAACAAGTTTTTAAGGATGGCCTTGGCAGTCTGAATGTGATAAGGTGGATAAACAGGTACATTAGGAATAAATGTAAATTTTAGCATTGACTGTACAATTAAATTAATTATTGCTATTAATATAAATAAGAGAGACATGTATACATGATTCCTCTGCAGTTCATCTATAATATTGAATTGATTGATTGAATATTTAGTGTCATTTTTATGCCATTGAGGGCTAACAGACAACCAGTTAACCTAACCACTCTTTCCTGGTATCCTAGAAGGTTAACCAGTATTCGAGCACACCCCATCTCCGAAAGTAACTGATAAATTCCACACTTAAATCGGTGGTGAGAGACGAATGATAATGACACACAATGTCGTATATCAACCATCAGAGACTGTTGCCGGGTGGAGATTTAAACTCACAATCCCTGGATTGATTGCCAGATGTGTAACCGACTGATAATTAATATACAATAGTATGTCTCATTATCATTCATCTCTCACCACTGATTCAAGTGGGAAAGTTATTAGTTACTTGCGAAGATGGTGTGTGCTCGAGTACCATTTAACCTTTCAGGATCCCAGGAAACAGTGGTTAGGTAAACTGATCGTCTGTTAGCCCTCGTCATAAAACTGATTCTAAATATTCAATCAATTATCTATGAAACTAATCATACAAATAACTACATCACAGTGATTTTTAATAAAAATATGGACACGACCTAGTACTGAAGATTTTTTTAAAAAAAATTAAATGTTCATGGCAAAATGTAACAGAAGTGTCTAATACATAGACTCAAAGAGATATATGTACAAGCACGAGGTAAACTTAACAATTATAGACTATCGAATTTTGATTTTGTCTCTTCCATTCCATTGAGTCCTTCAAGTACATGAATGTTAACTCTATATTTTCAGGTCAACCTTTAAATCTATTTTAGAAAAATCTGTATCTAAAAAAAAGACAAATGCACACAGTGATTGCTCTTAGACTATCAATTTGAAACAAAGAACTGAACAAATAATGTAACAAAGTAAATTTGTGTTATATGAAACGCTCCGACGCTCACTTCCTGGGTAGAACCTGTACCAAGTGATTTTTTTTGTTTTGAGGCATAAGGTTGAACTGGGGATCAAACCTGCAACCTCTGGGATGAGCACCTAACACTCTATCTGCTACACTACCATCCCACTTTTTTAAAATCCTTTAACCCTTTACTTCATATACACCTTTGGACATCTCTTATATATACGCATTTTGACACCTAATATAGAAGGCTTTTGAATTATTGAGTGAATTATGTTTATATTTACTGACAGAGTGGAAAACAGTGCAGGAAGTGTTCAGATTGCTTGTTACAAGCAATCTGAACTCTTCCTGCACTGTTTTCAAAGGCCTTCTGTGATTGGTGTGGGAAAACGCGTAACTATGGAGTAAAGGGTTAAAAGAACCTCACAGCTGCTGACCGGGCCAGAATATTGCTAATTGCAAAAAATTTAAATGTTGAGCACTACGTTAATTATCTTGTCTGTAAGACAGTTAAACACAACAAAGGCAATGATAGGAGCAAAGACTGGATTGCTAATTTAGGCTTGACTGGATCAGTTTACTGACTTTAACTAAAATGTCCAGCAAAGGACCTTTTACTCTTCATAAATAAGAGAAAGTTATGGAACCTGTGCAGTTCCAGATTAAGCAAAGACAGTGAGCTATTCTATCATATCCAGAGAGGCAAAAAAAAAAGACACAGCCAATCTTATGAACAAGGTCATGCTTCATTTCATTGAGCTAACACAAAAAGTTGACAGACTGACAACCAACTTGACCAACATTGGCAAAAATTGAACTTGGCCTTATTTTATGATAATATAGGTATGAAAGGGGCCATAACTGTGCCAAAATGCAACCCAGAGTTATGGTTCTGGTCTCTGTGTGTTCCATTGATGATTCTGAACACACATGTGAAGTATCATTCATATAGAATGAGTAGTTGCATAGATATCTTACCTTATAAAAAACTTTAACCTGAAAAACCAACACCGGTACAGACGTTGACGCCGGGGGGAGTACAATAGTCCCCCTATTCTACAAATAGACAAGCTTAAAATAAAATACATCAAGAAAATTGTCATTTTACAGCACTAAATCATGTCCAGACAGCAGCTCAAGATTGGCCAAGAAGTTGTATTTCTTGTACGCGTAAAGAGCACTCATGCATTGTCAGAGTTTCGGTTGCAGCAAGCAACTCACGACTCCTGAAAATAAAGAGAAAAAAAAATCTATCATTAAGCATTCTTCAATAATTATTATGGACATATCAAATGAAATTAAAGACAACTTTTTTTATTACCTACCTTCAGATAAGGTTTGGCTCAGGTAACCTGTCAACCATTGCATGTTATAGTAAAGAAAAGAATGGGGTCTAATGCTATTATCAAGATTAATGTTAATGTCAGATCCTAGATCCATCAGTCTGAGTATTACCACCACCCTTCTTCAAGTAACTGGCACATAAAGATTTTAACTGAGATGAGCTCAAACCATGTCATCAGTGGAGATCCTGAGACCTGTCTTATACCAATTAGCCGTGGAAGGCATTAAAAGGTGCAACTTTCTACTCACCCTGTGAGTTTAGCTGCAGTCAGGTGAATAGAAATTGCAAATGCTATTCAGACAGGACAAGTCCATTTTGTTGCATAATTAATATCGAAAATGCTAAAAAATATTCTAGAATACAATACAATACAATACAATACAAATCCTTTATTTCGTAAATAGAGGCCTCCGGCCCAAAATACATATCATTATTTACAAACATTTAGTAGTGTCAAAATATGAAATGAAATATGGCATACAATTTATGTGGAAATATTTCTTTTCTATTATAATTGTGATTCATTTCGTACCAAAATAAAATGGATATATGCAGCTAGTTTCCTAAGTTTGAAGGTGTCATTTAGTTGTAGTAGCTGATAAAAATCTTCTAAGTTATTTTCCCCGGAATACCAAGACTGTAAACATTGTAGTCTCAGATCCGCATATCTCGGACACAGAAAAAATACATGATATTCGTCTTCTATAACGTTTATATTCGCATGAATATAACAATATGTACACTTTCGGTCTTGCCTTTCAATATTTTCGTGACGACCAGTTTCTATTTTGAGCTTGTGACTAGAACATCGAAAACGGGCAAGAGATTTTTTTATGTAAAAAGGGAATTTCAATACAAAGATACTTTTCTGGATTTAGTAAAGTTTTGAAGTACTTATAAGTGTCACAACGTGTGGATTCTGCAATACTACCATGCCAGTACTGGGTCATGCAATCTGATAGTCGTTGTTTAAATGCTAAAATAAACATATTAATATCCCCCACTTCATGTGAAATCCAAACATACCCGAATCCATATCGAAACAATAATTTCTTAACACTTGAAGCCCAAGTTTTTCTTCCAACATCATCTAAATCTTTAAGCATTCTATAACAATGTTTTGGATATCGGTGATTTGGCATATGTATTATTTTACACCAGTACTTAATGCAATTTGTATGATAAGTAACGCACAAAGGAAGCCTTCCGCACTCGCCGAGCGCTACGCTATTATTTACAGAACTATTAACACCTAAGAAGTATTTACAAAAATCAGCCTGAACTGACTCAATTGCACTTGAATATTCGTAACCCCATATCTCTGATGCATAACATAATATAGGTTTTACCATTGAATCAAACAATTTAAAAAGTTCATTATGTAAAAATCGTCCAAATGGCCTTTGATAATTTCGAATAGAATATATAGCTTTTTTGGCCTGTGTCGCAAGTTTGCTTTTGGCGGAAGTCCACGACAGTTTGGGTGTCAACAGAATGCCCATGAATTTATACAACGACGTTGTTTTTATGAGATTTCCTCTGTACGACCAATTTTCATATAAACGAAGTCTGCCACCATTTCTAAATACAATAATTTCAGTTTTCTTAAGATTAATGTTCATGCCTGTAGAAATGCAAAAATCATTTAATACATTTAGTTGAATCTGTAGCTTTGACGCAGTCTCAGCTACGCTTGTTACATCATCAGCAAATAATAAATACATGATATCAGGTATATCGTTAGAGACAAATATTCCAGTACCACAGCGTTCTCTAAATAATGTACAAAGGTCATTGATATAAAGTGAAAATAAAATAGGACTACTTATGTCCCCCTGTCTCGTTCCAATATTACATGGGAATGGATCAGTAATACCATTTGGCGTACGTATGGAACATTTAGTTTTACTATACATAGATTTAAATACAGATAAAATTTTACCATGAATGCCTTTACGCGCAATACTATTAAATAATTTATTATGAATTAAAGTGTCAAACGCTTTGCTAAAGTCTACGAAAAGACAGTAAAAACGCCCTCCTTTCTTTGAAATATATTTCTGTACAAGTGCTTGTAAGGAGAAGATGTTATCTATTGCAGAATAACCAGATCTGAAGCCTGCTTGCGCCTCATCAATCTTATGTTCACGCTCAGCCCAACTGTAAATTCTTTGCGTAGCAATATTAGAAAATAGAAGTGTTCTTATTGCAAAATTGCAATACAATAGCTGAACCACTGTATGTTTTATAAATCATGATCAATACAATAGCTGAACTTTCGTACGTTTTATGAATCACAATCAATAGATGCATGTTGCTTGGAAACAAATAAGACTGTGTAAACTTCGCCAATTCAACAATTGATGATAAATGAATCATAAACCAGTCCACTATTGGGATGTTTATTTTATATTATTACTTATTATTTTCCCCCTACAAATGTCATTAACAGATATCTTAAAGGGAACTTATCAGGATTTTTCAAACTTTAAAAATTGCCTAAAAACATATTTTTCCAATATATCATGCCTATATATACTCACTATCCCAATATTGCCAAAAGGATATCTGTTAAAACATGCCAAAATAATATATTGAAAAGGAATTTCCTAACTTGGGCTACGAGCCCAGGTTCGACTTGAATAGATTTCCTGCTTAGAAGTGCAACATATTTTATGACGTATTAAATGAGTCACATGACTTCATTTTGATTTCTATTTAATTCGTTATGCACAAGGGAAGATCCTGGACTACGGTTAAGTGGGGCGCAACACAAAATCTGAACATTTTTAGTAGAAAAATAGTGAATTTTTAATAAAGTATAGGAGTTTATTGGGGGTGCACGCCTGTTTTTTTTTAAAGAGTAGATCATTGACACAGGCTTACACATAGTAAAAAGTGTTCATCTTAAAAAGAGTCTGAATGACATCAAGCAGTATTTAAGTGCTGTCTATTTTAGAATAGTGATTTCTTTTCATGTTTACCACTCCAATCTTAATATAGATTTTGTCATGTTTTGGTTGATTTAACATACCAAACCATTTGGATTTTATGTTTTAATGATAATAAGATGCTTTATATCTATTATAGTAATTATTTTATTTTGTAAGACATTTATACCATTTTTGTGTGATATATTCCCTTTAAGATGTTAAGCAATGAAAATGGTCAAAATCATCATATTTTTATATGGGCCAGTACCAATTCAACAAAACAAGTAGCTTTTTAACAAAATTTTACAATTTGTAATAAATCTATACAGACCAATGGGTAAAAACTTACTTTTTTAATTCACTCTCCATTCCATCCACCGCTGTTTCCATGGAGACAAGAGCGTCTGCCATGTCTGTGATATTCGGAGCGTCTTGACGCGTGACGGCACTGATCTCTCCTAATAATCGTTCACTCTCCAGCAGTTGAGCCTCTAATTTTGCTGAAATATGTAAATTTATATTTAAAACATTCCTCCCATCAGTGAACCTATTGTATCTGAAACAAACTTGTATATATAAGAGATTCAAAAGTAAATGTACCAATGACTGTTCAGTTTACTTTGTGGGTAAGAAGTACCAAATTAAACTACATTCCCTTTAGTGATGTTAACTTTAGTTAGCTATAGACATTGTTTCTACAACATAATATAAATGTGTTTATGAAGTTAAGTCATCAAAACATAAGAAGTTTGTTCAGAAAAAACTGAGCTAAACATAAAACTTTAACAAAACCTGAGCTAAACAAAAAACTTTAATCGAAGGTTTTAGAGCTGAAAGTATGTAAATTTAGGTAAGTTAGCTATATACATTGTTTGTATAACATGATATAAATGTGTTTATGAAGTTAGTCACCGTAACACGAGTTGTTTGTTTAGAAACAGAGAAAAAGCTGAACATGAAACTTTAACAAGCAGATGATGACAATGACAACGACGACAATGCTGCCAGGATCATGACAATAGCTCTTTGTTTTTTTTTCAAAAAGACAAGCTAAAAATGACTGTAAAAGCTCAACTTAGACAAGTTATTGATTGAAACACTCCATTTTTGTAAGTATTGATCTTGAAGATGTCTGAGAAAGGGTGGGGGATAGGAGGTGTTGTAAGACATGACAACGCACCCAGCACCTGTGATGTAGGCTGGAAAATTCCACTTGTCCACTCGCCATGATGAGTGAACATTTGGTCAGGACGAGCTGACCTTAATATTTCATTGATATTAAGCATTCAATTAAATATGCTGGAAACGGAGGATGAGTAACTTTTATCAGAAAGCCCTGTGATGTACGTACTGATTTGTCCAAATGTAGCCAAATCTGTTTGTAAAAAGGAGTTTCCAAATATTACTGATCAACATGTTTATTCAGTAGTGACTTTTATATTCTATGAAAACAATCTGAACAAGTTCTGAGATAGGGACTGAGCCACTCAACTCTTTATTGCCGAGGTCACAGGTACTACATCAAATCTAGCAGATCTTAAATATTTAAGAAAATTTGCTACATGATGTACATTCTTAAAAAATTAAAGTGTCATAAAGCTCTTTTGCTTTAGAATACATGTATGTTATAACTGTGTAAGAAAGTCCTATGAAATATGAAAAGGCTATCATGTGGTCAATAGTTATCATGGACCATCAGGCAGTCTGACAATAGACACAGGGTGATCACAGGAGAGCTGAATAAAAAAATTCTGAATGGATTCAACACCATTTTCAACACATGACAAGTTATACTTGTGCATCCATTTTTTTCTGATGAAGGAAGGAAAACCTCAGAATGATTCTGAGTAGAATCACAATACCTTCCCCCATAACTTTCTCACATAATTATTTTGGACCAAGCTTGGCTCAATTCCACTTCAGCATCTATCACAGTAAATACCTTGCAGTTGTTCTTCATCACTCGGTAAGTGTATATCTTTGGTGGGTATCTGGTGGCGTGTTGTGTCTAGAGCCTGAGCCAAACCCCGGTGATGTTTCTGTAACAATGGTAAACTGCTGGTCACCGGACCTAGGCACTGTCTCTGTAAAAACAACCAATGAGATCAAAATGAATATCCTATTTAATACTATAACGATTATGTTTTTATACACCTAAAAATAACCTGTATTTATAAGTGTAGATTGATTGATTGATTGAATATTTAGGGTCATTTTTATGCCATCGAGGGCTAACAGACAATCAGTTAACCTAACCACTGTTTCCTGGGATTAACCAGTACTCAAGCACACCCCGTCTCCATAAGTAACTGATAACTTTCCCACTTGAATCAGTGGTGAGAGACGAATGATAATTAGACACAATGTCGTATATCAATCATCACGGAGACTGTTGCCGGGCGGGGGATTCGAACTCACGACCCCTGGATTGATAGTCAGACGTGTAACCGACTGAGCTAATCGGGCCCGGCTATATAAGTGTAGACGGACCAAGCTCTCCCAATTAGGTCTGTTAAATGATAATGTTGGATAAGCCGCATTTAAACACATTTATTGGTCAGTTGCTTCAACTGAAAGTTTGAATGACATCAGAGTTTAGTAAGCATTCAATTGCTATGAATTGTGGGACAGGCATAGAATTTCATTGGTGGTTAACAGACTGATTCGGGAGATATCAGGTTCTGGGATAGACTTTAGTATTCAAATAATATTTTTTATTTATTTTAACTTTCGAAAAGGAACACTTAAGTAAGTTAAAGGGACCAAAATGCAATGTAATAAAGGGTACATAGTTTTGAAATTAGGACAACAAGCATGAATTGATCTTATGCTATCTATAAATCAAATATAACAAGAAGCAAAGAAATTTTAACTTTACCCATACTCAAGTTTTTGTTTGCCAGATTACAACCTTTTAACAGCACTTGCCATCACAATTCAACAATAAATAAACTGATAACTGCACAGATATAATTTGGCTTTTCATTATTTGTGAGTGTTACCGTGTGTTTTAGTTCGGGGGAATAGATTTTAAATGGCTTCAAGTTATCTGCACCACTCTTGCCATGTTGTAAACTTGATATCCTCATGATGACATGAATCAACACAATACTTACTTGTATTTCTGCCAGGTTGTCAGTCATGTTGGTGTGTTTAAGACGAGTGTACTGTTGTTCTTTTTCTGCTTTTATTTTGCGTAGTTTTTCTACTTCATCATGCAAACCAAGAATCTGAGCCTGTAAGATACAACAGATTTATTTCACACCCGTATGATTTAAACCAATTGAAAACTTTTGTTTACATCATGTGACGATAAAATAGAAACCAGTATTGTACTGTACGATTTCATATGCATTTACGGTTTCTTAAGACTATAATAGCATCATCAGAAACCTACAATCCAAGAAAACCATATTTTATCGTATTGGACTCGATCCCAAAAATCCATATTTTTTCCATATTGGACGGGACAATTCGTACGATTTTTTACCCTTCCGAGTCGTTCGGAGTTACTCCCCTTGTATAAAGTGTTTCGTCTGGCAGTTAGAAAAATGTTGACAAATGACGAAATACAGGAGTTTTTAGCTGAAAATGCCGCAAAAAAATACGAAAAGAAAGACAGAAAATGACATTAATACATTTTATCGATGGATAAAGGAAAATTTACCTAGTTTCGATAGTTTATTGTTTTCAAAGTTGAAAATTGTACAGTTTTGTTATATCACGTAAATACACATATGACATAATTTTTATGAAAAATAGGAAATTTTCAAATTGTCAATAAAATCCGTTATGTAAATGGCACTTTTCCCGTCATTTGCCATTATTTATTATGGTGTGAAATAAAGAGGTCATTTAACAGTGTTGAGTACAATACTGAATTCATTTGGACTCGTACACAGCAGTAATAATCGGTATTTGGACTCGGCTTCGCCTCGTCACAGTATGGATTATTACTGCTGCGTACTCGTCAAGTTTCACTTATCCAATGGGATTTGGACTATTATACGGCTGCATTGGGATCTGGAGTTGTTATATGGGCTGCAATGGGATCGGGACTTGTTAAATGGGATGCATTGGGATTGGGACTGTATTATATGGGATTCATTGGGATTGGGACTGTATTATATGGGATGCATTGGGATCGAGACTGTATTATATGGGCTGCATTGGGATCGGGACTTGTTATATGGGATGCATTGGGATTGGGACTGTATAATATGGGATGCATTGGGATTGGGACTGTATTATATAGGATGCATTGGGATCGAGACTGTATTATATGGGCTGCATTGGGATCGGGACTGTATAATATGGGATGCATTGGGATTGGGACTGTATAATATGGGATTCATTGGGATTGGGACTGTATAATATGGGATTCATTGGGATTGGGACTGTATTATATGGGCTGCATTGGGATCGGGACTGTATTATATGGGATGCATTGGGATCGGGACTTGTTATATGGGATGCATTGGGATTGGGACTGTATAATATGGGATGGATTGGGACTGTATTATATGGGATGCATTGGGATTTGGAGTTGTTATATGGGCTGCAATGGGATCGGGACTTGTTAAATGGGATGCATTGGGATTGGGACTGTATTATATGGGATTCATTGGGATTGGGACTGTATTATATGGGATGCATTGGGATCGAGACTTGTTATATGGGATGCATTGGGATTGGGACTGTATAATATGGGATGCATTGGGATTGGGACTGTATTATATGGGATGCATTGGGATCGAGACTGTATTATATGGGCTGCATTGGGATCGGGACTTGTTATATGGGATGCATTGGGATTGGGACTGTATAATATGGGATGCATTGGGATTGGGACTGTATTATATGGGATGCATTGGGATCGAGACTGTATTATATGGGCTGCATTGGGATCGGGACTGTATAATATGGGATGCATTGGGATTGGGACTGTATAATATGGGATTCATTGGGATTGGGACTGTATAATATGGGATTCATTGGGATTGGGACTGTATTATATGGGATGCATTGGGATCGGGACTGTATTATATGGGCTGCATTGGGATCGGGACTTGTTATATGGGATGCATTGGGATTGGGACTGTATAATATGGGATGCATTGGGATTGGGACTGTATTATATGGGCTGCATTGGGATCTGGAGTTGTTATATGGGCTGCAATGGGATCGGGACTTGTTAAATGGGATGCATTGGGATTGGGACTGTATTATATGGGATTCATTGGGATTGGGACTGTATTATATGGGATGCATTGGGATCGAGACTGTATTATATGGGCTGCATTGGGATCGGGACTTGTTATATGGGATGCATTGGGATTGGGACTGTATAATATGGGATGCATTGGGATTGGGACTGTATTATATGGGATGCATTGGGATCGAGACTGTATTATATGGGCTGCATTGGGATCGGGACTGTATAATATGGGATGCATTGGGATTGGGACTGTATAATATGGGATTCATTGGGATTGGGACTGTATAATATGGGATTCATTGGGATTGGGACTGTATTATATGGGCTGCATTGGGATCGGGACTTGTTAAATGGGATGCATTGGGATCGAGACTTGTTATATGGGATGCATTGGGATCTGGACTGTATTATATGGGATGCATTGGGATCTGGACTGTATTATATGGGATGCATTGGGATCTGGACTGTATTATATGGGATGCATTGGGATCTGGACTGTATTATATGGGATGCATTGGGATCGGGACTGTATTATATGGGCTGCATTGGGATCGGGACTTGTTATATGGGATGCATTGGGATTGGGACTGTATAATATGGGATTCATTGGGATTGGGACTGTATTATATGGGCTGCATTGGGATCGGGACTTGTTAAATGGGATGCATTGGGATCGAGACTTGTTATATGGGATGCATTGGGATCTGGACTGTATTATATGGGCTGCATTGGGATCGGGACTTGTTAAATGGGATGCATTGGGATCGAGACTTGTTATATGGGATTCATTGGGATTGGGACTGTATTATATGGGCTGCATTGGGATCGGGACTTGTTATATGGGATTCATTGGGATTGGGACTGTATTATATGGGCTGCATTGGGATCGGGACTTGTTAAATGGGATGCATTGGGATCGATACTTGTTATATGGGATGCATTGGGATCTGGACTGTATTATATGGGATGCATTGGGATCTGGACTGTATTATATGGGCTGCATCAGGATTTGGACTGTATTATATGGGCTGCATCAGGATTTGGACTGTATTATATGGGATGCATCAGGATTTGGACTGTATTATATGGGATGCATCAGGATTTGGACTATATTATATGGGATGCATTGGGATCTGGACTGTATTATATGGGATGCATTGGGATCGGGACTGTATAATATGGGATGCATTGGGATCGGGACTGTATTATATGGGATGCATTGAGATCTGGACTGTATTATATGAGATGCATTAGGATTGGAACTGTATTATATGGGCTGCATTGGGATCTGGACTGTATTATATGGGATGCATTGAGATCTGGACTGTATTATATAGGATGCATCGGGATTGCGACTTGTTATATGGGATGCATTGGGATCTGGACTGTATTATACGGGGTGCATTGGGACCTGGACTGTATTATATGGGATGCATTGGGATTGGACTGTATTATATTGGATGCATTGGGATCTGGACTGTATTATATGGGATCTATTGGGATCTGGACTGTATTATATGGGCTGCATTGGGATTGGGACTGTTTATGGGCTGCATTGGGATTTGGACTTATAATACAAGCTGCATTGGGATCTGGACTGTAGTATATGGGATGCATTGGGATCGGGACTGTATTATATGGGATGCATTGGGATTGGGACTTATTATATGGGATGCATTTGGATCGGGACTGTATTATATGGGCTGCAGTAGGATTTGGACTTATTATACAAGCTGCATTGGGATTGGGACTTATTATACATGCATTACAATTGGGACTTATTATAAGGGCTGCATTTGGATCGGGACTGTATTATATGGGCTGCAGCAGGATTTGGACTTATTATACAAGCTGCATTGGGATTGGGACTTATTATACATGCATTACAATTGGGACTTATTATAAGGGCTGCATTGGGATTGGGACTGTATTATATGGAATGGATTAGGACTGCATTGCTTTATACAGACTGCAATATTAAAATTACAAGTACAATGTTCGATACACAACCAATCAAAAATTGAATTGATCAGAATCACAAATGTTATAATAGATCAACTGAATACATACCATTGCTTGTTTTTCTTGATCATGGAAAGTTTTCTTTGCCTTGGCTTCTAAGAATGTCCATTGTAAATCATACATCCACATAAGATCAAGCTGGTTTTGAAGAGACTTTGCATCCAACTTCTGTAAGTAAATAACAAAATGATTAAACTACTCTTCTTTAAGGGTTAAATATTTGGTATGAGCTATAAAGCAGAAGGTATACCCAATAGGCAAATTGAAGCACTCTACCCCTCATTCTTCATATTCATCTCATACACATAGATAATATAACAACCTTTATGTAAGCCACACAAACAGTGACCTAAATACCTCTTTGCTTGTTTTATAAGTCAAAATAAATTATATTAATAATATTAAAACAGTGTAGCTAAATAGGTTGTCCAAATAGGCTATGGAAGAAAAATAAGCCAAGGAAGAGGATATTGTGTTCTAATCAGCACTCCAGGAATTAACAATCTTTCATAGGTTTGAGGTTAGATAGAACAAATTCAATAGGATAACTGTTTTGGCAGGACGTGTAGTATCATGTACGGATGTAGTGATTAAATAATCACAACACAAATCAAGTCTCTACATTTTTATATAGTTCTACAACTGATGCTTCATCCTATAGTGGTTATATAAGACTGTAAAGTCTGTAAAGTTCTACAAGTCCAAACCTCCCCAGAACCCCACTCTCGCATATGAACTCTAAAACCTATAACTGTCAACTACTTACTCTTTTTTCTAACTACCCATTGCTGATTTTCTCTGCTAACTCCCCCTACTAACTCTGCAAATTGTACTTTAACAACTCGTCTGAACCAAACACACAGAATGATTTATCTTTTTTTTTAACGCAATCACATTTAAGACACTAAAATCCTAGAACTCATGTCACATGATTATACAAGTTAGAGGGTAGGAAAGTTGAAGTAGGATGACATTTCTGTACCTGATAAAAAACTTGGAAATCTATGTCTGGGATGTCCCACTTAGGTTAAAATCTAGCATGACATGTTTAATATTGTTCCACAGTTGATGTGAAAAGGATACTTAAACATTTAAAGTAAATAATATTAGGATATACTGACCTGTTTAGGTTTTGAAGATACAGTGGACTGGTTGTATACAGACATATTAGATAATATAGACTGACCCATCAGTTTGTCTGTCAGATCTTTCTTTAAGCGTGAACGTGTCTTACCACTACAGACTGTGGAAGCCTGTAGTCTAGAGTTATCCCCTGCTGGTAGAAAATGAAATACAATGATTCATTTTGAAGATACAAACACTAAGTAGTGATTTTCCAAAGATCCATTAAAACTAATTGGCTTAAGTTTGAATAAGCAATTATCAGTTGAGATTTCTACAACTGATAGTCTGAAATATGATTGTTTTCTTATAAATAATTTCTTTTAGTATTTATGATCTAATAAAATCAAATCAATCATACTTTTGATAAACAGTTACTTGAAGGTACCTGTATGTGGTTATCGATAGTATATTTATCTCTGATTCCCAACACTAACACTATTAAGACAATAGTGTTTGGGATACAAGATTGCATACCCACTTCTGAAGACAGTTCTAACAGTATATTGTTTCATAAAGTTGTTGAGAAATTTTTCATTCAACTCTAAGAGCACAACTATAGGAAGTTGTATTAAGGATAACGTTAATAAAAATCACCTTTAAAGGGAGTATATAAAAAAAAGAATTTTAAATTTGCTCAAAACATTTTTTTTCTAAAATATCATTCCTATATATACTCATTGAACCCATACAGCCAAAAGAATTTAAACATGCCAAAATAATATAATGAAAAGGGATGGGGTTTCCTAAATTGGGCTATGCACCCAAGTTGGACTTAAATGGATATCCCACATAAATTTACAACATATTTTGTGACGTATTAAATGGGTCACATGATTTTATTTTGATTTCATTTTGATCTGTCATACAGGTTTACACGTAAAATTAGTTTCATTTTAGAAAGGGTCCAAATAGCAATGTGAAGGTTGTCAAGCAGTATATAAGTGCTATCTATTTTTAGAATGGGGATTTTATTTTGAGTTTACCACACAAATGAAATATCGATTTGTCACATTTTTTGTGGATTTGATATACAATTTTTTTTTATGATAATGAGATGCTTTTAATTAATTTTTAAAATAATCTTATTTTTTAAAGCATTTTTTTGTTATATACTCCCTTTAACTACAAGTACTGGTAATTTAAATTGTTAACAAAAAAGTATTCACAGTAAGTTTGTCCTTTTTCATGGCAAATATCCTCACAGAGCGTAAAATGAGTTCTAAACATAAATAAAGCTTAACCAGTAAGAAAATGCATAAAAATATATAGCAACATTAATGCTCTATGTGAAATTAACCAAAAACATTTGTTTTATACCTGACAGTATGGACACTTCAGGGTGTATGGCTGATGCATCAATGTCCATTTCATGTGTAAACATTGATCCGTCCATTGTTGGTGTGGAGGTTTTACCGCCAGTTGATGTCATGGATTGGTTCTCAGGCGTGTGTGGGCGGTCAAGATGTTGCTGTTTGGACGGTGCCTTTGAATCAGCTGACCTCACCTTTTTAGTTGTTTTTTTAACTGCTGGCGTGGCATCCATACTTCGACTTACTTTACTGGACTTATCAAAGGAAGACTGCAACAAAAAAAATAATAATCTAACTGCCTAAACAAGTTTTTGGGTGATATACATGTATAGATATATGACATGCCTAGTTTTATTGGTTGAGGAAGAGACCTCACAATTAATCTTAGCAGAAACATCATCCTACTGCATGCGACTGGGACAAACATCCTCACACTAAGTGTTTGGACCGAACTGGTCTCAAATCCTTTACCTGGATGGTGAGAGGGAAGTGATCAGTAGACGGCAGCGCCTTATGCCACTTGGCCACTGAGGACCCAGCATGTTTCCTAATCAGTAACTTACTTAATTCTGTAGCAGACTCTATCATATTCCTTTACCACTCCATTATCTTTCATGAGCAATGTTAAGTAGACAGAAATTTAAATAAACTGTTTTATTAAAGTTAAAACTGGGGATGTGCAAAAAATGCAGGCTGTGTTTAATTTCTGAATTTTTACTTGTACAATCGGGCTAGAGGCCTTATATTTTATTTGTCCGCACACCTAATTCAGTTGTCCTGGACAGTTGGGCGAGTCATAACGTAAAGCCCTGTCATTAGCTGCTGGTTTTAACTACATAATTATTCTTAACTTTAGTTCTGTGTATATTTCTTGAAGGAGAGTTGTCATGGAAGATTACCCTAATTTTGTAGATGGCATCCAGTATAACTGTATTTGGTGAGGAAAAACTTCAAAATGTGTACCTGACAGTGTATTCATTGTTGTTCTACAAATATAATGGCAAACTATGGTTGAATTACTGTTTAAAACTAAATATTTCAGTATATAATATCAAAAAGTTTGAAGCAATATATGGTCAGTGAAGCAAGTGTACACATTTTTATAAAGTTGAACAAATAGAAATAATCCAAAAGTTTCCCCAATTTTAATAAAAACACTGCTTAAATTCGCAATTCCAAGGGTATATGTCATCTTCCACAAAAAATGTGAAACAACACTGGAATTTGCAGATTCATGTTTCCTTATATAGTTCCTTCTTCTTGTTATATAACTACAGGACCAGTAAGCAACTTACCTTGTCCATTCTTCCTGACAGAGACGCCTTTGCCTTTGACTCTACCACCTGCATATACCTCGAGGGAACCACCCGACCTGCAATACACATGGAAATATGTTGTTTTGTCATTAAAACATATACCTCAAGGGAACCACCCGACCTGCAATACACATGGAAATATGTTGTTTTGTCATTAAAACATATACCTCGAGGGAACCACCCGACCTGCAATACACATGGAAATACGTTGTTTTGTCATTAAAACATATACCTCGAGGGAACCACCCGACCTGCAATACACATGGAAATATGTTGTTTTGTCATTAAAACATATACCTCGAGGGAACCACCCGACCTGCAATACACATGGAAATACGTTGTTTTGTAATTAAAACATATACCTCGAGGGAACCACCCGACCTGCAATACTCATGGAAATACGTTGTTTTGTCATTAAAACATATACCTCGAGGGAACCACCCGACCTGCAATACACATGGAAATACGTTGTTTTGTCATTAAAACATATACCTCGAGGGAACCACCCGACCTGCAATACACATGGAAATATGTTGTTTTGTCATTAAAACATATACCTCGAGGGAACCACCCGACCTGCAATACACATGGAAATATGTTGTTTTGTCATTAAAACATATACCTCGAGGGAACCATCTGACCTGCAATACACATGGAAATATGTTGTTTTGTCATTAAAACAACCGCCACTGGCAGTCAAATAACTCACTTATAACTACTAAGAGCTACTAATGCCACAACATATCATACACAGAGGAACTCTAGCAATCCAGGGAAGCACTTACATCTGAGTATCAGCTGCCAAGTTGACATAAAGTTAGTTGAATTGATTGAACATTTGGCGTAATTTTTATGCCATCGAGGGCTAGCCACTGTTTCCTAGGATAATTTTTATGCTACCGAGGGCTAACCACTGTTTCCTGTTATCCTGAAAGGTTAACCAGTACTCGAGCAAACCCCATCTGCGCAAGTATCTGATAACTTCCCAACTTGAATCAGCAGTGAGAGACCAATGATAATGAGACACAATGTCGTTTATCAATCATTACAGAGACTGTTGCCAGGTGGGGATTTGAACTCACAACCTCTGGATTGATAGTCAGATGCGTAACCGACTGAGCTATTCGGCCTGGCACAAAAAGTTAAAAACCCAGAAAAAGAATTATACAAGTTAGCTTGTTGTTGATACAGACACTTAGATTATGTAAAAATTAATTGTTTCCTTCAATAGATGACATACATCTTTTGCATTGATTTAATAAACAAATATCACATTGGAATTAAACTGACATTCTTACACTTTTCTTTTTTAATTTTACATGACCCAAGTGTCAAAAATACCTTTTTTCTTTTTAGCAGTTTCTGGTTTCTTTTGTAAATCTTTCTTGGCAGAAGATGGAATTCTGAAAATATTGGAAAAGAAAGTTAGTTATAAACAGCTGAACACAAATGATCTTGTCTGACTACAGTACTCAAATCTTTTACTTAATCAATGCTGAATTCACTTTTTTCTTGTAAAACATTTATTTGTTATAACTATTAACATCATCGTTTACCCACGTGTTATCCATTCCGATATTCTCCATTTATCAACCATGGGATATAACACTAGCTTTGCGTCGTTTCTACCAAATCACAATGCTACCATATGATTGGTTCCTTCACGATTTCATGAAGAGAACAGTATCCAATCGCAATGCTAGTTTCATGCAAACGCCGTTTTGATTAGACGTTGTTAACATAAGCTGTATTTTGTTCTGTTCTGTTCAAATAAAACAACGCAAAGCTAGCGTAATTTCTCAGGGTGATGGATGTAGAGTACTGGAATTGACACCGTGGGTATCCGACAATGAACTATTATTCTACTGCAGAAGATATATTCAATAGGTTCCGATGTAGCTGTATTGACAGCACACAGTGTTGTTGACATGACTGTGTACTTATTATATAAAGTTTAAACAATTATCCAGATGTGTTAAATATCAGGGTTGCAATCCACAAAAAAACTGATAAAAATTAGTAGTAAATATAAAGAAACTTTTATGATTTTTTTCTTGGTCATCCACATGAATTTAAGATTATATTTTCAGAAAACAAACTGTTTTTTTTACATATTCAATTTGAGATTGGGTTAATCTGGATTAATATTTAAAATATTATGAAGGATACTTTCTTTACATTTACGACCTATTTTATAAGTAAGTTTTTTTGTGAAATGAAACCCTGAACTTTTCGTTATATCTATGCAAGCTTCCAATCGAGTTCTCATGACTTACAAATTGAAAAAGGTTGATATAGAAATACAGAAAGAGATCAAAGGTTATGTGTGATGAAAATTTTGTAGAAGATGAGTTTCATTTTTTAATGGCAAAACAAAATGAAAAATTTGTTAAAATCTGTAAATAACTTATCTCCAATTTGCTTTTAAAAGATGAAAAGAAGTTCTATGAGTTGATAGTAAATGATTGATTGAATATTTAGCATCATTTTTATGCCATCAAGGGCTAATGATCAGTTAACCAAACCACTGTTTCCTGGGATCCTGGAAGGTTAACCAGTACTCAAGCACACCCTATCTCCGCAAGAAACTGATAACTTCCCACTTGAATCAGTGGTGAGAGACGATTGATAATGAGACACAATGTTGTATATTAATCATCACGGAGACCGTTGCCAGGAAGGGATTTGAACTCACAACCCCTGGATTGATAACTGACAGAGCTAATCGGGCCCGGTGATTTGATAGTTAAACTATACAGTTACATATATGAACTATGCTATATTATTTGTTTTATGCATGTATAAATGCATAAATGTAGTAATACTTTGTATATTCATGAAAACCCCTACACTGTTTTGTTAACATTTAAATGTTTGAAAATGTTGCATGAGCTGGTGGCCTTAAAGCAAATAAAATATTAAAAAAAAAATTGTGTGAACCTAACAGACCCACCATTAAACGATTTATGTATTACATTAAAAAAAAGCAACCACTGCAATTAGTTATATGAAACTTGCTTTACTGTAATACTATGTCTATGTGTGACCTAAATATTGCATGCAGGTACACAACCAAATTAGGGCAGTTAGAAAGATTGCCTTTGAGTAGCTTTATTAAAGTTGTCAATTTAAAGCAGTATTAATAAAACAAAATAAAACAAATTTGTTTCAAATTTTGTATATTTTAGAAAATTCCTGATGAATCTATCGTAAAAGTGAAACATTTTTTATTAAATTATCAACTTTAGCCTGTCACTTGCGTGAAGTGCTCACATGTAACAAACATAGGAACAAATCATTGAATCTGAGTGCGAAAATCACAGGCTCAAAAAATATTTGCACAGCCCTGGTAATAACTTTTATTTGAGCTAGGTGAAAAAATTATCTTTATACACTATTAGCTGTCTGTCACAGATCTATGAAAAATGTGAGACTGCTTACCTGTCATTTGTAGGTTTACTTGGTTTTGTTTTATGATTTGTGACAACATAGTCTTTAAGTGATGACACATCATGGTCACTAGTTGCTGACAGTTGGTCCTCCTTGTCATCCTGGTCACCTTTAACACCCTGGCGGAGAAATATCTCAGATTCCCCGGAGTCGTCAAAGTTGGGTTGTGGGTAGTTTGTGGGTAATGACTGTAACACTCGACGATCTCCCAGAGATGGGGACATGGGTATAAACTGTACCGCAGTCTGTGGTTCTATATGACTTCCTGGATCACAAATATTTCAATAATTTAAAACAAATTTACATGTAGATATTCAAATGACTTTCTTGTATATAATCAAAACTTAAAAATGCAATACTGGAATGTAAAGGACAATATTTTTATTTCTTAAAAATGACATTGAAAAAAAATTTAAAATGATAATTACTGGTTGACACTGTCAGACACTATTTGGTAAATCTTGCAGCTGTCAGGTAAATGTAGATCTCTCACATATCTCAAGTATACCATCAAAAAACAAACACAAACATTCAACCTCTAGTAAACATAGTAACCATAGTACAAAGATAAAGAACTATTTTTAGTTAAAGTCTATTAAAATGATTTAATCATCAGTGTGATATTTCATCTTTTTTTTGTTAGAGTTGTAAACCCCAAAAACAACCTTGACCTCAAATAGAAAATATGAAGCAGTGGGGAGGGGGTAGTTGTAACCCATCATCTATTCATAATTTGTGTACAATTTCATTGATTAACAAATGGCCCAAGAGGACCTGAATCGCTCTACTGGCAACAGATGCTATATGTAAAATAACTAAGGTCAAGGCCTTAAACTTTCAGAGAAAATATTTTTTAAAATTTTACTTAAAATGTGCATACAAGCCCCATGGCGGGGGCATTTGTTGTTGAATCAAGCTGGTTCAAGAACTCGTCCGAGATCTTGTGGTTATATAACTGCTGTACAAGATTGGTTAAGATTCAATAAAAAATGAAGGGGCTATTGCGTCTACAATATTTTCCCTATATAACTCTATATGTAAAACAGTGACCCCTGTGGCGGCTCCATATTTGACCCCAGGGACCCCGACTTCAACAAATCTTTTAGGGGACTCCCATGCAATGCTACAAGGTAAATATCTCAGTTATAGGCCTTAAACTTTCAGAGCAAATGTTTTTTTAAAGTTTCGCTTAAAATACGCTTATAAGTCCTGTGGCGGAGGCATTTGTGGTCAAATGATGCTGGTTCAAGAACTTGTCCAAGATTTTATGGTTATATAATTGCTGTGCAATTTTGGTTAAGATTCAATGAAAAATGAAAGTGCTATCCCATCTACAAGAAAATGGTTAACAGATGAAAACAGATGACAGGCGACGTACAATATACCATTACACAAGCCCTGCTGGCCTTTGGCCAGTAGAGCTAAGAATTTAAGTTATAAGCTTGCTACAAAGAATCATTAAAACATGTAACAACTTTGACCATTTACCCGCAACTCCTGACAGTCATTTTGAAAATGCAGTTGCAGGACATAGTCAAATCATAGAGAATTATTTTTAAGTGATGACTTTCCCACATATGGCAAGGTATCCAAAAGTCATGAACCCCACATGAAAAGTTATACAACGAAGGAACATATTAAACACTACAGACAGAAGGCATAAAAATACAATAAAATATTTCTTTCATTCTGACATCAATAATAAAGTATTTAACCAGAAAACAGTTTCTATATACTTGTATATGGCAAAACCTGGATGAACTATGACACATACCTGCAATTTTTTCTTTTATTATGATGGGTGTTCTAGGATTTGACTGTCTGCCTTTCTCAACCATAGCGTCTGTAGCTGTAGCCAATCTAGCCAAGTTAGTTAAAAAGTTAATGAAGTCATATACAAGTAGACTGTTTTTGCGACCATACCATAATAGCAAAGACAAATCAAGAAATATAGATAACAAACAAGTAGCAGCATTTAGAAGCTTAAATATAAGAAAATTAATTGAATTAAAATAATTGCTGTAACCCAATTATGCATGGGTTCAATAATGAATGAGTAACATTTTTTAGGTGTTTTTCATGCTAAGGCCTGAAAAAATGTTAACAGACAGACACCAGAGGATTGATCAGAAAAATCACATCAAAAAATGGAGAATGAACCTAAAACCTTGATACCTACAGAACTACAGTTTCAGCAACATCTATCGTATTACTCAAATTGTCTTACGACACCCATGAGCCACAGTGATCCTATTCTTGCCATAACTCGCATGGCTCCCTGGAACCACACTGGGGTTGGTAATTTAACCACAGCAATGAACATGACAAAAAAATGATAAAATGAACACCACACCAATTCTAAAGATTCTTACCCCTCAGCAGAGATCAACAGTGATTCTATTCTTACCCGGAACCACACAGGTTCAAAAGAGAATCAGATTATGTTTCCACCATCCATTTATTATCAACACTATTATGGGCAATCATATGACTGGTTGCAAGTGTGAACTAAATCAAATCAATAACTCCAAGACTTACCTTGATGCATGGTTAACTCTAGCAGGAGAATGACAGACAATTTTGACTGGAGACTTGTCCACCCCTATCCTGATATCCACCTCAGACAGGTCAGGGTTCACAGTCTGTCTGGATGCGTCTATACACAGGACCTCTACAGGCTTCTGGTACCTCGACCTGCCATCTGGTGACTATTTAATTCAAATTTAACAAAATGAAATACATGTATGTAATATTCTTTAAAGCAGGGTGGTAGTGTAGTGGATAGAGTGTGGACCACTCATGCAACAGGTTGCATACATGTTCTAACCCCAGCTCAACCTGATGCCTCTAAAATACAACACACAGTTCTGGTTCTACCCAGGAATTGCACTCGAGAGCAGATAATATAAGCTTGAGCTTTCTTCGCAATCAAGTTAAAATAAATTACTTCATGTAGTATTTATATAAACTATAAATATTCTTTTAAAAATTTCTCTATATGCATTTTTTTTTACATTTTAAATTGCATATAAAGGTAATGCAAATAATGAATATCAATGTTATTGTAAGATTACAAATCTAAAGAAGTCCTCAGTCTAATCTGGTTAAATAATATCACATAGCAGACTTAAAGCATCGCCAAGCTGAACTTTGACCTATTATCTGGATCTCTATCAAAAAACACTGAGAAATAAATACTAAATGCAGGACCTACAAGTGCATAGATATGCATGTTTCACATGAAATACTATTTTGTAATGTTGTAGTTACTCTTCTTTATTATTGCTTTAATACTTTGTACTATATATATTATATAAAGGGAGATAATTGAAATCACAACAACAGAATTTCCGATTTTTGGGATCTTTTCAGAAGCACATTAACATTTGTATGATATATATTTATATTGAGATAATCATTTGTGAACAACCAGACATAAATGTACAGACCAGGCTATGACGAGCGTGCCTATCTACAATGCAAACCATAGACACAATATCAAGGCATCTACCAAACCAATAGTTTGGTGTTAACCATGACTTACTATGGTTTTACATGCAACAAATCTGGACTGGACGGACAATTTACAAACATGAACTGACAGCTTTATGTGAGTAGGATATATATATGTGTTGTAGATGTTGTGGGTGTTGTGGATGATGTGAATATTGTAGATGTTGTAGATGCTGTGGATGCTGTGGATGCTGTGGATTTTGTAGAAGCTGTGGATGCTGTATATGTTGTGGATGATGTAGATGCTGTAGATGCTGTGGATACTGTGGATTCTGTAGATGCTGTGGTTGTTGTGGATGTTCAATGTTGTGGATGTTGTGGATGCTGTATATGTTGTGGATGATGTAGATGCTGTAGATGCTGTAGATACTGTGGATTCTGTAGATGCTGTGGTTGTTGTGGATGTTCAATGTTGTGGATGTTGTGGATGCTGTGATTGTTGTGGATACTGTGGATGTTGTAGATGTTGTGGTTGCTGTGATTGTTGTGGATACTGTGGATGTTGTGGACGCTGTGGATGTTGTGAATACTGTGGATGCTGTGGATGTTGTAGATACTGTGGATGCTGTATATGTTGTGGATGATGTAGATGTTGTGGATACTGTGGATTCTGTAGATGCTGTGGATGTTGTGGATGTTCAATGTTGTGGATGTTGTGGATGCTGTGATTGTTGTGGATACTGTGGATGTTGAAGATGTGGTTGCTGTGATTGTTGTGGATACTGTGGATGTTGCGGATGCTGTGGATGTTGTGAATACTGTGGATGCTGTGGATGTTGTAGATGCTGTGGATGTTGTGGATGTTGTGAATACTGTGGATGCTGTGGATGTTGTGGATGCTGTAGATGCTGTGAATACTGTGGATGCTGTGGATGTTGTAGATGCTGTGGATGCTGTATATGTTGTGGATGATGTAGATGCTGTGGATACTGTGGATTCTGTAGATGCTGTGGATGTTGTGGATGCTGTGATTGTTGTGGATACTGTGGATGTTGTAGATGTTGTGGTTGCTGCGATTGTTGTGGATGCTGTGGATGTTGTGAATACTGTGAATGTTGTGGATGCTGTAGATGTTGTAGATGTAGATGTTCCTACTACTTACTTTCTCATCAACCTCGCTGTCAGTCAAGTCCAAACTTCCAGCAGGCTGGCCCAATTTTGGCGACTTTGGTTCTGTTACTTTTGGCACAGCCCTATACATAAAATAAATAGCAGTCATCACTATGCCTACCGCTGACATGTCTAATAAAAATAAAACTTCCATTAAAGCTTTTCTTCTGTAGATAATAAAAGACTTGTGGTAAGTAATTATACATAAATATAAACTTTACGTAAATGTAAATCTTACATATTTCATTGTAAAACAAGAGAACCATGTGACTCTGAACTATGTATTTCAGCAAGCTGGTCCCAAACCCATAGCAATGAGAGGTGAGTGAACTTAGCACCATCTAACACACATTTTGCTTAGCTTGTTAGGCCAAATTAAAAAATAACTGTTGCCCGACCCAGGCTCTCAAATCTGGCAGGTGGTAGTTGTTTTATTTTATTTAATTTTTATGTTTTTAAGGAGATGGAAATACTCAAAAGAACACCTAGACAACACAGGAACAGGAAGATTTAATAACTTTCAATAGTTTGTTGAATGTAAAAAAAATGTCAGAAACAAGAATAAAAACATTTGTTTTTTCAGGAAACATGTACTTTTGTAAATATAGCCTTACAAAATTTACTCATAAGTTGAATATGTGACGATGGTACATGTTATAAGTCTGTATAACAAGTATACAAAAAAAGATTCATTCTTAAATGGCAAAGAATTTTATAGAAGTTATCCATATCAAATTTCCAGCTAAAATTTCAAATTCCCACAGCAGAAAATTTACTAAAGAAGCAAAATAAGAACATGTGAATTTTTAGACTTACCTTCTTGGTGAAAACAGAGATGCTTCAAACTGCCCCTGTACCAGCGATGTCTGGTGCAACCTGGACACATTGCCCGATGTGTTTGATACATGGCTTGTACTAAGGGAGGCTGTAAAAAATAGGATTGTCAATGAATTTCGTACAGGTCCAGTGACTCCTTATAATGGCTATAGATAAACAAACAAAAGGGCCTAAAATTCTCACCTTTGGTAAAACGACTAGACATTTGTTTGTTTATATATTTAGCTTCATTTTTATGCCATTAAGGGCTAACAGATGATCAGTTATTACCTAACCACTCTACTCTGGGATCAAGCACACCAATCTCTGCCAACCACTGTTAAGTTTCCCCTTTAATCAGTGGTGAGAACCTAATGACAATGAGTCGCAGTGTTCAGATTTCTTTTTCTACATTTCTACACCATGTGTTAAAAAGTCAGTATTTTAGAAATCACCACTGAAAATTTTATGCGGATACCAGACTTCTGGGAAATTCTGTGTCATTTCAGAATTGTTGGTTTGAACCACATCGTTGGCGAATTGTTGACATATTAGAACTCTGGAAGTTGATAGGTCTCATAAAGGCATTGAATTTAAAAAAAAATGGTCACAGTATGCTTTCTCCATTACAGCTATGTGTGGTGTCCTTTAGAAAACACTTTTTCCACTTAGTACTGGTTCTATCCAGCAGGAGGACTTTGAGTGTGATTTGTCCAAGTTGTAATAACTGGTTTCACAATCGTGGCAAAATAAATAAGTTTAAATTAATAAAAAAAAGGCCAAGTATGGCAGTCAGAATATGCTAAATACTCTAGATATACTTTTGATTTCAGATGTAAATTTTATCAACATTCTACAAGATAAATGGGCAAATGTGATAAAAAAATATGTTGAACGAGATATAGATTTGGTTCTTGTACACAATGGACCTATTTTCGTTATGTGTTGTTTTTTTTACAATGACCTTGTACCACAGAAAAACTGTTTAGGGAAGACATATGTAGCTTGAACTAAACTCCAATATAAAATAATGGTGCTAACATTTCAGAAGATACTTACCTACACCTGGTCCAGCAAACCCAGAATGTGATGTGCCACCATTTGTGATCAGCCTACCTTGGGCCAATGTTTTTCTGAATAAATAAAATGTAAAAAAAATATAATTTATAGAAAAAGGTTTCATAATTTATTTCCCAGTGTGCCTGTATTGTTCCGTGATTTGAAAGACCATTGGTTGACCTAAAACAAATACTAACATTATAATCTCTTCTAACGATTATAACTGGTATTTCTTTAATTTATTCATGCTGACAACACAAATAATGATCACACGTTCACTCAAGACTATTGTGATGTTTTTGTAAGATAAGAAGCCACTGGTATACAATTTGTTTAAACTTGAAATAGAGACAATCTTTATTGTCTATGCAGAATCTATTCAAGAAAATGCAGGTTTTTCTCAGAAATTATGAATCATGTCTGGTTATCACTGTAAAGATGGTTACTGTAAAGATGATACTTTTCAAAATGTCATTGAACTGTAATGAATGTACATAGGTCACTTACAACAGCCTTGCTGATGAGATAGCTTTTCCGGCGACATGGTTGAAGTGCACTGACTGTATTGAATGTTAAGCAATGAAGTAAGGGGTTAGTACTTAGATACCACTGTCACTTTAATTGTGATGAGGATCAACTTTCGAACTTGCGTCTGCACAAATCAATTTTTCCTTGAGATGGGGCAGGTATGGCCAGGAACTGCAGGAAGCTATAGGCTGTGCAGTGGGGAACAAGCCCTAAAGGTTAATGAGGGGTGCAGTGTAGTGAATATATATATAGGTTACTTACAATAGCCTTTTGAGCTAGCTTTCACAGCAACACAGTTCAAGTGCACTGACTGCATTGGAAGCAATGAAGTACATGGTTAGTACTTTGAATGGTGACCACTGTCACTTTAGAACGTATGCAATTTTTTATATGTAATCAATGAAACAGACACAAGTCAGTTAAAGGCAGTAGTTAGTTTTTTACACAGATACAAATAAAAATATCTGTTTTAGTTAAGATATTACTTTATCATTGTTAACATTGATCACATAGATATCTAAAAAACAACATTTGTATAGAAATATACATCATCATCATCCCCAGAATATCATGTGTTTCCAAACGAAAAAATGTTGTTGACGAAATATTTCCTGCCCACTATACAAAATAAGGTAGAAGAACTGGTATGCTGACGAAACATTTCGCCCACTACACAAAATAAGGTAAACGAACCGATACATTGACAAAACCATCATAATTCATCAGTGCAGTAATAACCATCAAATAAATGAACTTTGTTCTCAATATCTATCCATATCTACCTATAAATTCACTCATCATTTACTATGATTTAGGTTTTCCCTAATTCATATCGAAGTATATAATCTATGATAGAATGTGAATCTTATATGCATTAATATAATGCCAACCATGCGTAGACTTCAGGCATAGTACCACCATTGGAAAACTGAAGTACTTCCGTGGAGTTCCCTCGCATAATGGTGGTTGTAAACACAGGCCCTATCTTACTATAGCTTTTGGATAGCTATATATAGTAAATAATGGAAAGGTAGGACACTTCAGAATGACCATATCTGGATTGAAGAACATATAGGTGTGAAGCGAGAAAACTTAAATAAAATCCATGAACAAAATCATAATAAACCTAATGACTTATGTTGATCTCTTTGAAAACAGTAATTAGCAAGAAATATGTATTTTCCTCGAAATCCAAGTTTCTACATTTACGAAGGCTGTTCACATCCGGTACTGACACGGACTGAATATGTCTGTTGTTGTTACATAATGTATATGTTTAAAATATTATTTTCTACGTACGCTATAACTATATTTCATTGAAATCCGTCATGGATCATGGATTCAGTGATTTGGGTATTTTTGAAGTGTCCTACCTTTCCATTATTTACTATATAGCTATCCAAAAGCTATAGTATGATAGGGCCTGTGGTTGTAAATAATCATTGATTCCTCTTCTTTAAAATTGCATGTTCCTTATGTTAATGCTCATTTTTTCATATGAATGCCATAATTTGTGTATTTTAAACATTCTGAAAGCATTGTCATGTCTGAATTGTGTACACACTGAGCAGAAAAAAAATCTTTTATATGACCTCTTCTTTCCTCATCATATTTTGATAGTGCAGAGGTTGACAAACAGTAAAATGTAAGTGTCATTTCTCATTTACAAGCCTTCAAACTTTTATTATCTACTATAGAATAAAGAACAAAAATCAATGGTGGGTTTATACCCTCAACTCGTCACGAAATCTGATGACAGTGACTGATAAATCGCAATTTTTCAAGCTTGAAAATTCAATAAACAATCAAATACAATAATAATAGGAAAACTATGTTTAAAATATACTGTTTGTTCACAATGTAAAATTTCGAATTTTAAATTATACCTATTTTTACGCTGGCCGACATTTTCTTGGACCTGTGCAGGTCTGTACAAATTTCTTTTCGACGCCATTTTTTAAAAGTTCGCGGAACGAGTAGTGTAAAAGCCACTTCGGAACGCCATGGCCGGCCGACTCGCAAAATCAGTTCATAGCAAGAGAGTAAACAAGAACTTAAACTGATCGCCACGGCTGCTTTTGCGAAAAAAATGAAAGTCAACCACTCAATATTAATACAAGAAAACCCTTTCTTTTGATACCAAAATCACAAAAATAATTTGGTTGGTCCAAACCAGGTTTTGTGTTTCCAAGATTTGTGGAAAACGCCAAATGTGCCACTGGACAAGCAGCATTGACTTAAAAACACATAAGTATCACAAAAAATAACTGTAGGCGTAAAAAATCTTTATATTTTTAAAAATATTGTTTGAATTTCCCAGTGACTTAAGTATATATGTCTTTGCAATCAGTTGTCTCTGGTTGGATACGGAACTATATGTGGTCAACCTTTTGTATGTACATGTTATAAGGTCAACCTTATATAATATATGGTGCCGCGCATATATGATCACCCTTATGTTCGTATGGCATATTGTGCCATACAAATGGTATATGGTCAACTTTCTATAATATGTAGTTGGATGTACATGTTATAAGGTCAAATTTCTACAATTTGTGGTGCCATGAACATCATATATGGTCAACCTTCTATAATATCAGTGACTTAATTTACATTAATTCACTATACACAGCTGACATTTCCGGTGGCACCTTTAGTATATATTTAATAACTATTTTACCAGTGTCTGAATATAATACCAAAGTATTTGGTACCACAGTAAAGCTGGTAAAATATCGACTTACAACACATTATAGAAATAAAAATGGTACGCAGAAAGATGTCAGAAATAAAGGATCAATGGCTGTCAAACTTTTTTCATATCGATATTTAAAGTGTTTTCCTTATTTTTTCTTTAAGAACTGGACTTATATAATACCTGGGTGTATCCACATTTCACAGCGTTCTATAATATACGGTCAATATTTCTATGTAAATGGTGTTACAGGTATATTATCTCGTCAATAAGTTTGGCCTACTTATTCAATTCAAAGACTGAACCTTTTATTTTTAAATATACACATTTCTATTATTGTGTATATGTATATTTTAATACACAGTAACGTAAACTTGAAGATTGTTATTGGTTTGATATATACTGGTCATACCTAATACCGCGAGTCTAAATTTTTTCAATCATGTAAAGAATTGCATCAATAATAAACAGTAATAAGGTTACTCAAGTATCATATGCTGAGTAATAAACAGTTGCCGATACGAAATGCAAACAAATGCCAACGCTAACAGGAGTTGGAGCTTTGCGCATGTCTTCCCAAATTGTTTTTATACGGGCATTCGCGGTAATAGGTATATCGCGGTATTAGGTATACAAGGGATATAATATTCAGCTTGTAGAGTGTGAGCTTTCTTGAAAATATATACAAATATCTATCATCTTGGAGTCTGAACTGTAAATAATAGGTTGCAGTTAAACATTCTAAATAGAATATAGTTAAAATGAAATAGTATCATGTCTTATGTTGTTGTACCAATATAACAGACAATGGTTAGTCATTTTCCATCAGTATGCTTGTATAATATTCCAGTCTACATCTCATCAAGGAATTATATAGAGATTCTATACAAGTCCTTGATCTCATACAAACTGTGTTATGTCATATCTAGTTAACCATTGTTTATCCAGGTTTTAGTACTTTGATAAGCAGTATGGTTTGTAGTGAGTGCCAAAAACTTTTGAACATTCATTTCCATGCAGTTTGTAAGATCAGTAACCAACATTGTTAAAATCCGAATGGGCTGGTATGCCGAATCCACAAAAAAATCGATATTTAAATTGAAGTGAGAAACTTGAAACGAAATCCTCATTTTAAAAAATAGACAGCACTTAAATACTACATCACATACTCACCTCGTCATTCGGACTCTTTCTACATGATTTTTTTTCATGACGTGTAAACCTGTATAACAGATCAAACTAAAATCAAAATGAAATCACGTGACTCATATAATACGTAACACAATATGCTGCAATTATATGCGTGTGTTTAAGAGTGCACAATAATTATATACATATATCGTATATAAAAAGCAATGTTCTTGCATACAGGGCTATATGTTTACAACAGTAAACACCGCTATATAATGGTGATGACTTTATTAGTGACATAGGCATTCTATATAGAGTTACGCATTACTATTAGCAGAGACATAGATGCGCCTATGTCTCTGCTATTAGTATAATAATACCAATTAATAAAAAAAAAGTTCTTTCAAAATAAATGAAACCGGCATTGCCGGCAAATATCAATTTAGGTCAAGTTTACCGTAATAATACAATGATTGAGGGTTTTACAGCATACTTAAGTTTGTTGATATTCTTATATTGACCAGATGAGATGCTGTATATAAGATTACAGACGATATTGTCTTATTAATAAAGGTATACCACTGTAACCTAACACAACTAGTGTGTACAGAGACATCGTTAATAGATTTTTTTCTAAAAGGTATTTTAAAAAAATATGTCCTGCAATCATCTCAAGTATATTCTTTACAGCTGATGGTGAAGAACGTAACATACATTGGCATATTGTTGCCCCAGTACTGCACGCATACAAAAAAAATCCGGTTAAATCGTTGACTAGTGGCTTTTAAACCTTATGATAAAAAGTCCATGTCGTAAAACGCTTGCCAATTTCATACTACTTTCGTTTTCAATAATGGAGGACTGTGCCATTTGCAAATCGAAAAGTATCATAGAGGAAGTCGAAAATGGCCAAAAAGTACGCGTTTGCACAGAATGTGGAGCGATGGAAAGCGATATTCAACAATTCACCGACTCTGCCGATGCGTTTGAAGTATGTTTTTTACATGTTAACTTTTAAACAACCAACTTTCCTTTTTGACCAATTCAGGTTGCGCGCTTGTTCATTGTTCACCCTCGTTAATTAATGTTTGCTTGCAGAGTTTTACGAGTATCCACATCGATGTTGAAGTTGAATATTTATTTCAACAATTCAGCAGTCCGACTTTTCCCCGAATTAGTTAATTGACGTCCATGAATTCCGGAATATTCATCCCATTAATACAAAATTGCCCGATTTTGGAAGATTCGCCCCACATATAAGATTACTGTACTGCAGGTGATAATTATTATTTTCACAGGTATTGTTAATAAATAAGGTGCACATGGTCCAGTTGTAGAGCACCAAACCCATGATCAGAGGGTTTTGGGTTCAACCCTTCGCCACGGCTATGTGTGGTGTCCTTGAGCAAGACACTTTTACACATATGCTTAGTTCTGGTTCTAACCAGGAAGACTTCGAACGTGATTTGCCTAAGTTGTGAGAACATGTAACAAGTAAAATAAGTAATTTTAAACCAATAAATTATGGTTGTGCGGTAAACTAAATAATTACAGAAAAGACAAAAACACATATCTGTATACATTTTATGTAAATGTTTCATAAAATATTATATTAAGTAAAAAAAAAAAATATTTTCACCATATATGTTTTAACGAAAAAAGCAAGTACCTATTCAGAGCCTTTTTTCTGGAAATTGGGAAGAGGTCCAAGCATTTGAGATTGGGAACTATGGCATGATTGAGGCAAAATTGGGAATTTTTAAAAAGGTTTTAGCAAACTAGAAAAGAAATTATCAGTTGTAACACTGTTAAGGTCATGTTCTAACCAGTAATTATCAGATATTACAATAATATTTCATATTCAGTTGTTTTTTTCAGCATCTTTAATGTAAGATAAAAATTTAAAGAAAATAATTTCATTTTGATAACTTTTTGGGCGTCTTCTGTAGACACCCAGGTTAAACTTTTGCGTTTAAGTTTAATTAAGATATCTATGCAACCACTCATTGGATGTGAATGAAACTCTGCATGTGTGTTCACCATTATCAATGGAACACACACAGACAAGGACCATAACTCTGGATTGCATTTTGGCACAGTTATGGCCATATTTGGACTTAGACACCCAGGGGCGAGCTTTTTTGTCTTCTGACAACTCTTGTTTAATTGGAAAGCCACCAAATTTTGGCCTCTGTTTAATAAGGGGAAAAAAGCCCCGACATAGTTATATATATTTATGGGTTTAGGGGCAAACAACAACAAACTTAACTCAATTAACAAGCATATTTTCATTAAAGTAGTATTATTGTTATAGTTTAACTATAATTAAATAGCACTCTTTTAAAAAATATATTAGAAGTGTGCATGATTTGAAATATTATTTGATCAATATTCTGTGTTGTAAAATATATAAAATTGATTTTAAATATATTCTCTGACTCATCTTTTGCTATAATTAAATATTCTGTATAGAAGTCTTTAAAATTTTAAAAAAATATATATATATATAAAAAAAAAAGCCAACTGTTACTCGTATAATTCATATAATTATAATATTTTAAGAATGCCGTAGCAGAATCGGTCATGTACATTGTGTATATATTTATGTTGAAATGTATATTTCTATTACAATTTCATAAACCTTGTTATATCTTGAGTCCTTTATACGACTTTATGGGATGAATCTTCCCACGTTCCCAGTAACTTCATTACTATGGGGCAAATCTTTCAAATATGGCACGGATATTCCTGGGGCAATTTGGAATGCAGCTAATGTTCCAACATCCACATCCATAATTTATAAGCAGTGGTATCAGAATCTCATTGGGTGTGTGGAGGTAGATTTTTCCCAGAATTCTTGGCAAGTCTGATTTGTTTTGGTTCTCTTGAAAACTTGCAAGAACTTGTTTCACAATCAATGTAAATTAAATAAATCAAAGTATATGTCTTAATCATAATGTAATCGAAATCATTTTTAAATATTGTTACCAGAAAAATCTCTGTAAATGTTTAAAAATGATAATACTGGGTAAGTTTAACAATAAATAACATCTAATTATCATTTATAACTAGAATTTCAAAGATTTAGAATTTCAAATCCACCAAAAATGATAGTTTGATCGTTATTTTGTTATGATTCATTCTAACTTCAAATAAAATTTGTGTATTTTCAATATGTCTTTTTGTAGTCATGAAATCAAAATGGAATTCCAATTTTAAAAATAAATATCACGCACATACTGCTTGCAAAGACATATATAATTAAATCACAGACTGCTTGAGGGCTTTAACCTCTTCATACGTTTTTATAAATGGCCTTGTTATTCATTTTCTTGCTTGTTTATTCTCAACAATAACCGGACTGATACAATCAAGAGCTTGCATAGAACTAATCTGAGACTTCTCTGACCCTAATAGCCTTTTTTTTCTTTTTTTTTTTTTTTGCGGCTTAGGGCCCACAGCAAAATGAAATGTCAAAAATCATAAAAAAGGCTGTGTAAGGGTCAGAGAAGGCTCGGACTAGCATAGAACGATAGGAAACATGCATCTCTTGACTAAATGTTGATGAATTAACACACAATGGTTTAATAATTTGCAAATTAATCATTCATAATTCACAGGCAACTGATTTCTTGTACATGAACTGTAACTTGTATGTAATCTTAGATGTTTAAACATGTTCCGATCACGGAAAATGATTTTGAATAAAAAAAATTGAGGGTTGAAGGAAAATTTATAGTAAATTGTCGTTATTTTAGCTGCAGCTAGTATACAAGTTTTGTAATCAAAATGTACTTCAACAAATTTTAAACGTAATGTCTGGGAATGGTATTGTTTTGATGAGAAATTCATTCTGCAATGTAAGAATTTTTATTTGTGTTCTTGAGATGAATAGAAGTTTAGATAAATGAAAATGAGATGTTGCGTGATTTTGCGTGAATACTCAAGCATTCACAAAATCTCAATCAGTTGCCTTTCCTTCTCCATAAAATTCTTTGAAACAATATTTAAAAAAACACAGAAGGATCAAGTTGACGGTCAATTTTAAAGCCAGAATCGCTCACAACTTGATACTGGCATTAACAGTAAAACTAACAAAAGCATTATAAGCATAATCTTATGTTGTTTATATAGTCAACTATTTTATTTCAGGGCACAACAGGTACCTATGGTGAGGGTAGAGCACCTGACAATGTTAAAAGTTGGATGAAGTCTCGGCTTCCTGCTGCTGTTAAGGGCAAACTAAATGGTGGCAAACTTCTTAAGCAGATGGCGGAGGTGTTTAAACTTGACGAGGTTATTGTTTCAGAAGCCATTCATTTATTCGAAAGAGTCTATGATCAAGAACTTTATTACAGTTCACAAAGCAGAAGACGTGTAATGGTGGTGGCGTGCTTGTATGCCACCGCTCGTATACACAGATGTGGTTTGACGGCAAGAGATGTTGGTACCTTTCTCGATGTAGAAAATGCCACCGTTAAATTTGGTTTAGCACTAAAAATCCTCAAACACAGACTCGAAGTCCATCTCCCATCTACAAGCATTACTGCTGAAACATATTGTCTTCTGTCCCAAGTCAAATTTCCAATGCCTCTAATCAAACAAACTCAAGAACTAATGCAAATATTGGAGCGGGGCTGGTTAACAAGTTCGCGTTCCTCAAGTGTATGCATTATCCCAGCTTCATATTACGTGTGGATAGCAGATAATCTAGCAAATAGAAATGTTGCATTTACAAAATATTGTAAGTTATTTGGCTTTTCATATAACGCAAACTTATCCCAGAGGAAACGCAGTATATTTTCTGCACTACAAAAATTAGCGGAAGAGTTGCCATGGATAAAAGCATCAGGAAAATCAAATGTTGACGTAGGGACTAACTTGAAAGATGTTTTACAATATCAGTCAAGTCTGATGCACCTGGCTATTGAAACAGCAAAACAACAGTTACAAGATGAAACCAATGCTGAAAGTAATGATGATAGTGATGAAGAAGATAATAAAGAAGAAAGTGAAGAAAATCGTTCACAAAATTTAAAAAATATTTCGGAGTGTGGAAACATATTTCGTCCAGTAGCCAACACAGATGTTAAGAGGAAGTATTTGGATGATTCTGGAGAGACTGACAACGCGTCTGTGAATAAAAAGTGTAAAGTTTCAACAGGAATGTGGTCATTATCTCCAAAGGAAGGGGAATCAAATACAGAATACTCAAGTGGAAATAACTCGGGATTAGATAGTTTAGATCTTGGATCAGATGACGACACTGATCTGTACATCATACCAGCAAATGAAATTGACAAGCGACAGTTACTGTTATTACAAGCAGAAGTGAAAGATTCCTGAGCTATGAATAACATGATAAAAAACATGTGATTGACCTAGGTTTCTTTTAAGCTCAGCTTTAGCAATTGGCTCAGATTCTGATTGTCCTGTGTTGCATTGCCGTCCATTAACTTTTAGGTTGTGTGCATTCTAATATAGATTTGTATTTTTCATTGAATCTTAACCATACAGTATTTATATACATGTAATCATAATATTTCGTACATGTTCTTGAACAGTCCAAATCAAGTAATAAATGCCAGATTTATTTCCATTTTTTTAAATGATCAATGTTGTACTATTTGAACTTGTATGCACTTTAGCACTTTCACTTTTCATTGGATTACACTGAACTTACATAGTAGTTAATAAGTTATATACCCAGTAACCATAATGCATGTTCTTGAACTGGTCAAATCACAAAATAAATGTTTGAGTTCTGGCCCTGGTTTCACTGAGTATTTCCTCAAACTCAAAGTTCCACTCAAGTGAGATTTCTCAAGTTTTCTGTTTCACGAAATTTCTCAACTCGGATTTGAGGATCCTCAATTGAGGGATTCTTCAGAAATATTTGAGATTGTTTATTACAGTCTCAAATGGCCAAAATGTGGAGTTTCCAATGTGGAGATAGGAAAATCGATGTTTTTGTTAACAGCATGAAAACGCAGTAAATTTCAATAAAAAATTGTGTAAAATAAAAGTCAATGCAAAACAAGCGGTTGCATCATTTATACATCATTATTGTCAATCTAGTGTTGTTTTATTTAATTCTTTAACTAGTTATTTTCTGTGCTTTTATAAAAAGTGAGGATGAATTGAAATGATGTATATAAAGATCATTCAAGAATGCAAGCTTCCAAAACACACAAACAACTACTTATGTCACATTACTTGTGTGCAAGCAATCAATAAAATGTTTTCAGGCGCGGAGCAGGCGGAGTCCCAGTTACTGGCTGAAACCGGCTCAGATCAAGATGTTTTACACCAAACCTGATAAGCAACATGTTACATGTACACAATCCATGCTGACGTGTATGCTTTTCTATCTAATGTGCAGACTTAACTTGTCAATAACATACTGAATAAACATTTCAGGTACAATGTTGAAGGAATGAAAATGTTATCCTCGTAACATTTGTCTTTGAAGTTCTGTATAACTAAATGCATAATCCTAATCAATGTAAAACTGTTATCAAGTCCTTTGTCCTTGGCTTGGGAGACCTGTCTTAACAATGATACTTTATTATTTGTCACGTTAAGAATTCTCTCATTCAATAATACAAATGATCTATCAATTTTCAAAGGACATCCATCGATTTTATCTTTTCCATCATGATGATCTATATTTAATGTATCTGATTTGGCATTCAGTATGAAAGCTATCAAGTTGTATTTCAAACTAACCTATTGTCTTGGTTATAGTCAACATTCCACGATTCCTTTTCATTATCGTTTGAATTACTGTTCATATTCTTTAAGTCAGCATTTATCATTTGTGCAGCTTGAAACAACACTTTATTCCAAATCTATTTATAGTTATCATAGGCTTCTGCCCAGTTCAGTCTTTTTATAAATTAAATAGTAATTTCAAGCAGGGTACCATTCTTTTTGGGTCATATCCGGTGAAACTCTGGGCCATGCGGGATTTTCTACTTTGTTATTGTTTTCATCAAATACACACACATAACGACAGATGTACAGTTTATTAATGTTTCAATTAATAAGTATTATGTATCACACCTTTTTCCAAATTGTTTCTATAAACCAGAGTATCAGTTAGTATGTGAAAATTAACTGAAACGTTTACACCATCAGAAACGTTATTTGCCAAACTTAGTATGGTATTTGAGATTTAAAACTCTATATATCACGCATACTGGACATTGATAAATCCAAAAACTGTTGTGATCTTTAGGTAACGTACACATTGAACAACAGACTGGCGTAAATACTATGAAACAGTCTTCGAAATAACAGCAATCTTACAATTTATAGCTTTTTATATTGTAAAAGTTTGAAACCAAAGTGGGCAATTTAAATTGTCAATTTTAACATGTTACTATATGCTTCTTATCAAAATTAAATATAATGGCAAGGTATTGGCATGTTCAGAGATAATTATTGCAGTATATCAATTGTACTATCACTTCCATTTCATCAGTTTAATGCTGAAGTTGTATAGTTATGATGGCCCCAGATTTTATTTCATGTATCACAAGTGTCCAAGTCAAGAATAAACATGTTATTGTTTGTTTAGGTTTTATTTGTATCAATATAAAAAGCAAATTTAAAGTTTACAGTTTTTTCAAAGCGATGGTCCCTTTTAATAAAATAGATATATTGTTAAAATCATTTGTTTCTTCTAATTTATTTTATAGGACACTTATGTGAAAGTAACTGGTGAATGTGTGGAATGTGTACCCAAGATGTAACTGGTATACCAATTAAGAAGTTATTTATTGACTGATATAAGTTTGTGGGTTAAAGCACAGGGACTGGTGTCTATATGAATTCTATATAGCTATGTATATAATAATGAAGTCTATACTTTGCTGTAAATGGTGATATAGCTATTAGATTAACAATAGCCCCTGTGGATAAAAGAGTCTTAGGCCACACTTAAAAATATCTCTGTTTCCCCTTGCCCGACCCTAGATTTTAGAACTGGGTAGGTAGGCTTTTTTTTTTTTTTTTGAAATCCATAAAAAACATACATGTATTGATAAACAGAGAAACTCAACATTTTATTAACTGATATGGCTATTCCAATACAACAACATAATTTATATTACATGTATTAAATGTGCTCAATACTAACTGCATTGCTTGTAAAAGTGTAGGATTGAAAACTAAGAAAAAAATGTAAAATTGAATAGTATATTTGTATAACATTTATATATAATAAACTGAACTGAACTTATTTTGATTGACAAATGAAACTGTATACAATATGACTAGTATTAGTAAATCGGACAGCAGTTACTTAAACTGTTGGCATTAAAAAATGCCTACAGAACTATATCAAAAAATGAAATTGTATATAGAATAATAAGTATTACTCTGTTGGCATTATTTAATATAGTTCATTGGCATTTTTAAATGCAACAGTTTTAGTAACTGCAGTCAAATTTTCTAGTATTAGTCATTCTATATAATAATACAGTGTCTGAACATTGTTTATCAAAGTAAACTACCAGAAGTAGTACTAACTTGCCCTGATCAAAGATTCACTTGCCCAGATTTTTATTACCAATACACTTTGCGGTAAAATATAAAATAATTAAACATAAATAGACTTAAATGTATTAATTTTTATGTAAGGTTAGCTCCCTATAACATTATGCATGTGTAAATCACAAGTTTTAGAGTTTGAACAAGACATGGAGAAGTGAGAGAAATTCAGGGAGAACTGACTTTGTCTCTATAAGTATGACCAACTTATTGAGTTGTATTTTGTCTTTGTTCTTTATTGACTATCATATCTGTTCTGTCACTCTGTGGCAGTGTGGGAGCAGGTGTTAATTCGAATCATTATTTTAAATATCTTTCTCTTTTCTTATGATTACCAAATGTCATAACACACAACAATGGCAATGTCAAGCTATTCAATTCATCCAAGAGAACTTGGCAGTCTATGATCTAGAAAAGTGCAACTAATAAACTATATTTCAAATATTAAAAAGACAATTTATCTTAATTGTTTTTTTCAATACTATATTTAAATCATGACATGACTGCCAAAGAAAATTATACACTGAAACCACACAACCAAAAAGCAATAAATGAATTAGTATAATACCCCTACCACATTTTTCTTTACCATATACTCGATTTAAATATCAACGTTCACGTTTTCACAACAGGGGTCGGGAAAAACTTTTAAAAGCACTCATCTGTCAGGCAAGTGGACTGGTGAAAACTCACTTGTCCAAAAAAGTTATAGTAAAAAAGAGTCTATTTTGGAAGCATGTTGTGATAACCTTATCTTACCTTAAATAGTTTTATTACTTCATTTACAGTCAGTACCCCACTAGCTTTAACCGTTATGATCATGCAATAAACATTATGTTTGTTGATGTTTATATATCGCTTTTGTTCCGAATACAAACAGCCTGGGGTAAACATAAAAAGTAAATGCATTCAAGCCTCCGTAACATGTAAAACGCATAAAGACTGTTAATATTCCGGAGACCAGGAAATATTCCAAAGACCGAAAAGTCCGATTTTTAAACCGGTATTAAAAAGCTGCGCATGCGCGTCTCGATACCTTATAAAAATTATGCCGAATGGTTTCTAAAGAAAATGTCCTTGGGACTTGACAAGAAATTGCATGATAAAGTTATCGCTGATGATCGTTAAATGTTGAATTTACAAATTATATTTACAGCAATGAAATATAGAAAGAATAAATACCGTAACGACTTTGGATCATTACCTTTTTTACAGTTTTCATATTGTTTATTTTTCGATCTCTGCCAAAAGGTTTACTCGTCCGACGGACTAGTTACTGGCAAAAATCACTCGTCCGCAGACAAAAACCAGTCGTCAGGACGAGTGCTTTTGCCAGCCCCTGGTCACAGAAGAAAATTTACATACATGCAGTTCCAATTATTGTAAATCTACGAAATATTTATTAAAATACCAGAACTTAACGCTGTGTGTACCGTGGTCGTAGATATCCGACCAATCATAGCCGTTATTTAAAATAGATTAATTTATGTTCGAAGCTACCCCCCAATCACATTAGAGGAACAAAAATAGATAATTGAATATGCATGAGAGGTTTTCCAAAGTCGCAATATCGGGCATGCGGTAAACACCGCGGGGGTCAATTGTTTCTACTGATTAGTTACGGTCTATAGGCAACAGTTTCACATGTGTTGTATAGAATAGAGATATTTGCAGACCTGTGTATTGTGAAAACTTGCTTGTCCGATTTTTAAGACAAGCCCGGAGCGGTCGAAAATTAAAAAAAAAAAACTCAGAAATTTTCCCCAATAAAATTTTTTCAGTCGGTGCTTTGTTCGTGGGTCGGTCGCGCAAGGGGAAACAAACACTATTTTTATTTAGGCCTTATATAATTTTTCGTACACTAATATACATTCTAATTGTGTCCTTAACAGGTAAATGAGCCATAGTTATAAACATATGTTTGTTTGATAATTACTATAACTTAGTCAATTTAAAAAAGTTGTTTAACAATGGACATGTATAGTGTGATTTAAAGTGTCTAATATTATTTTTCCTACACTGATATTTATGTACTTTCTTATGAACTTGTATCATGCATAAAATAATGTTTGATAAGTAAATGAAGGATAAATATGGATATAACCTGGTTTTAGTACCATACAAGATGAAGGAAAGTAACAATAATGTGAAGCAGATCTTAAAGAACACTTTGACTTTTTGCTTTCGGACAAGGGTTCTAGTATAGATCTGAGGTATACATGTAGTTTTACCCCCTAATAGAACTAGAATAAATACAACATGATTCTTCAATTCAAAGAAGAATTTTGTACAGAGAAATAGAAACAATTAAACATATTTTTATCGAATGTGACATTTCTAAACAATTTATCTCCTGTTTGATGAACCATATTCGCGAAAAATGTATAGGCACTAATTTAAATTGGACAAATACATACATTATGCTCGGAAATAAATTTTTTGACAAAGTTTTGAATAAAATAATATTAATTGCAAAGAAATTTATTTACACCCAGAAACTTAAAACAGTTAAACCTACACTTGACAACTTTAAAAAACATATTATAAATCTGTATAATACAGAACGGTATCTTGCAACAATAAATTGTAAAATACACACTTTTGATATTATTTGGAATGACTATAAGCCACTTATATCTTGATACAAATTGGAAACATTTTTCATGTTACTCTTTCAGTTTTAATTTAGACACATTTGTTTGATTACAAATACATATATATTTTGTAGATAATTAATTATATCAATTCCTATCCCCTCCCCAGAGTGTTTTTATTTTTTCCTTTTTTTTCTTTTCTCGAATCAACTATAATATTTAACTGCTCATTATCAAGACTAGACCTGCAATAAGAATAATTATTTAATGTTTATATACATCAATAAAGCATTACTTTCTTTTCAAAATAATAAGTTTACAAAGCCAGATAAAAGATTCAAAGCGGATTGTTTTATGACAATTGGATTGTTTTTTTATGCATTTATCTATCATAAATAAATGAATTCCAACATTCAATTTAACATGTATTGTTGCTTTATAGTGTATACGTTACAACAAGTGAAAAGCATTATGACAACAATACAAGGTCGACTCTCATCAATGTTTGTTAGACTGGATGAGTACTTATTAAAGATTTGTAGATGAAAATTTGCACTTTTTAAGTTGTGTAGTATTTGCTCAGGAATTTGCAGAGCTTAAGCTTATACACTTATTGTTTCAAAATATCTCTAATACAAATGATTAACCTGCCAGATGTTTAATGATATTCCACTATATAACTAACTACTTTATATTAGATTGTGAAAACTGATTTCAATTTATACATGTATATTGTTCTGCACGTTTACAAATGCATATATGTACAAGTTATCTTAATGTCTGGTAGCCATTGAGCTGTTGACCCCGGTTTCACTAATCTAACATATTTTGATAGTTTCCTCAGCGATACTTTTAAATGCTTAAACATCACACTTACTGATTATGTTGCAAGTTATATTTTATCATTAAGTACAGAGGTGTTATGACTGTATGTGATAACTTAACTGTGAAGTATTTCAAATAATAATTAAAAGAGAAACTGAAATTAAATTGTTTGGGGGGGATTTAGGTTTGAACATTTTTATTAATCATGATAATAAAGCCCTTGAGATTTAAACTACACAAACAAACTATCTGGATTTAGTGGGCACTGTTTGTTTCTCATTCATTTCCCACAGACAGTGAGACACTCAATGGCTATTAGAAATTTCTAAAAGTATATATAATTGTCATGAACTATTTTGTATCAATATTTCTGTTTTTGTACAACTAAATTGAAATAAAAGTTACAAAAAAAATTAAACAAAAAAAAAAACAAAAAAAAAACAACACTTTATTCTCGTAATCATTCGGAACATCATAACCCATGTCATACCAGTCTGGAATTGGTATGTAATTCTATTCTACGTTTTGTTTGAGGTCCAAGAGTGTTGATATCAATTTTCCAGCTGATAAAGACGTACAAAGCAAGTCGGATTTTCCGCTGTCTTGGGGCCAAATATAATAGAATCAGAATATGTAAGCATAATCATTGCTTGGCAGTATGAGCTTATGTCGTTGAACTTGCAGAGATGTCAACTTTTCTTTATCTAAAAGACCTTGCAAATCAACGCATGTTTCTTGTATGCTTCGCTGTACATTGAAAACGAATTTAGACCTGAACATTCATCAACTCCTCAAATTCTGTACATATTTTATGATAACATCATTTTTATACAGAATTATGGCGAACAGTATCAACAAATCAAATCTATTTGCTTATTGTAAATTTAATATTATTAAAGAGAAAAATTATTATTCAGACACTCCTGTCAAAATTTATGGAGATGTCAATTGCTTTTATAGATCAATCTCCAAAGCACTTTTTTGGTCACGAAAACAGACATACTGAGTTGCCCATCAGTTCAGTATTTGAACTCTCGTTTATCAAGTTTAGAAAGGTCTCTCCAGAATGAGGTGCTAAAATCAATCAGAAGTGGACAATACATTACTTTGCAGCTGTAAATGTAATAAATCGTCCAATATATAGCATTTGCCCAGTGGTTCAAAACAATGCTGTAAATAAAAAGAGTACACAATCAAAGGAGTGATCCAATCCCCGACAGGATGATTCCTCCCAGATGCCCTTATCTATATTATGTTGACACATACAGAAACTTCTGATCTTGAAAACTGGAATCCAAACCACTTTGTTACAAGTTTTCCAAATTCACTCCCTCGTTCGAACGATGATGAGCCTCCTGCCAAAAAAATGAAAACTAAAATGGACCATGATGACATCAATGAAACTGAAACTACAGCCAATGGTAGTAGGAGGACGGCGGCTTATACTGAAGAAACAAACCAGTCAGAGAGGGCAGAAACGGGACAAAAACAGGAAAGCGATGATAAGAATACTGCTGCAATCAATGAGAAACGAATCACGTGGGAGAAAAAGACACGGGTCGAAACGTGAAAATAGTTTTGGGTAAAAGTGCCAATGGAACAAATGATTTATCAAAATTGACATCTTTAGAGAAAATACGCTTTGGAGAAAACTAGAAAAATCCAGATCTGTTTATAAATATGAAGCCCCAATCTATTTCCAAAGGAAAGGGAGATACAAAAAAGTCAAAAATTTGTCTTTTCAAATGGATGAGACAGTATAAATGGCTTAGTTTAAACAATATTTATTTGTTACCAGCATATAACATATAATACATATATTTGATATACAGCAGAATTGAGAAGAAAGTTATTTCTAGCTTGTACAAAGTCTCTCTTCTGAATATCTTGCAAAGACTATACAATGGTGTTACAAATGCAAATAAAACAAATTAATGATTGATTGATTGAATATTTAGCGTCATTTTTATGCCATCGAGGGCTAACAGACGATCAGTTAACCTAACAACTGTTTCCTGGGTTTAACCAGTACTCGAGCACACCCCATCTCCGCAAGTAACTGATAACTTTCCCACTTGAACCAGCGATGAGAGATGAATGATAATGAGACACAATGTCTTATATCAATTATCATGGAGACTGTTGCTGGGCGGGGATTCGAACTCGCGACCCCTGGATTGATAATCAGACTCAGAACCCAGCTAATCGGGCCCAAATTAATAACTGTGAAGATAACAAAGTGGAAAGGGGTAGGTAAAGTAGATAGATAGAATAAGGAAAGGAGAGTAGTGATCACAGGATGCCTGTTGAGGTATTGTGGGTCACTCTTATGACAATAAAGGATAGTTCAACTCAATGAATGAAACGCTTATATAAATGGCTTACATATACTAGTAGCCATATTTTGGATGGCGGTCTGTACTTACTGCGTATTATTCCCACAAAAGAGCTTGAAAAGTAATAACACATTTGTAACAAGGTCATTCACCGCATACAAAAAGGCCCTTGGAACATGAAAATTTCGAGTACACTAATATGGGAAGGCTCGACTATCAAACGACCAAAGTCACTCTTGAAAGCCCACATCCTCCTTACCATACAAAATAAACAAACAGAACCAGGCAATCTATGACCATAATTTCAAACTTTTGAGGAAAATTGTTCAGACAATAGTACTCTGCGACAAACAGAACATTTCACTCCGAGGGCACCGAGATGATGGCACAAGCGATGCGTCAAATAAATCAATTTTATACCTTTTATCAGAGTACGATGATGAGCTTAAGCTTCACTTGGAAACTGCAAAAAAAAATGCAGCATACACTAGTAAGACAATACAGAATGAAGTCATACAGATTATTGCCAAATATACTGGAGATAAAATAATAGATATCCTTAAGAAAGGCAAAGGTTTTTACTCTTTTATTGCAGACGAAATAACGAATAGACAAATAAGGAAATTTTAGTTGTTTGTTTGAAATTGAGCACACCTAGCTACAATGCAAACCGTAGACACAATATCAAGGCCTCTGCCAAACCAGTAAATTTGGTGTCGACCATGACTTATATACTATGGATTTACATGTAACATTTGGACTGGACGGACAATTTACATACATGAACTGATAGCTTTATTTGAGTAGGATCCAGTTAAGGATTCATGACTACTCACAAGCTATATAAAGGAAAGATTTATAAACCTGTTGGATCATAGAGATACAGTGAATTCATATATATTTAATTTCATAAAGGGAGGTAATTAAATTCACAATGGAATTTACGATTATACATATTATATATAAGTTAAAAAGCAATAAAATATGTTTAAACTAAAATTAAACTATAGCTTCAGCATGCAAATTACTTCCAGTGAGAAATATGTTTGATGTAATTAACTCAGTGTTTCTTTTCTTTGATCAATCTACGAAAAAAATCGTTTTTTGAATATATCCTAGAGGTGGAAGACTCTGAATATGCGAAGAAGAAATTAGTTGGACTTTTTAAAACCAGGTGGGTAGAGAGGCATGTGTGTTTTGACACATTTTATCATCTCTATGGTTACATTGTCAAGTGTTTACAGAGTATGTTGAATCCGTTGGATGAAAGCAGCAATGAAAATTGGTCATGGGAAAGACAAAGAATACAGCACAAGGATTGTTCACATCACTGACAAACTTTATGGTTTTGATTGCATTTGTATGTGTTTGATATGTTCTTGACACAATAAAACCTCTGACTTTGAAGCTCCTAAAAAGAGATGTTAACATCTCTAAAGCGTGTGAATGCTTGATCATCATGTCGGGGGGGGGGGGGGGGGGGGGGGGGGGGGGGAATATCTGAAATACGTAAAGAGGTGTGCATCGAATTTGAAACCTGTTTCTCTGATGCCACACAAATTGCAAATGACATAGAAATAGAGATCAAAGTTCCTAGAACGTATGTAAAACAACAGCATAGAGCAAATGTTAACACAATAAAACCAAAGGAATATTTCAAGTCTACATTTGCCATTCTATTTCTTGATTATTTACTCCAGGAGTTAAGATCTCGCTTTCAAACCAAAGTTTTTATTACCATCCAACATAACTGAACTTAGCGAAGAAAAGCTGACTAGACTTTCTCATCAAGTGATGACGTTCTGGGAAACTGATCTTGACTGCATTTCATCCCAGGATTTACTAAAGGAAATTAAAGAATGGAAAAGGTATTGCCAGAAATTGGAAGTCGATCAATTTGACAGCCTCAGTGACCTGGTATCGCTTTACAACAAAGTGGATGAAGACATGTTACCAAATATGAAGACACTTATTCACGTAGGTTGTGTTTTACTTTTTCTGGACTCAGAAGAATAAAGAATTATATTCGCAATACAATGCACGAGGAGAAATAAGCTGGGCTGGCTTTGATATATTTACATCATTCAATAGATATTGAACTTGATGATATTGTTCAGAGATTTATTAAGACAAGCAAAAGAAGACATTTTCAGTCGAGCGCCATCTTTTCATCTGAGTGTGCTGAATGAGACTGACCCACAAATCTAGCCAATAGAAATAAAGATGTTTCTTAACTTGACGACACCCTTGTGATAAAAACTCGATTTTGAAATAGACCAACTTTAAATATGTAAAATAAGATATATATATATATTTTAAAAAAAAGCAATGGTATTAAAAGTCTAACCCTATGTGTGAGAACAGCTTGGCTTTTCTATAAATCGATTTAATATGGATAAGAAAAAAAAAGGAAAAGAGAAGAAATATCTGGGCTGGCTTTGATATATTTACATTATTCAATAGATATTGAACTTGATGATATTGTTCAGAGATTTATTAAGACAAGCAAAAGAAGACATTTTCAGTCGAGCGCCATCTTCTCATCTGAGTGTGCTGAATGAGACTGACCCACAAATCTAGCCAATAGAAATAAAGATGTTTCTTAACTTGACGACACCCTAGTGATAAAAACTCGATTTTGAAATAGACAAACTATAAATATGTAAAATAAAATATATATATATATTAAAAAAAAAGCAATGGTATTAAAAGTCTAAACCTATGTGTGAGAACAGCTTGGCTTTTCTATACATCGATTTAATATGGATAAGAAAAAAAAAGGAAAAGAGAAGAAAAGAATATAAAATGACGGCTCTAGAAGCAGAGACCTTCGCGCAGTTTGAACTGGAAATGCTTTAAAATGAAACAGCTTAGATCCACATCAATACTGTATGAAATTCAAATTTGGACCCCGCCTCACCCTCCTCCTGGGAAAAAAATCCTGGATCCGCTCCTGATATAGTTGTAGAATTGATACACAATTATAACTTTGATTTTTGTCTCATCGTTTTGACAATGTTCTTAATATAATTAACATACTGCTTAGACTTTGTTGTTAGTAGAATTGACATACTGTTTAGGCTATGTTGTAAGTAGAATTGACATACTGTTTAGGCTATTTTGTAAGTATACTCAGCATACGGTTAAGGCAATGTTGTTAGTAGCATCGCCATACTGTTTAGGCTATGTTGTTGGTAGAATTGACATACTGTTGAGGCTATGGTATTGGTAGAAGGGACATACTGTTTAGGCTGTGTTCTTAGTAGAATAAACATACTGTTTAGGTTATGTTGTTAGTAGAATTGACATACTGCTTAGGCTATGTTGTTAGTAAAATTGACATATTGCTTAGGCTATGTTGTTAGTAAAATTGACATACTGCTTAGGCTGTGTTGTTAGAAGAATTAACATACGGTTCAGGCTATGGTGTTAGTAGAATTAACATACTGTTTAGGCCATGTTGTTGGTAGAAGGGACATACTACTTGGGATGTATTGTTAGTAGAATTAACATACAGTTAAGGTTATGTTGTTACAAGAATTGACATACTGCTTAGGCTATGTTGTTAGTAGAATTGACATACAGCTTAGGCTGTGTTGTTAGAAGAATTAACATACTGTTTAGGCTATGTTGTTGGTAGACACATTGATCGATTGAATATTTTGCGTCATTTTTATGCCATCGATGGCTTACCGACGATCAGTTAACCTAATCACCATTTCCTGGGATCCTGAAAGGTTAACCAGTACTTGAGCACACCCTATCTCCGCAAGTAACTGATAACTTTCCCACTTGAATCAGCAGTGAGAGATGAATAACAATGAGACATAAAGTCGTATATCAATCATCACGAACACTGTTGCCGGTGTGGAGATTCAAACTCGGGACCCCTGGATTGATAGTCAGATGCATAACTGACTAAGCTAAATGGGCCTGGCAGCAGTTTCAGAGCAGTCACTCAAAGAAATTGTGGATGATCGTGACAGATAAAAATTAGATAGTAATCAGAGATTGTAACACAGTTGTAAATCAGCCGAGTTCAAGGCTTGAAGTGATGAGAGTATTAACAATAGACAGTCAAAACTGTGTAAGAAGTCACTTTTATTGAGTAGCAAATTAACCTGTATTAAGTGACAATCTGTCTTAACACTTTACTTCATAGATACGCGTTTTCCTGCACCAATCACAGAAGGCCTTTTGAAAACAGTGCAGGAAGAGTTAAGATTGCTCGTAACGAGCAATCTGAACACTTCCTGCACTGTTTTCCACTCAGTCAGTTAATATAAACATAATTCACCAAATAATTCAAAAGCCTTCTATATAAGGTGTCCAAAGGCGCCTATATTAGAGGTTTATAAAGGCGTCTATATGAAGTAAAGGGTTAAAAGGCCACTTTTACTCCTTCCATTGACTGGTTGCTTAAGACAAGATTGGTTGTAACAATAATGCTGGTTGTCACATGGTTATATCACTACATTTAAAACATATGGCCTCTCAAATCAACCTTGTAATTTAAACAAGAGGCCCAAGAGGTCATGAATTGCTCTACTGGCAACAAAAGGACAGATGAACATTTCAAAGAAGTTTTTTTTTGGTAAGTTCCTCTAAAATTGTGGGGTTGCTACTGTGCCCACCAAGGACCCGACTTAAACCTTTTAGGGGACCTCCATGCAATACTACATATAAAATATCTAAAGTCTAGACCTTGAACTTTCAGAGATAATGTTTATAAAAGTGTCACTTAAAATGTGCTTATAAGCCCTGTGGCAGAGGCTCTTGTCGAATCACGCTGGTTCAAGAACTTGTCAGAAATTGTGTAGTAATATAACTGCTGTGCAAGTTTGGGTAAGATTCAATGAAAAATGGGGTTGATATTGCTTCTACCACATTTTCCCTATATAACTCTATGTAAAACGGTGACGCATGTGGAAGTCCCAAATAGGACCCCAGGGATCTGACTACAACAAACCTTTTAGGTTCTTGAACTTTCAAAGAAAATGTTTTTTAAAGTTTCCCTTAAAATGTGCTTATAAGCCCTGTGGCAGGGACATTTGTTATCAAATCACGCTAGTTCAAGAACTTGTCCAAGGTCTTGTGGTAATATAACTGCTGTGATTAAGATTCAATGAAAATTGGTGGTGCTGTTGCATCTACAAGAAAAAAGGTTAACGGAAGGACGACGGACAGACAATTTACCTTGACCAGTAGAGCTAAAAACAACACCTATTTACCTACCTACCAAAGTTTTAAAACTAGAGTTAGGAGAAAGCAAACAAACAAACATTTCTTTTTTATGTTGGCTTGGACAACGAACACAGGATGATCATAAAATCCTAACTTTAGCCTTTGGCTCTGATCAGTCAAAAATATACCGTATATATCATTTGGAGTCTTACATCTAACAACTTAAAATATACAGTTCAACAATTTTAATAACTAATATATACAAGTATAATCAATTATTTTATGCAATTATCCAATGGTTACTTAGACTTCTTAGACAACAGACTGCTCGACTCATGTACATTACCAATAAATCTACATGCATGCACATTGGAAACATTTGTTAAATGAACACATGGTAATTTGAATAAATTTTCATTAAAAATTACCTGCACCATGCAAATTACAAAATTACAATTCTGCATTATGTGTGTAGAACCGTAATTTTGTATCCTTTTTGAAATATAAGAATCTTACATGGGTTTGAGGTTTGGATAGAAAATTCCGTCCTGAGGGATAACTGTTTTTGGAGAGAACGTGAAAACAGTTATCCCAAGGGATGGAATTTTCTATCCAAACCGTAAAAGCCACGAATGAATCATTTTCTTGCATACCAAACATATTGAATAATTATTTTAACTTAATTTATCATTATAGAATTTACAACGGTCGCTTTTAATACGTTTAATTATAAGATTTACATAGTATATTTTATACGTTACATCATCTAGATGGTTCTAACATCACAGCGCGAGAATTTATCTCAGCCCTAGGGTGATGTAGAGATATCTAACCCCGACAAAATTGCAGATATCCTGTATGCAAGAAAAGGGTAAAGCACTTGTAGATGGCTGAAAGGCATCATATATGACAACAAGAGTTGTCAGAAGACAACAAAGCTCGCCCCTAGGTGTCTTAATCCAAAAAGGGCCATAACTGTGCCAAAATGCAATCCAGAGTTATGGTTCTTGTCTCTGTGTGTTCCATTGATGATGGTGAACACACATGCTAAGTTTCATTCACATCCAATGATGGTTGCATAAATATCATAAACTTAAACACAAAAGTTTAACCTGGGTGTCTACAAATGACGCCGACGCCGGGGTCATGTCAATAGCTCTCCTTGGACTTCGTCCCGGCGAGCTAAAAAGTATAGCAAATATTTTACTGTCAACAGATTTTATAGTTGCATGAATAAAGAAAAAAATCAAGGAAATATCAATTTGTATTTATTAACAATTTTTACTCGTAATTTCAAAACTACCGTAACACGATTTGTTTCAAAACAATTTTAATAACTTCCTATATGTAAAGTTTCAGATAATTAATCTATATAATATTATAGTAAAAAGTTGATTAAATAACTTAAACATCATATTGATGCATTGTTTGAACATGTGTAAAATTCAATTTCAACATGACCTTGTGTCCCTTATAAATATATTTAGCCTATTAAAACAAAAATATAAAATAACTGGAAAAAATAGCTATCTACCTATCTGCATAAATACTGGGTTGGTGCAAAGCAAATATAAGGTTTGTTGTAGTCAGATCCCTGGGGTCCTATTTGGGACTTCCACATGCGTCACCGTTTTACATAGAGTTATATAGGGAAAATGTGGTAGAAGCAATATCAACCCCATTTTTCATTGAATCTTACCCAAACTTGCACAGCAGTTATATTACTACACAATTTCTGACAAGTTCTTGAACCAGCGTGATTCGACAAGAGCCTCTGCCACAGGGCTTATAAGCACATTTTAAGTGACACTTTTATAAACATTATCTCTGAAAGTTCAAGGTCTAGACTTTAGATATTTTATATGTAGTATTGCATGGAGGTCCCCTAAAAGGTTTAAGTCGGGTCCTTGGTGGGCACAGTAGCAACCCCACAATTTTAGAGGAACTTACCAAAAAAAAACTTCTTTGAAATGTTCATCTGTCCTTTTGTTGCCAGTAGAGCAATTCATGACCTCTTGGGCCTCTTGTTTAAATTACAAGGTTGATTTGAGAGGCCATATGTTTTAAATGTAGTGATATTACGAGCAATCTTAACTCTTCCTGCACTGTTTTCCACTCAGTCAGTTAATATAAACATAATTCACCAAATAATTCAAAAGCCTTCTATATAAGGTGTCCAAAGGCGCCTATATTAGAGGTTTATAAAGGCGTCTATATGAAGTAAAGGGTTAAAAGGCCACTTTTACTCCTTCCATTGACTGGTTGCTTAAGACAAGATTGGTTGTAACAATAACGCTGGTTGTCACATGGTTATATCACTACATTTAAAACATATGGCCTCTCAAATCAACCTTGTAATTTAAACAAGAGGCCCAAGAGGTCATGAATTGCTCTACTGGCAACAAAAGGACAGATGAACATTTCAAAGAAGTTTTTTTTTGGTAAGTTCCTCTAAAATTGTGGGGTTGCTACTGTGCCCACCAAGGACCCGACTTAAACCTTTTAGGGGACCTCCATGCAATACTACATGTAAAATATCTAAAGTCTAGACCTTGAACTTTCAGAGATAATGTTTATAAAAGTGTCACTTAAAATGTGCTTATAAGCCCTGTGGCAGAGGCTCTTGTCGAATCACGCTGGTTCAAGAACTTGTCAGAAATTGTGTAGTAATATAACTGCTGTGCAAGTTTGGGTAAGATTCAATGAAAAATGGGGTTGATATTGCTTCTACCACATTTTCCCTATATAACTCTATGTAAAACGGTGACGCATGTGGAAGTCCCAAATAGGACCCCAGGGATCTGACTACAACAAACCTTTTAGGTTCTTGAACTTTCAAAGAAAATGTTTTTTAAAGTTTCCCTTAAAATGTGCTTATAAGCCCTGTGGCAGGGACATTTGTTATCAAATCACGCTAGTTCAAGAACTTGTCCAAGGTCTTGTGGTAATATAACTGCTGTGATTAAGATTCAATGAAAAATGGTGGTGCTGTTGCATCTACAAGAAAAAAGGTTAACGGAAGGACGACGGACAGACAATTTACCTTGACCAGTAGAGCTAAAAACAACACCTATTTACCTACCTACCAAAGTTTTAAAACTAGAGTTAGGAGAAAGCAAACAAACAAACATTTCTTTTTTATGTTGGCTTGGACAACGAACACAGGATGATCATAAAATCCTAACTTTAGCCTTTGGCTCTGATCAGTCAAAAATATACCGTATATATCATTTGGAGTCTTACATCTAACAACTTAAAATATACAGTTCAACAATTTTAATAACTAATATATACAAAGTATAATCAATTATTTTATGCAATTATCCAATGGTTACTTAGACTTCTAAGACAACAGACTGCTCGACTCATGTACATTACCAATAAATCTACATGCATACACATTGGAAGCATTTGTTAAATGAACACATGGTAATTTAAATAAATTTTCATTAAAAATTACCTGCACCATGCAAATTACAAAATTACAATTCTGCATTATGTGTGTAGAACCGTAATTTTGTATCCTTTTTGAAATATAAGAATCTTACATGGGTTTGAGGTTCGGATAGAAAATTCCGTCCTGAGGGATAACTGTTTTTGGAGAGAACGTGAAAACAGTTATCCCAAGGGATGGAATTTTCTATCCAAACCGTAAAAGCCACGAATGAATCATTTTCTTGCATACCAAACATATTGAATAATTATTTTAACTTAATTTATCATTATAGAATTTACAACGGTCGCTTTTAATACGTTTAATTATAAGATTTACATCATATATTTTATACGTTACATCATCTAGATGGTTCTAACATCACAGCGCGAGAATTTATCTCAGCCCTAGGGTGATATAGAGATATCTAACCCCGACAAAATTGCAGATATCCTGTATGCAAGAAAAGGGTAAAGCACTTGTAGATGGCTGAAAGGCATCATATATGACAACAAGAGTTGTCAGAAGACAACAAAGGTCGCCCCTTAGGTGTCTTAATCCAAAAAGGGCCATAACTGTGCCAAAATGCAATCCAGAGTTATGGTTCTTGTCTCTGTGTGTTCCATTGATGATGGTGAACACACATGCTAAGATTCATTCACATCCAATGATGGTTGCATAAATATCATAAACTTAAACACAAAAGTTTAACCTGGGTGTCTACAAATGACGCCGACGCCGGGGTCATGTCAATAGCTCTCCTTGGACTTCGTCCCGGCGAGCTAAAAAGTATAGCAAATATTTTACTGTCAACAGATTTTATAGTTGCATGAATAAAGAAAAAAATCAAGGAAATATCAATTTGTATTTATTAACAATTTTTACTCGTAATTTCAAAACTACCGTAACACGATTTGTTTCAAAACAATTTTAATAACTTCCTATATGTAAAGTTTCAGATAATTAATCTTTATAATATTATAGTAAAAAGTTGATTAAATAACTTAAACATCATATTGATGCATTGCTTGAACATGTGTAAAATTCAATTTCAACATGACCTTGCGTCCCTTATAAATATATTTAGCCTACTAAAACAAAAATATAAAATAACTGGAAAAAATAGCTATCTACCTATCTGCATAAATACTGGGTTGGTGCAAAGCAAATATTTTTTTAAGGATGGCCTAACTACCAGAAATATTTTATATCTTTCTAAATGATGACTGTTTGAGATATTAAAAGTTTAAACATATACTGAAATAATTATGTAGAAATCAGTTGACATATAAGATGAGCATACTTGAAACCTGTTTTTAGTTTACACTTATCTTACATCAATTGTTAAAACAAGTTCTTACAACTAAGACAAACCATGTTCAAATTCTTCAGGGTAAAACCAGCACTTATGTTTACATATACAAAGTCTTCCTGGTAGGTAGAACCAACCCACAAGAACATGCACACCACACAAGCTTCCATTCAAAGATATTTACTGCTTTCTTTTGTGCAGTATCATGAATGTAAATCACATAACTCTGATATACCACTCTAGTAATGATAAATGTCGCTCATTTGAAAACTCTCGCATGAATCAAGCAAATAAAAGCAAAATACTGCTTTATATGCAAATCACAATTTTTTAAATCCAAATATAAAGGTTATGGATGTGTCAACATAAATCAGTACAGTTTAAAATGTACAAAAAATAACTAAATACTGGTCCTTTGCTCCATTATTTAAAACTCTTTGGATATACATTTAGTTTGTACATCTATATACTTATTCTCTTAGTAAATGAGGTAGTGCATTATAGTCTTATTAAATTAATAAACATTGTTTTTCTTGGTTTATACCTTGTTGGAATGATCGTCTTTGAACAAGGTATCAATTTGGATTTTAATCGTAAATCATCTTTAATATTTTTTTTCAGCTGATAATCTCAAAATGTTGCAATTTGTTATCATATTTTAATTTTGTATATCTTCAATACTTATATATTCAACAGTCTTAGTCGGTATGACGATGCATGCTTAGATCCCTAATTGGCATTAATGGAATATAGATAGGAAGATACTTATCATGATTTGTTTTACACTTTGCCTTTGATTTGTCCATTCTTATGGGGGGAAAAGAGCATCACTTGCAAAAAGTGAAAATGAGCAAGGTTTTTATAACAATCATGACTAATTCAATTGCATACTTCTTTTTTTTACACTTTTCATTCTGATCACAGAACACAATTCAATTTAACAAATACATCAAACAGAATGTTTAACTTCTCTGTCTGCCAGCTTCCTTCAACTATTAAATGTCACTCGGTGAATGCCATACAGTTGAATTCATCATAATATCACACTCAGAGATTAGTGTTTATCTCTGAAATTTTCCAATTCACAAGTGTACAATTACACATACAGTTTTAAAAAACATAATTTTGTTCTACTCTTTGAATACTTTATTTCTCATTTCTTGCTTGATACACAGCACCAAGTACAATTGCCATAATTGTAAATCCTTGTGCACCCACTCTTGCCCTCATCATTAGTTGTGACATTCTACTATCATTTTTCATCATTGAAAACACTCCATAGCAAAGGGCAGCAACCGTCAAACTAGCCCCTGAAATAGATATCAGATGCATATAACCATATGTTTGTTTGGCAACATGTTTATTGGTATAAGATTTTATTAATTACGATAAAGACAATCGAATGAAATGAACTATAGAAATTCATTCTGCATAAGAACTGTTAGTGAATAGAATCATTTTTTGAAGACATTGATGTATATTTTAAATTGGCTTTCATAAACTATCACTTGGACTTGGTGCTTCATCCAGCAGCTAAGATTACAGAAATGGTTACTCTTGTGACATACCATACAGATACAGGTCTACAATCGGGAACATGCCTTCTGGTATACCGATACAGACCTACCAGAGTGAAATTTTACTTCTGTTGTTAGTTCAATGACAGAATGGCATGTTGATTGAAATGTTGCTGTTCAAAATAATGTCTATGTAGAAAGAATCAGTGACTTAATTACAGAGACTGGCAGACTAGTAGCAATTTGTTGTTGTTGTTGTATGGTGTTTAGCGTCGCTTTCAATAATTTTTCAGTCATATCGCGACGGTGTTTACTGGAGTATCATGCCGCAGACACATGGTATGATACCCCACCCAGTCACATTATACCGACACCGGGCCGACCAGACCTAGAACTCTCCTCTAAATGCTGAGCGTCAAGGGAAGCTTCTAGTACCATTTTTAAAGTCTTTGGTATGATCTGGCCGGGGATTGAACCCACGACCTTCCGCATGCTAGGCGGACGCTCTACAACTAGACCACGCCGCGGTCACTAGTAGCAATTTAATGTATATGTAAATTCCGGGTGGCACCTTTAGTATTTCTTTAATAACTCTTTGAATCGTTGTCTGAATGAAATAATTTTGGTACCAAAGTAAAGCTGATAAAACTGGTGACATTTCCAATTATCAATTATTTATTTATTTGAGTTTAAATCATTACAGACTGAAAATGAAAATTGTTGAAATTTTAATAAAAAAAAAATTTTTAACAAAAAACTGTAGTGTGCTTGATTTAACAAAATTTGTATGTTTTAACAACACATAATTGAAATTAAAAAAAATATGTAGAAAGATGAAGAAGTAAGTTTTCCATTGGTGGCCAAATATTCATATTGATATTTAAAGATGTTTTTATTATTTTTTTACTTTAAAAATGGGCTAAAAATGATCACAAAAAATAATTGTAAGCATAAAAATTCTTTATTTCTTTAAATTTAAAAAAAACAAAGTCCCCCCCAACTCCAAGTTTACAATAAAGTTCTTTCTATTGATATCAAATTGAAAATTACAAAAATATGTTGTGTGGTTCAGGAGAAGTTGTTTTTCTAAGATAAAAAAAAAACGCCAAATGTACCACCTGAAATTTAGACCATTGCCTATCTATATAGATCTTTATTTATATATCTCTGATAGAATTAACAGCTACAAACCAGGGTAAAATTAACAACAGGTAAAAAAAACGAAAATAATTTAATTTAACTGGGATGAATATCTACTGATGGACAAACATCCTACACCGGTGTAATGAAGATTTCATGTTTGAGAACCACAAACCACCAACCAATAACATCACAACAATCCAGTTTACAGCTGGGCTGCATTCAGTTTGTTTATACATTTAATTTGTTTGCAGATGTAGTGAATGTACATAGGTCACTTACAACAGCCTTGCTGTTAAGCTAGCTTTTACAGTGACATGGTTGAAGTGCTGTATTGGAAGTTAAGCAACAAAGTATGGGGTTAGTACTTGGATAAGTGACTGCTGCAACTTTAATGGCGATGAGGATTAACTTTCGAACCTGCGTCTGCAGGAATTTCCATTTCATTGGGATGAGGGGGATATGACCAGGAACTGCTGGAAGCCACAGGCTGTGAAGTTGGAGCTTAGCCATAAAAAGGTTAAAGAGGGGAGGAGTGTAGTGAATGTACATAGGCCACTTACAATAGCCCCGCAATTAAGCTAGCTATTACAGCAAAATGGTTGAAGTGCACTGACTGCATTGGAAGTTAAGCAACGAAGTAAGGGGTTAGTACTTAGATGGGTGACTGCTGTCACTTTACAAATAATTGATAACAGAAGTCAACTGAAAGACATGTTCACTTTAAACATTTGCTACAAAGTAAATACCTCTTAAAGCTGTTAGTTTGTGTTTAACCTTGTGACTAAATGAGAAACGGAGGGACAGCAGCGAGTAGACCGATTTCCATTTACTTTTCATTCGTTTAATCACCATTTGTGATTATAAATAGAGTAAACATGTTTAACCATGCTGAATGCAGCCCAGGAGTTTGACTTGTTGGCAGATAGCTAAAAAGATACAATGAAGAGTCTGATATTGAGGAACAAGAAATAATCTGAATAAACTAAAAATCATAAATAAGCGTTTATAAGTATACCCGTCATACCTATTATCACGAGTCTAAAACTTTGTCAACTATGTAAATAATGGCATCAATAATAAACAGTAAGAAAGATACTCGAGTGTGCCGAGTAAAACACAGTTGCCGATACAAAATGTAAACAAATGCAGACCCTACGGAATGTGGAGCTTTGCACATGTCTGTGATATTGTTATTATACGGGCATTCATGGTAATAGGTATATGGCGGTATTAGGTATACAAGGGATAATTATTTACCTATTGGTACAAAAGGGTTCTGTTTAAATTTTCTGTAGAGCTTATCTGTCGCATTTTCATGTTCTCGTTCTCCTAGATCCGGACGAATATGCATCGGTGGAGGCAGATATAGCAACGCCTGGTCATTATTGTTGGATTTATTTTCAGCCATTTCAATGTATCAGTTATGCAACTGACTACTGTGAAGTGTTCAGTTGGATATATTTTGGTCGTTTGTCTGTTTGACATTCATCGAGGTGAACGCAGACGCTTTCAAATACCGTTATTTGGAAATATTCGTATTTCATAAAATCGAACCAAACTCGAAGACGTATAATAATTTTTAGGATCAGAATTGATATTTTATTTTTAACTCTCAATACTGAATAGAAAAACTCTGTTGATTTCTAAATAAAGACATAAAACAATAAAAGAAATTAAAATCGAGTTTGCGGTCTTCGGAGTTTCTCTTACTTCCGGATTTAATAAAAACACGTGTTTAGAAAATGTAAATATTTATAATTTACAATGGGAAGACCTACGAAAAAACAGTCTAGAAAGCCATACAATTATGATAGAAATAGGCGTAAGGAATGGCATAAGAGAAAGAAACTTCCAGCAATAAAATGGTAACTAGTTTTGAGTGAAAACTGACTGTTTCTATCTATCTATCTTTATATTTTGCCACACGCCTTCACAGGCATAATCGGGCAGCTGCGCGTCGTGTCTTATATTAATAGAAAAAGAAAAAGTAAAGCATAATAAGGATAAGGGTAAAAATAGTGTTAAAGGTGTTAATACAATGCTACAAGATAAAAGAAGATTAAAAACAAACTCAAAATGCTCATGGTTTAGTGTGCTGTAGCTGGCTAACTGCAAGCTTGAATGAATCAAATTCTTGCAGGAGTACAACATCTGCAGGTAACGAGTTCCACTGTACTAAAGTAAGGGGAAAAATGAATACTTGTAGTAATCAACCCTAGTGTGATTCTGTTTGAAAGACATATAGTGACAATACCTTGATACCCGGTGGTTAGCTTCAAAATAATGAGATATAGAGATGGCGACCAACTCATGAACAATTTTGTAAAGGAGGCATAAACGTGAATCTGCCCGGCGCAGATCTAAGGTTCTCCAACCTAGTCTTTCTAACATTCTAACATGTTAGTAACACTGGAGTAATGGGAATAATCATTCATGGTCTAGTGTGCTGCACGTCTCTGTCTTCCAAGTTTGTCAATATGACTCGTTTCTCGAGTGGCAGTGTGCTTTTTTATTTGATTTGTTTTATTGTTGTGTGTGTATATATATATATATATATATATATATATATATATGGAGATAATTATTTGTGAATAACCAGACATAAATGTACAGACCAGACTATGGCAAGTGCGTCTAGCTACAATGAAAACCATAGACACAATTTTAAGGCATCTGTCAAACCAATACATTTGGTGTCAATCATGACTTAAATACTGTGGTTTAACATGTAGCACATCTAGGTATAGCTTTATAGGAGTAGAATAAAGTGAAGGATTCATGACTACTCACAGCACTCTTACTTGCCCAATTTTGGGGCTGTTATTCTGCCCCATTCCCACTGGCAAATAGTATCATTTTTTCCCAATCCAAAGTAATACTATTTAAAAAAAGCCAAGAATGCTTGGGGGAAAAGTTTGGAGATTTTTTTAATATTATGAGTTTAATGTAGTCTCCTACAAGAACATCACATTTTCTATACATTACAGATATATATTGTTACGTATATCGAAGGAACTTGTTCTATGTAATTTCCCCAATTTCTTTAAAAATGAAGGTAATTTTTCCGAAGTCTGGGGCTCCGACCACATTCTTAGAAGTGAGCAAGAACCCTGACTCACATGCTATATAAAGGACAGTCTAATAAACCCTTTAGATCATGATGATACAGTGAAGTCATATGTGTTTTATTCTTAAAGGGAAATAATTGAAATCAACAATGGAATTTCTAATTTTGGGGATCTTTTCAGCTGTATATTCACAATGTATGATATATATTTATATGGAGATAAATATTTGTGCAACCATAGACACAATATCAAGGTAATCTGCCAAACCAATAAATTTGGTGTTAATTATGACTTATATACTGGTTTTACATGCAACACAACTGGACAGACCATTTACATACACACACTGATAGGTTTATATGAGTAGTATCCAGTTAAGGATTCATGACTACTCACATGCTATTTAAATGACAGATTTAGAAAAACCATAGTATATAAGTAATGGTTGAGTCTCGCAATAAGTCAGAAGAGAAAAGCATCTTGGAAAATGAATACAACAACATAGTTTGTTTTCCAACGAGTATTGTTTATTATCACTAAACATATAGCTCAGCTGAAATATAAAACATTATAATTAATAATTTTAGTGTTTTTCATTAAAATAGCTAGGGCCATGATAATTTAGCTGAGGCCATGACAGTTGAAAAGTTCATAGCCCCGTGGCCATGATCATAAAAAAAGTTAATGTTGCATATTGCATTAATTAAAAAATGCATATTTGCTAATATATATATTTTTTAGGGCATATCTCACTTTGTTTGAAGGTTGATGTTTGCATACTTTATCATGCTATTGGAACTTGTTATGTTTCTGCTTTTAGTAAAGAAATGAAAAATGCATGGGATAGAAACAAGTCAATGTTGAAAAACATGGAAGAAATGGGTTTGTCTGCTGACCCAAATAAAACACTACGAATAAAGACCACAAAGGTGAGTATCAGAATTTTTTTTTTACCTTGAGCTTTGTCCCAATGACACTCTAGTACCTGCATTTTTCTTAGTTCTTCACCAAACTTACAGTAGTTACATTATTTTAAGTATGATATCTTGTACAAGTTTTTGAGCTGGGCAAAATGGGTAATCAATGTTACAGTGCACCAGAGTCGGGGGTTTTATCCTCATAATTTTGGGAATTTGGCCCATGTCTCTATCTTTATAAGTAGCATGTTTTGGAAATCATCAACGTCAACTTCTTTACATAAATTCTTCAAATTGTTTTAAATACTTCATTGTGCAGAAATATGTATAGTGATGAAGATGATTGATTGATTGAATAATTAGCATCATTTTTATGTCATCAAGGGCTAACAGATGATCAGTTAACCTGACCACTGTTTCCTGGGATTAAGCAGTACTCTAGCACACTCCATCTCCACAAATAATTGATAACTTTCCCACTTGAATCGGCGGTGAGAGACGAATGATAATGAGACAATGTCGTATATCAATCATCACGGAGACTGTTGCCGGTTGGGGATTCAAACTTATGACCCCTGGATTGATAGTCAGACGTGTAACAAACTGAGCTAATTGGGCCTGGCCACTGATGGAAGGCTACAAACATAAATGCCTATGTAACGAATATATACATTTAAGTTTCTAAGTACTTATCAAATAGTAAAATAAACTCTGCCCTGGAACACAATTCATCAGTGTTCTTGAAAGCTAAATCAATCTCACAAGATGTACCTATACATTAGTAGATATCAGTGTTATATTATATATTACCATGACCAGTCATCTTTTTTTAATGAAACATATTTAAGTTCAAATCAAATCCTTTTTAGATAGCCCAAACTTCAATAATGATGGATATTTATTAACTTTAAAGGGAGTATATCCGGAAAAATGCTATAAATGTCTTGATAAATAAATAAATCATTAAAATGAATTAAAAGCATCTTATTATCATATAAATAAAATCCAAACGGTTTGGTATGTCAAATCAACCAAAACTTGACAAATCATTGTTTAAATCAGTAGTGGTAAACTTGAAAGGAGTTCCCCATTCTAAAAATAGACAGCACTTAAATACTGCTTGACAACCGTCCTATCGTCATTCAGATTCTTTCTCAGATGAAACATTTTTTGACAAATCCTGATATTCCCTTGAAGACAGTTCTCCCGATATATATGATATGAGAGACCCCTAATTACAATTATTTTAAATATGTGTTGAAAAGATTTAATGTTAAAAAAAGCTCTTTGTATAAAACAATCACTTTATTATTTGCAGGAGTTGATTACACCCATGGAAGTGGAAGAGGTCTCACTCACTGAAGTTAAACAGTTACGAGCCAAGAAGGAACATGTGGCCAAAGGTAACTGTGACAGTGTCTTGGAACATTGCCAAGGCTAAAATATTTAAAGTTATCTGTGTGTTTTGGTTTTTTTGGGGGTTTTTTTTAATTAGGTTTAACGCCTTTTTCAACTCATTTCAGGTTATATATGGCATATCCAGTTTTACTGATGGAGGAAGACCTCAGACTGATTCAGACTGAGTAGAACCACCGTCCTTTCGCAAGTAACTGGAAACATTCTCACATAAAGTTTTTGGAGTGAGTGCAACTCAAACCAACAACCTTAGCAGTGAGTGGTAAGTGATCTTGAGATGTTTTTTATGTGTAAAGATGAGATTAGGACTATCCAAATTTCTCCAGACAGGGAGTGTTTTAAGGTTCCTATCATTACATCTGAGAACCAATCTATTTATCTGTTTGTAATCAGGGATCACTGTAATCTCGTACTAGCATATATTTTTATATTGACCGTATCAATATTTATATTTACTTGGGCAACCCATAAAATTGTTTCCAATCTCAGAATTATACACAAGTTGGTAGGTGAGAAATGCGATCACTCCCCTCTCACTGCTCGGGCATAGGGTTGGGACAAGCTCAGTCCAAAACTGTGACAAAGTTTGCCAGTTATTTACAGAAGAATGATGGTTCTACTCAAATTCATTCTGAAGTCTTCCTACACCAGTAAAAGGAATAAAAACCCATTAAAAATAAAGTAGATTGTAACATCAAAATGTCTTCATTGAAATATACTGTATCTTAATCTGAAGAATTTATTTAGTCTGTCAGATACAATTGACATGTTTTTTAAAACAAAACTCACTTATGGGTTCTTAGACAGATGAACATATACTTGTCTGATGTTATCTTCATGCACTATTTGTATTTATAGTTGTTGAAGTTGATGTTATCTAATTCTCTGTGCACTATTTGTATTTATAGCTGTTAAAGTTGATGTTATCTTATTCTCTGTGCACTATTTGTATTTATAGCTGTTGAAGTTGATGTTATCTAATTCTCTGTGCACTATTTGTATTTATAGCTGTTGAAGTTGATGTTATCTGATTCCCTGTGCACTATTTGTATTTATAGCTGTTGAAGTTGATGTTATCTGATTCTCTGTGCACTATTTGTATTTATAGCTGTTGAAGTTGATGTTATCTGATTCTCTGTGCACTATTTATATTTGTAGCTATTGAAGTTGATGCGAGCAGACCTGCAGCTAAAACCAACAAGTTGTCAGAACCAGAAGTACAGTACTGTACATACATGCTAGACAAATATGGAGACGATTACAAGGTAGGTTGGCAAGTTGGCTACCGGTATCTGTCAGTAATTGGATGTGTCCACCCATCAACAGTTGTTTGTGAATCTGTCCATAGTAATTGAATCTGTTCATCTGTCAGCATTAACTGAATGTGCCATTGATAGTTTTATATTTCCATCTTTCAACATAATGTTTTTTCCTATTGGTCAACAGTTATTAAAAGTGTCCATCTGTTAACAATAATTTTATATGCAATCTGTCTACTGCAATGATGTTTATGTTTCCATCAGTCAGCAGTAATTGAATTTGTCCATTTGTTAACGGTTAAATGTTATGTGTCCATTGTCAACTTAATTTGCCTATCAGTGAACAGTAATTGAATGTGCTCATGTGTCAACAATAAACTGTCAACAGTGATTGTATTTTCTATTTGTCAATTTTTTAGCGATAACTTTATTTCATTGTAATGTACATCTGCCTTTGAAGTAAAAAATTAATTGTGATTGTGTATCTGATCATGGGGAGTTCTAAATCAGATATATAATATTGCTTCAGTTATAAATCTTTGTTCAATTGAATACTTACACAATGCCATGCTATCCCATATTTTCAAATGCATACCTGTGTGTTTAAGGCCATGGTAAGATATCCCTTACACAATGTCATGCTATCCCATATTTTCAAATGCATATCTGTATGTTTAAGGCCATGGTAAGATATCCCTTACACAATGTTATGCTATCCCATATTTTCAAATGCATACCTGTATGTTTAAGGCCATGGCAAGAGATCCCTTACACAATGTCATGATAGCCCATATTTTCAAATGCATACCTGTATGTTTAAGGCCATGGCAAGAGATCCTTACACAATGTCATGCTATCCCATATTTTCAAATGCATATCTGTATGTTTAAGGCCATGGCAAGAGATCCTTACACAGTGCCATGCTATCCCATATTTTCAAATGCATATCTGTATGTTTAAGGCCATGGCAAGATATCCCTTACACAATGTCATGCTATCCCATATTTTCAAATGCATACCTGTATGTTTAAGGCCATGGCAAGATATCCCTTACACAATGTCATGCTATCCCATATTTTCAAATGCATACCTGTATGTTTAAGGCCATGGCAAGATATCCCTTACACAATGTCATGCTATCCCATATTTTCAATTATATATCTGTATGTTTAAGGCCATGGCAAGATATCCCTTACACAGTGTCATGCTATCCCATATTTTCAAATGCATATCTGTATGTTTAAGGCCATGGCAAGAGATCCTTACACAATGCCATGCTATCCCATATTTTCAAATGCATATCTGTATGTTTAAGGCCATGGCAAGAGATCCCTTACACAATGTCATGCTATCCCATATTTTCAAATGCATACCTGTATGTTTAAGGCCATGGCAAGATATCCCTTACACAATGTCATGCTATCCCATATTTTCAAATACATACCTATATGTTTAAGGGCATGGCAAGAGATCCCTTACACAATGTCATGCTATCCCATATTTTCATATGCATATCTGTATGTTTAAGGCCATGGCAAGATATCCCTTACACAATGTCATGCTATCCCATATTTTCAAATACATACATATATGTTTAAGGGCATGGCAAGAGATCCCTTACACAATGTCATGCTATCCCATATTTTCAAATGCATACCTGTATGTTTAAGGCTATGGCAAGATATCCCTTACACAGTGTCATGCTATCCCATATTTTCAAATGCATATCTGTATGTTTAAGGCCATGGCAAGAGATCCTTACACAATGCCATGCTATCCCATATTTTCAAATGCATACCTGTATGTTTAAGGCCATGGCAAGAGATCCTTACAAAATGCCATGCTATCCCATATTTTCAAATGCATACCTGTATGTTTAAGGCCATGGCAAGAGATCCTTACACAATGCCATGCTATCCCATATTTTCAAATGCATATCTGTATGTTTAAGGGCATGGCAAGAGATCCCTTACACAATGTCATGCTATCCCATATTTTCATATGCATATCTGTATGTTTAAGGCCATGGCAAGAGATCCTTACACAATGTCATGCTATCCCATATTTTCAAATGCATATCTGTATGTTTAAGGCCATGGCAAGAGATCCTTACACAATGTCATGCTATCCCTTATTTTCAAATGCATATCTGTATGTTTAAGGCCATGGCAAGAGATCCGAGGAATCACTACCAGGAAACACCCAAGCAGATAAAGAAGAAAATAAATATGTTTAAGAACACAAGTGTACAGTATGAAGCATATCTAAAGTGTAAAGGTGAGACCATGAGATAGTCTAGCATGTATACCAAACATAAACAACATGGGAAGTGACCATTCAGGGCTGGACATCATGAGATAGTCTAGCATGTAGACCAAACATAAACATGTGATGTGATCATTCAGGGCTGGACATGGTCTGGAAGGTGTAAAATGCAATAAAAATGAAAAAAACTTAATTTTCTCAATTTAGTAGTTTAAAATTATTCCAATTTAAATACTTATATTTTGAATTTAACTGAAATATGGAGTATGGAATATTATGAGAAAAATTGAATGACTTTGGTTGTAGCATTTCTTTGATTTTTAAAAATAGATATCTTGTAAGAAGTTGTTAAAAGTTAATACAGTTTGTAAAATGAATACTATTTGGAAATTGATATATTACATTTGTCGCCATTACAGAGTCATTATTATTGTTCATTACCATTTCTGACGTGTGGTTGTTTTACAAACTTGAAATGTGAGATAGTTGTGGAGCAGTTACCACTCTGACTGGCTGTCCACCTAAATGCACCTAAATGCAAAGACTGGCATTTCAGTGTAGTTTGTACCAGTGTGACGCAAATGCCCTCTGGACTGTGCTGCACTCTGGATTGTGCTTTCTTAAACATAACCTGAGAGTCTACAAGTAATATATATGTTACTATTCATTATCTCTAAACCAGTCTTATAAAATTATTTTTTATAAAACTGATAAGGTTTCCTAAAACTTTGATGATATGTTGAGTAACTAAGACTTAAGTATGTTAGTATGTTTTGTCATATATATTCCTGTATGTGCATCATGTAAATAAACCATGTCAACATGCAGCGTGTTGTCTTCTATTTATTGACAGTGATTTATTATCCCAGTTATTTCCCTTAGACCATTAACCTTATCCAGCCTAATCCAGCCCTGAATGTATCACAACTCATTGGTTTCATATTTCATTATGGTTCCTTTATGGCTGAGTGGTCTAAGATCACTTACCTCTCACCACTAAGGTCGTAGGTTCGAGTCCCACTCGCTCCTTAAACTTTATGTGAGGGGTTTCCAGTTACTTGTGGAAGGACGGTGGTTCTACTCAGTCTGAGGTCTTCCTCCATGAGTAAGACTGGATATGCCATATATAACCTGAAATGTGTTGAAAATGGCGTTAAACCCCATTCAAAAATAAATTTAAAAAAATTGATTATAATAGTTGTAACTAAGTTATAAGCTGAAGGCATGAAAATAACCATTCAGGTTCTGAGGTTAAGATACTAGTATATATAAAAAGTTATGCATGCGGCCATGATGTGCCTTATTTTTGCAAACAAAGTCTTTTCCTTTTACTTCACAAGACTATGATATGAAATACACTATTGTGGTGTGTTTTATGCACAGACAACATTTATTTCGTACATTGAAACTTTAATATTAAATTTGGTTAGGTCAAATCATTATTAGTTATATTTGTGATTCCATTGATTGACATTGTTGCAATAGGAATGACCAGCTTTTACAAGTCAATAGTGTTGATATTAAATCGGAATTAATTTGTTATTCCTGTTACGATAATTTTCAATGCACCTGGTGGACACACTGGTTACATACAGTGTCACCAGGGGTACATATTTTGAAGCAACTCTATAGCTCTTCAAAGAAATACATCCAGATCCTTTACATCTTACAAAATATCTCGAAAAATATCGTCAATATTAAATAAAGGCATGCATGTTATATTTCCCGTAAAATCTGAACAATGTAGAAAAAGGGTATAGGGATATTATTTGGATATAAGAATAATTGATTGATTAATTGAATATTTAGCTTCATTGTCTTGTCATCAAGGGCTAACAGACGATTAGTTAACCTAACCACTGTTTTCTTGGATCCTGAAAGGTTAGCCGGTACACTAGCACAACCCATCTCTGCAAGGAACTGATAACTTTCACACTTGAATCTGTGGTGAGAGGTGAATGACAGTTATATACAATGTTGTATATCAATCGTCACGGAGACTTTTACCGGGCGGGGATTCCAACTCACGACCCTTGGATTTATAGTCAAGACGTGTTACCGGCTGAGCTAATGGGGGCCCAGCGGAAATAAGAATAAAAGAAAGGCATTTTGGTATAGTAAAGTACAAGATAACAACCCTTGAAACATGAATATTGTTTTTCGTTTATTATAAAAAAATAAACTCCTTCAAGTCATACAAGAGCATACACACATCGGTGACAACTGCAAGAATAACCAGAATCTTGAGCAGTCGCATTCAGGTACAGCAGTGAAATAAATCAGTAATGAAACAGCTTTAGTATTGTGATAGCTGGCAGGTGAGCCTTGTTGAAGATGTACCGGTGTATAAAAAGAAAACTTAAATACTTTTTTTTTTGAAAATGTGCATATCATTTTGTATAACTAGGCTTAATCTCTTCTTATTCCATTTCTGATTTATTTCATTAAATGGTATAAACAAAAAATAAAACTGAACACTGGTGTTCCAAAGAGCAAATTAATATTGTGAATCTTGTTAAATTAACTAGCCACAGCATGGTTGAATCCGATTTCTGAAGCACTATAATGAAACTCTTTGCCCGTTGAATCTAAAATTTAATCTTGTATATCGGTACGTAATAAAAGCTCAAGATCTTTCAAAATAGCAACTGTTTGCCACTTGTAGGTAAAATTTATGTCATATGTAATATTCATGGTAACCTCAAATATAATAATTAGTCTTGAACTTCCAAATATGAATCTGTCCACACTCGTGGTTTACGTACCGTATACAAACCCTTAATCAACCCCCATGGGGTGATGCATTTTGCAAATAGGGGACGTTTATTTGTGCCAGAGAAAAATCAATTTAATTCAGTTTTGTATGAAGTGAGTGTAAAACACACTGCCAGTACTTAATGAGACAATAATTAAAGTTTGAAATGTTTAAACTAGACTTGAATTAACTTATAGAATCTAGTCATTTTAGTTTTTATAAATATAGGTAGAGGGAAAGGGCTTGTATTCCAGCATAATGATATTAATGGTATATTAAACATCCACCTATCCAGCTGTCACTTATCCCATTTCTCTTGAGCTGCTGTTTCACTCAGGTTTGACTGTACATATACACACATGATATAAACTATTGGATGTATCACCAAAAAACTTAACAAAATTGAAGAAAATACATTTGTAAATAGCATAAGTTTGTAATAAAAAAAGCAAATATCCAGCAACTGTAGCTATGTTGGCAGTGTGTGCAGGCGTCACACCGATGACAAAAAGTGTTTTTATTAGTTGATACTTATAACAGGTGTGTGTCCAGTTGATCACGTGCACACACACACACAAACAGAAATCAAACTTTAGCTAATGTGTCTGTAAATCAAGCTTTACGTTACATCCCTAGATCAAGTTCTAATAGAAACATCCCTAGTTCAAGTTCTAGTAAATACATTCCTAGATTAATTAAGCTCTAGTGGACCCATCCCTAGCTTAAGCTCTAGCAAACACATGGCTAGAACAAGCCCTAGCAGACATATGACTATATCAAGTTCTAGTAGATATATCCCTAGATTAATTAAGCTCTAGTGGACCATTCCCTAACTAAAGCTCTTGCAGACACATGGCTATAACCAGCTATAGCAGACACACGGCTTGAATAAGCTGTAGCAGACACATTGCTAGATCAAGCGCTAGCAGACATATTGCTAGATTAAGTTCTAGCAGACACATGGCTAGAACAAGCTCTAGCAGACACATTGCTACATCAAGCTCTAGCAGATGCCAACCTTGTTGAATATCAACAGTTTTCGTCGTGTCTCTTGTATGCCAATAATGTAATATTGATAAGTACAGTAAAACAAAACCAATGTTCAGCATGTACCTGATTCCAGACTTCACATACTTCCAAACTATCATCTTGCAAATAAAACTAAATGGAAATAAATAGAAAAATGGATGCCACCAAATGTTTTTTTTTTGTCTATGTTGAGATTTAATGTAAAATGAAACTTAAATATAAATACAAGAAGAAAAAAATCTATTGGAAGGTTCTTTGAAATGACATCAAAACCACTTTAAGTTTGTGGACTACATTAAAAGCTGTATATCATCTTAATGTAATTTAACTGATTATACTTATTATTTCCAGAATGGAGGCCCATTTAAGGAACTACCGATGGTTGTATTATATCTACTGGTACTTGTCATCCAATTTTGGTACTTTTTCATCCAAACTGATAAGGCCATAATAAATTAATTGCTAGATTATCATCCCCACCCGCCCCGTAATTTTCATGCCTCCCCGACCCTTTTTATTTTCTTAAAAAAAAAATAAATTGATAATCTAGCAATTAATTTATAATGGCCTTACAAGATAAGTCGGATAAAGGCATTTGAGGCATTTCCATATGTAAAGATGCTTTTATACAATACAAACTCGCAGCGTATGGCTGTGTGTATGTTAAGAAATAGCAGGTATTAAGTATGATGTAAAAGTTCACACTAAATACTGTGATTAAATATTCATAATACTGATCAAATAACAAATACTGTAATGGCAATAAATGACAGGTTAGACATGACTGGCGCTCTCCCAGCTGAACTAGGTCATGTCTGGGAGAGTCCAGAAATGAAGATCTGGTTAGTAGTGCTATGTCTATTTTGTTCATATTTAAGAGAAAAATGTCCCTCAGTCTGAATCGACTGACACATTTACAGATAAAAACATTGTAAAAGGAAATACCAAACAAGTATATAATCGTCTGATAGTGATTATATGAATTTCATTTTGCATGCATTGTCGATTTAAATTAGAATACTAGTGATTTTTATTTTAAAAGGTCATAAAAGTAAATAAGCACTGACCTTTTTTGTTTACGCGTTTGTTTCAGTAAAGCAGATTATTTATTTATTTCCCAGTGGGATAGCATTAATATTGTTTTATTAACTCAAAATTAAAATATCACATGGTTTATTGAACACGGCAAAGTATTAAAATTGAAAAAGTATCACTTAGCATGTTATTTGATGTATTTGTAAATAGTATAAACTCACACGCGTTGCTACCATTTTCTAAAACAACTTTCTGATGCAGTAAGCTCTAAATCATGTAAATGCCGTTGGTGACGTATATGAAAGTTTACATCAGACTTATTTCTGTTATTAAATATTTAATTTTAAAAGCTGCATTATTTAAATAATTAATAATAAATATTAAATTGACAAATAGCGACTGTAAGCGATTTTCTAACTAACAACCTTGATACTAAGTCTAATATTGCACCACAAGAAATACGCTATATTTACCAGAGCCCAAGCTACGGCTTTAAGTTAATTGATCGTTTACCATTTCAGTTAGTATTAATTTAATATTCATCAGAATAATGCGAATATTTTGGTCACTTTGAGTCTTTCAGTTATGTGGTAATTTAATACTTACTATATGTGAAACTATTTCTTACAGAAAATAAGGTCCGGTTTTGTGGAGTAGCTTTTATTGGTTTTGAATTGTGAGTTTTACAATGATTGTGTTAATTACAAAGTTCACAAACTGAACATTTTGTAAGTTGTTTAAAGTTTTCAACTGTTCAATTTTACTTTATCAAAGCATTTTTATACCGATAAGCACTTAATGCAGGTCATGAAAGCATCAGTAGTTTTAAATATGTCTAATTGAAAAATAAATTTTAATTAACGATCTATGGGTTTTGAAAGTTGTTCAACTCGTGACGGGAACGAACCCTTAAGAGCTAATGGATTAACTAAGAAAGCATCTGGATTAAATTGCACATGATCCATCGTTGCTCTCACTACTGGTTTACATAGCTCCTCAATTCTGCCTGTTGATACTGCCCTCTTCGCTGCACGTGAAACTGGCCATTCTACATCGCGCGGTAGCTGGTATCCGTCGACAACACCTTTTGGGCGTGCGAGCTCGAGACAACGTGCTGTAGCAGATGCATTTTTAACGCTGTCTGCAACCTGCGACACGAAAACAAAGTGTAAATAAACAAACATGTCAAGTAGATCTTATGATATTGAAAATATTTTTTTTTATTTAACTATGTCTGCCGAAAAAACTCTCGGATAATATTCGGTGCTGTTATTACAAACTTAATAAAAACGTAAAGTTCAAGATATATGCTGGTAAGGCCACATTTCCGAAAAAAAATTGATAGTGCTACGGGATATATAAACTGGTTCCATGTTTGGTGTGGACTAACTTACCTCCCATTGTGGTTCCCTAAATTGACCCTCATTTCTACTCTTTGGTGTTGATAAGTACAGAAGTCTCTCTGTGGCCTGGGCTTTCAATGCTGGATCTGGGATTATTGTCTGGATCGACTTTTCGGGTGCAAAATCTTTATGTGGTTCTTTATGGCGGGCAAGTTGCTGCGTGACCGGACGGTCACCACATGAAAGTGCATGCCGGTTGACACCCCATATAGGACTTTGTCGGCCGCAGCTGTATGCAAACTGAGGTCTGAAAAATGTCATTTACATGATCAAGTTCTTTCAAATCATTTGCGTAATTTAATAGACTGGTACTGCGATGTAGAATGGCAACAGTTTGATAGGCAGTAATCCGTCGGGGGAAAATCTGCTGTGGAAAGGCAAATGCTAGACTTAAGCTTACTACAACAATAAACCAACTCCTCTATGTTATAACCATACCCAAATTATATATATTTTCTTTAGTTATATTTTTATCTGAAATAAGTCTTCAAAAATTACATATATTTCACTAATATTTCTTAATGGTTCATGACTACCTGCATTTTCGCAGTTGTATATTAAACGGACATCTGAGAGTATTCATAAATGTACAAAAAGTTTCATGAGTAATTATTATTATGTCACTCCTCAAACAGATAGTGTTGGCCGCTCACGTCAAAGATTGCGGGTTCGACCCCTAGCTAGGCCTGATGCCTCTCAAAAACAACATTCACTACTTGTTATGTCAAGGAAGTGGAATCGAAAGCAGTTCATATAAGCTATGGGGTTTCTTCGCAATCAAGCTAAAATAAATTAGCATAAAATAATCTTCATATTGAAGGAAATAAAGATACAATTATTTGTAGATAGATTGAATACTTCGTTTTGTTAATTGGTTATTTGAATACCTGAGTTAATAATAACATTTAAAGCTATGGTTTAGAAAACACATTTACTGATCTATCTCATACTAAATACAAGAACACACTTTCATAGCAGAGTTAGGAATACTTGAAGTATTCGTTGCAAAGTACACTTGGAACAAGAGTACAGGACTTGTTATAAGACCTGACGAGAAAAAAGAATAGGAGTTAGTGGATTATATTATTCACATGTTTATATATAGTAACTGTTGAAGTTTAAATATAGTAACTGTCACGTGTTTATATAAAGTTATATAGTAACTGTTGAAGTTTATGTATAGTTACTGTCACATGTTTATATATAGTTATATAGTAACTGTTAAAGTTTATGTATAGTAACTGTCACATGTTTATATATAGTTATATAGAAATGTTAAAGTTTATATAGAGTAACTGCCACATGTTTATATATAGTTATATAGTAACTGTAGAAGCTTATATAGAGTAACTGCCACATGTTTATATATACATTAACTGTCACATGTTTATATATAGTTATATAGTAACTGTTAAAGTTTATGTATAGTAACTGTCACATGTTTATATATAGTTATATAGTAACTGTAGAAGTTTATATAGAGTAACGCCACATGTATATATATATATAGTTATGTATTAACTGTAGAAGTTTATATATAGTAACTGTCACATGTTTATATAGTAACTGCCACATTTTTATATATATATATAGTTATGTATTAACTGTAGAAGTTAATATATAGTAACTGCCACATGTTTATATAGTAACTGCCACATGTTTATATATATATAGTTATGTATTAACTGTAGAAGTTTATATATAGTAACTGTCACATGTTTATATAGTAACTGCCACATGTTTATATATAGTAACTGTCACATGTCACATGTTTATATATAGTAACTGTCACATGTTTATATTAAGTAACTGTAGAAGTTTATGTATAGTAACTGTCACATGTTTATATTTAGTAACTGTAGAAGTTTATGTTTAGTAACTGTTGAAGTTTATGTATAGTAACTGTCACATGTTTATATTTAGTAACTGTAGAAGTTTATGTTAAGTAACTGTCACATGTTTATATTTAGTAACTGTAGAAGTTTATGTATAGTAACTGTCACATGTTTATATTTAGTAACTGTAGAAGTTTATGTTTAGTAACTGTTGAAGTTTATGTATAGTAACTGGCACATGTTTATATTTAGTAACTGTAGAAGTTTATGTATAGACACTGTCACATGTTTATATATAGTAACTGTAGGAGTTTATAGATATTAACAAGGAAGTACAGAAAAATTCCTTAATATTAACTGTCACATGTTTATACTTTATATAGTAACTGCAGAGGTTTATAAATAGTAACTGTAGAAGTTTTATAACTAACACGGTTAAAATATTTTACTACTAAGTAATAAGTGGAAATAATACAAGATGAGTTCCTCCATCATTTCAAATCTTCTTTTTACTTTGAAATATTGTTTGTGAAAAGGTAAATAATACTGTTTGATAGTTTCCTATCCTATCCTGTTTAAAAAAAAGGAAGTGTATTTGAAGAAAACAAAATCTGATTTAGAAACATTCATTATTAATATTAACAAAGTTTCAAAGCAAATACCAAACAATTTTAGTATATTGGCAAAGGTAGATAATGCGGCACACGTTAATACTACAACCTACATGTGAGGTAGAACTAGTCTCCCACTGAAAGTAAAACACAGGGTATGCTAAAAGTGTTATCTTAATGTTCAAATATAAATGGACAGAAGATTGGTAACGCTAATCATTAATAATACATGTACTTGATTGACACATGTTTAATTTAAAATACACACAAACACCGCTCCAGGAAAAAACGTCGACCAAACATCTGAAATAGCAAATGTTAAAAATGGTTCTACATCTCGGAATAAAACTGCCAAACAGTTAAAAGTGCTCCATATCCCAGAAAAAATACTGACAAACTGGTTCTTTATCCCAGGTTAAAGTAACAGACGTTACCATGGTTCTATATCACAAGAATGACTGATGTACATAAGAATTATTCCATATCCCAGGCAAAATTAGAATGGTTCCATATGAAAGGCAAACATAGAATGGTTCCATATCCCAGGCAAAATTAGAATGGTTCCATATCCAAGGCTATCATAGAATGGTTCCATATCCCAGGTAAAATTAAAATGGTTCCACATCCAAGGCAAAATTAACAAACATTAGAATGGTTCTATATCCAAGGTAAAATACCTTAACTTAGAGTCGAGCTATGTCTCAGGTAAAACTGACAAACATTTCAAATGGTTAACTGACAAACGTTAGAATGGTTCTATATGACTGATCAAACTGATATATTAGAACGACCACATCCCAGACAAATTCTGAAAATATCTCTAGACAACAAACACACGCTATAATGGTTCTAACTAATTGACATTGAAAAGTTTCTATGTCCCAGCAAAACTGTCAAGCATAGAATAATTCTCTATCCCAGGCAACATTGGCAGGCATTGTAAATGTGTAAATATGAAAATTCAGAGACCCGATGATTGACCCCGACGAATGCCCTATTGTGTTTGACTTATGACATGAATTTTGACTTATCGGATATGAAATACAAATGTCCGAACAAGTCTCACCTATCCTCCTTGTACTCTCTGTGCGCCCGTTTGTGCTCAGCCAGCACCCTTACACGTTCTGTTGCTCGAGCCTTTTTGGCGTCATCAGGTACCTTCCATATAACGGATGAACGACCACAGCTGTAGTAAAACTCTGGGCTGAAATGTGAATAATAGTATTCAATTGTTGGAATACAGTTTTCTATATAATAGTATCATATATGATAGTAATGCCATTGTATCGAACATTTTATTGAACTTGTGTTAAATACTGACTTAACTCTTTTAGTCCCAAGTTTATCAAATAAATTTGAATTGTTGAAAGTGAAAGTAAAAGCATTCACTTTTAAAATAGAAATAAGTTTACATTGGCCTTTGAGGGTTAACTAATAGCCCATCACTGTTAGACAGTTATTTGTTCTTTTTTTTGTAATTAAAGTACTATAACCTTCTCAGGTATTATTTGTAGTAGGAATACAAAAAAGATCAGTTGTATAAAAATAATAGTAAATCGTAGTATTTGCAGTAATGTTGTTTCCAATTGGCGCATATAATATGGTTAGCGGTATGGATATAGGCAGTCTAAATATTTCTTTAACACAAACACATCCTCCTCTTAGAAAAACCACTTTAGAACAAGATACGTATAATTAAAAAAATCTTGATTTTAATTTCTTAAAAGGGTTGAATGTTTACAAATCCGACTACTCTACAATAACTTTAGCATTAAATAGACATACCAATTGCTACCAGAATACTTACCGAGTTATTCTATTGCCCTTTAAAAATTCTGCTTTTGGATTGGAGAGCACCATTATTCTCTCGCTGGTAGAGGCCTCTAATGTTTCCTTTTTGATCGGCCATATCATTTCTTGTGTGCCCCATCGCAAGTGAGGTCTATAACAGAAATAAACCATATACACAAACAACTGACAGGACAACCGTAAACATATTAAAATCATATTGCTTTCTTGAACCAATGCAGCTGAAATCGTATGTGTGTTTAATTATAATGTTAGATTATGTTTTGTGACATCGTTTTATTCACTGGACTATTAAATACCGACTGAGGCAGTTTTTTTTACCTGTTTAGATATAACCGAGTTTGGTAGTTCTTACGTTACCAAGCCAGTGCATTCCCCGGAATGGGAAGACGGTGCCATGCCATCACAACGGCACCCCGTAGTGTATTCTGTCTGGAATGTTCTTTGTTAGAGAACAAATGGACATCTAGGACATGTGCCGTTATTGTATCTTAGAATTTAACACAACTGGACGTAATTGGCTGAGAAACTGGTATCTTAGACTGTGTTGCACGAAGAAATGAAATTAACGTATGTTCTTGCATTTAACACGGATTGCGTGAGACACAGGTTAGCGATACTGATCATTGTGGTCCTCTTGTAACATGTTGATTCGGCTGTGTTTGTAAGAAGACTATATATCGGTACAACGTTTATTAAAATTGCCTCCTCCGTTCCAAGGTGGTATCCTCTGATGAAGTAGTTTGTATCATGGTCCTGTGCGTACATTGTACATATGCCGCTGTGTAGTGATTGTATTCTTTGAATGCTACTTTGGATATATATTTTGAGTGATTTTGAGTTGTGTTCGAATCTTGGGACAGGGACGTTTATTTATTTAACTTACCCAACACTTGTGTACCAGTCTGTTTTTGGTTCTTTTGGTTGTGCAAGGTGGAGGAGGCGTTCTCTGAAACAAAAGACGAAGATGTGTTTGAGCGTCCCAAACAATAGTCAGATTACACGCAGACCATGGAAATGTGCACATGAACAATCTTACACAAAAAATTTCATATCTAGACGAATGGCATAATGTAGACGTCATATATTATACACACACAGAATAGTAAAACTTATTATCAAACACGTACCAATAAAAACGCGTGTAGTAAAGAGTCACTTGTATAGAATATGGTGTATGCTTTTTCATGAAATTAGATTTTATATCTTGGAATATGATTAACTAAAATATTTTAATTGCGAAAAATTATTGAAGGTCACCTTTTGCAAACACTGTTGTGCATAGGTGACATGATTTTAGATACAACCATTATGAAAACGTTAAAGGGACAGACGACAATTTTGAAATAACTGTCACCCCTGTTCCCGCATCAAATCCATCTTTACACCAACGGACGTACACATAGCCATATTGTCCACTAGGTAATAGTGTCTGAAACTTCGCATTTAAAAAATATTAACATATTTGTCGAACTTCAGAAATACAAATGATATTTTTAGGATATTTTCTGCCATAACGCTACAAACTGATGACGTCAAAATCAAGGACTTGTATATAAATCCTAGGTCAAAATATATTGTCGCACGCATATATTTATATACAGATATATTATATATATTTGTCAGAAATGACGACACATGCTTGTGTGGAACTGAAAGCCTTTAACGTTTTATCATAGTTGTACTCCTTTATAATGTAGAAATGAGATATGAATAACAATTTATATGTTTCATCTGTATGTTGCTTGTTACCGTCTGGCTCTCACGCCTTAGTCCGGAACTCGTCAGCATTTATATTTCTGTTTATCTTTATTGATAATTCTAAATTTTATAATTAACCAGAAAAGTAAATTTAGTTTTATTTCAAAACTTAGCATGCTATACAACCTGAGTATATTAATATCAAATATATTTCTCTTACAGAATTGTATTTAGTTAATATGTCAAACTTAATATGCAAACCAAATGAATCTTTGCAATCTTACACGAATTATTTTATAATACACTGTGGAGATAAACTATGTAAGAATTATTTTCTTTCGTTTCAATCTTCTTCACTATGTATGTTATACGTAACTCTTCATATGACTAAAATAGAAATGAATCTCGTTTATATGCGCTCATAGATAATATTTTCAGAAATAATGTGAAGTTTTATTTATTTGATTAAGATTTCCTCGATTCTTGAGAACACAAAAGTCACATTAATTATCTTATACAAGCATATTACTAAGCATTGTTAGCTAAAAGCCATACGTTGTAAAATATACCTTATATACACATACTTAAGACAAAGTAAATATATATTTCCTTTCCTTTAAATATGTTTTCAATAAAAAACACTTATGGTACATTAGAACTTGTTAAGGTGGTGGTAGAATTAAATTGAACATTCCAAATTGTCCACACTAAATTGACCATTATGATTTCGTGGTTGCGAATGTTAACATCACGACGTTTACACTGAATTTAATATAGAACCCATCATGAAACTAGCATAACTGGGTCACGTCCAGATCAGACCATGGTTAACATAGTAACGAGTCGAACATTTATTACATACACTGTCTCTTTCTCCTCATTGCTTGCAAACTTCCAATGATTCAGATTTATAGGATAATCGTCAATGGTTTTGGTAGTTTCAACATCTGTCAAGTGACATCCAGTATGGAATTTCGACTTGGCTGGCTGGGAATGCCGTGTGATTGATGTGTTCTTTGATCTCACCGCGGTAGCCATTTCTTATTGTTTTCAGGTGTTGGTTTAAAGTTCTTTAATCGAATATGATGAAGCTGATGTGATGAACTTGGTATTGATGACGGCAGCGTTCCTTAGGCTTTGGCCTTTGTAATCTTCAGCGTCCTTTACTGCACGTTTTGTCGCGTACATTTGGTCAAATTAAGATGTGTTTGCTGCACGAGTCTAAACTGACGTACACTAATCTCTGGAACAATTTCCACAATATAGGTATACTTAAATTCAAGCTATAACCTTACATGTATGGATAAAGTTAATTGCACCTAGAATATCCTGTAGTCCACCATTCATACACACGCGGCCATTATCTGAAACACTGTTTTCAGTTCCAAATCACCAACACACATTTATATATAAAGTCTATAACGAGTGAACACTTCAGTGTGTGCGTGCAGCAATTTTCCAGAATGGATGAAATATGATGATAATGATATTGTCCGCGGAATGACGTTAACCCGTTCCACGATGGCAGTGGTGAAGCTCTAAGTAATGTGCAGTTGTGTGTAAAATTGTACATGCATAAATTGTTAAATGGCAACGGGACTTATAAAAGATTAAAGGTGCATGATTTACACTTACGTGCTCGTATTGTGTAGTCTTACTTAGTGCCGTATATACGGGTGTGTCGGCAGTTAGGTAAGACCAATTGTCATTTTAATGGGAAAAAAACCAACACTGATGACGTGTTGTAGTTAGCAAGTTTAAAGCATGTATATTTACAAGTAATGAATAATGAATAATCCTGTTTTGTAATAATAAATGTGTTTTTTACCTTCATATATCAAGCGGACAGTTTAGATAGAACACAATTGTAATACTATACGGTTGGATCTTGATTTATTGTGTAAGCTCTTGCAGGCGGTTATATTGTTCTGGTTATGTTCTACCTGGGATTACAATATGAATTATGCATTAATACTTATTAAAAGATAAGTTCGTATCGAAGTTTGTTTTGACGGGAGGTAACTTACAGGGAATACTTAACTTTGGCTATAGATGCGCAATGTTACAAGACATTCGGATAAAACATGCGGATAAAAAAATATTCAGTTGCTTTGATCCTTGCTATCACTGGACCGACATTTAAACGTTTAACTGTAAACGATACTTCAACAAAATTATGATATAGGAACTTCATGTATACGTTGCAATGACTTTATTTTAATGAAATGGAAATGTGCGGATAGGTAAATGATTTTGCTATAATGTGTCTTTAAAAAACACATAGAAAAAAACGTAATTATTGTAATGAATTATCAATTAATGCATAAAGCCGACGTGTCTTATCGCCCCCTGTTGACTTACTCAGAAGGAATAACGACAGGTTGGTAGGTAAGGCATTGTCTGGTCTGGTATTAACGATTAACACCGATTATAGACGTATTAAATGATCATGTTAAATGCCCGGTCATAGAGTTAGGCCACAGCTATGAAATATAGATTGTTTGTGCTACTTCAACGGACACATGCGTCTTTTGCACGATTTTGTATCACGTGATTTTATTGATGCACGTACTCCAAATAAGAAAGTAATAAAAAGTTCCTATCATTCATTCCATTATGTGTTCACCGAGTTTAGTCCTTACAACACAGAATGACGATACTGTCCAGAATGGGTTTATTTATATTGTATGTGTATAGAAGTGAGCAAATGGCGCATCCCAAATATGGACACATTTCGGATAATATTACTTTCATTAGTAATCCATAGATTGGTGATACAGTACAGAATCAGTGTATAATTTATTTTATATGTGTATGTTCAATGTAATTTATATATATATGTATATAATTTTTATAGAAATGATTAATTGATATGTGAAAAAAAAATTGATAAAACTATTTTCATATTTGGTTACTTCGATCGGTGTTATACGTTCAACGGCATAACGAACAATCAGTTATGGAGATTTATTTGTAAACCGTTACAAGTCAAAGCACCATAAAACATTCACCTATTCTGAAGTATTCTCTTTATGTCAGTTTTATTGCCTTTTCAGTCTCTAAATGGTGCTTTTCGGATGACGTTATAGCACAAATGCTGTCAATGCGTTCTTTTTTTATGATGTGAACAAACACAATGGGATTTTGAAGAAAATTTGAATAATTCAAGCATACCAATTGATGTCAAATTATGTATTTTATGTATGTTTTATGTGAATGTTTTATATGTGTTGTAAACATTAGAATTTTATGTAAATTTACAAAGTATTAGAATAGAACAACTGGTGCAAGTATAAAACGTTGATACACGTCTGCGTTGGCGATCGATTTCAGTTATATCTCATAGAAACGTATTTATAACTAAATATTCTAGAACATACTGAACTAACACCACGTCTGATATAAAGGTAGTGTATTATTGATTTGATAGAGACTACTTTGTGGTGATGAAAAACGTTTTATATTGCGTTCACTTGGAATTACAAAATAACTGATTTAAATGGCATAAATATTTACATGAAGTCTCTCAAGGTGTTTAATCCTGACAGGATGAAAATACACTCAGAATACATGTTCATTTCGCTTACACGATGGTGATCTGGTGGGGTTGCTTTTATATACACACGTAACTACTGATATAGAGAGCAGGGGTAGGGTGTTGAGCTCCCCCTTGGATATTGACAGATCCCAGACGAATGCCTCTATTGTGTCCTCTTCCTAGACATGATGGATAACCCAATAATAACACATGAATTTAATTCAGATATCCATTTTATCAATGTATAACGAGTTCCCGATTCTATGTATCCCCAATCACCTTATCATCTTTGTACCAGCTCCATGTAGAACAACTGCTAAAATGAGCCAAGACACCAACTCAGTTTTATTCGTTAATTAAGCAGGGCGGTAGTCTTATGGATTAAGTGTTGGTCACTCACGCAAGAGGTTGCGGGTTCGACCCCCAGCTCGACCCGATACCGCTCTTAAAACAATACTCGCTACTGGTTCTACGCTTGAAGCGGACTCGAGAGCGGTTCATATAAGCTCCGAGCTTTCATCGCAATCGAGCTTAAAGAAATTAGCACAAACTAATTCGTTAGCACTATTTCAACAATGAAATGATATTTCTCTGTTACAGTACGATCAGGTAACACATGCGTATATTCGTACGGTCTATGTTGACTTTATCTGGTGCCGTGATCTTGATGTACAATGATATCCACGGTGCCGTGTAAATGATATTAAATGCTGGTGATAAAACGATCGCTTGTTTGTCCCTTTAACTGTGGTGTACAATTCCATTAACAATTAATCTATTTTCTATCACATTGTAATATCGTATTAACGTAGTATTCCATTTTGTATTCTTGACGCATGACTTATTGAATATTGTGTGTATTAATAAATATTTCAAATCTGACTAGTTATTGAATTAAATTTCTTAGCTCTTTGATATCGTTAAGGTTGCCATAAATAATACGATGATTTTGTTGAAATAACGTTTTAAAAGTTAATCTATCTTAAGAGTGATGTTTTGCATTTGTTCATATCTGAATAAAGCAAAGGCATTAATTCTATAAATGGAATGTATTCGTGTATGGGAATCTCAATGTTACCGTTGATAAAAACACATAATCGTATATTCCCCTAAATAATCTCGAGGCACTTGCGAAATAACCAAACAAAAAGATAGATAAAACGAAATCAACATTTCATTTGAGAGATATATATTTAGATCCCGTGTTTGGGTGTGTAGCTAGCTACCCAGTGGCGAGTTGCTTATTCGGGCTCTTATTTGTGGAACTCTATTTCGTCTTATATAGAAAAAAAATGCAAATTCCATTAATCATTTCAAAGCTTTATATTTACAATGGAGTAAAAATTCTTAGCATCTCTAATCGATCGGATAGCTTTCATCAATATTGATATACATTCACACACATACGTGTATATAATATAATACTTGTTTATATGTTAAAATAATGTTGTACTTTATAAATATGTTGAGGGCCTCATGGAAGATTGAATTTATTCAAATGAGTTCTTTCGTTAATAAAAGTCTTTATTATTATTATTATTATTATTATTATTATTATTATTATTATTTTACGACGGAGTCTGTTCCAGGGAGGTAACCTCTGTAATCACTTATTGCGTATGTGTATTTTATATTTTCAATGATTATTTAATGATTGCTGTTATTTCTGCTGTTGCGGTGGCTGTGTCCGGTGAATTCTGCGTCTTTTGGTTGACAGTTTTGTGTCAGAACTTTTTTATGTGCAGTTTATTTAGTTACTGCGGTATCAAAACCATCGTTCATTTTTCCATAGTTTATATAACCTTTTAAGTTTATGTTGCTTTAAATTTTGCTTTTAGAAAGTAACATTAATCGGTCCTTCCTTTCAATGTTTAAGTTTACGTTATAAGAATAAATTGTATCGCCGATCTGAGATTTATGTAGGTAAACTGTATTGTTTGCCGCTCACGCCAGAGGTTGCGGGTTCGATCCTCCGATCGTTTCATATAAGCTCTGAGCTTTCGTCGCAATCGAGCTGAAATAAATTGGTATAAACTAAACTGTATTTGTTAGCTAGATGTATTTGGCCAAATCTATAACATTACTCGGCTATTGCCAAATGCTTACTTAATCACTGTAGGGGACCGTTTTTTATATTTAAACCCAGACTTTTGAATGACATATTGATTAAGTTTGTAATAACTTAACATTTTATACGATGTAAAACAAATACAGAATTATTTAATCAACCGGCCTGTTGACACTAGGATATTGAAATTCTGGTCTACATGTTAAATGTCCTGTTAATAATGGAATTGATATATTCCGATAATGTTGTATTCACCAACGCAGACTGCTGGATATAGCTGTGTGTGGATTACCCGACTGATCGTACTGTTAAAAAAAGTGAAGTACACAATAGAAAGTTTATAACACTCAAAGAGCAATCTAAGTTAAACATATTTGTACATTTATTATGTGCTCTAAGGAACAATGCATATGCTGTACAAATATCGGATATATTTCATTCAAATCAGAAACGTATTTCTGTTTTTAACTGAAAAGCTCACCAGCATGGTAAAATGTGAGTCATTAACCGTGCAAATAATGTAATGTGTGAACACATAAAGCTGATCCCATATGTACAAACACATAACTAGCAATCGTAAATCCACGCTAAGACTATTTCGTGATTACATTTAAAACTGTACTTGAACATGTTTGCTTGCATTTTATTTTACAGGAATGTCGATTTGTATTGGCAATGTTTGACTTGTGTACTCGCGATATTAAATGGAGAGAAAATTTCGCAGCCGTTATTTCATTTGCAGTAGCTTACACATACGTAAGCGTGTTTGGTAATCAATTGTGTCTAGGAATATAAATATATTTGATTAATGCATACCCTCTTTATGATAAATATGTATACACGTCAACAGTCAGTTCTTTCTAGCTATCACCGGTACAAAGTAAATATGTATCAACGTCAATAGTCAGTTCTCTCTAGCTATCACCAGTATAAGTAAATATATATAAATGACACAAATCAGTTCTCTCTAGTTATCAACGGTATAAAGTAAATATGTATAAACGTCAACAGTCGGTTCTCTCTAGCTATCACCGTTACAGGGTAAATATGTATTAACGTCAACAGTCGGTTCTCTCTAGCTATCACCGGTACAAAGTAAATATGTATAAACGTCAACAGTCGGTTCTCTCTAGCTATCACCGGTACAAAGTAAATATTATGAACGTCAACAGTCGGTTCTCTCTAGCTATCACCGGTACAGGGTAGATATGTATGAACGTCTACAGTCGGTTATCTCTAGCTATCACCGGTACAGGGTAAATATGTATAAACGTCAACAGTCGATTCTTTCTAGCTATCACCGGTACAAAGTTAATATTATGAACGTCAACAGTCGGTTCTCTCTAGCTATCACCGGTACAACTCACCAGTACAAAGTAAATATGTATCAACGTCAACAGTCAGTTCTCTCTAGCTATCACCAGTATAAGTAAATATATATAAAAGTCACAAGTCAGTTCTCTCTAGCTATCAACGGTATCAAGTAAATATGTATAAACGTCAACAGTCGGTTTTCTCTAGCTATCACCGGTACAGGGTAAATATGTATAAACGTCAACAGTCGGTTCTCTCTAGCTATCACCGGTACAAAGTAAATATTTATAAACGTCAACAGTCGGTTCTCTCTAGCTATCACCGGTACAAAGTAAATATTTATAAACGTCAACAGTCGGTTCTCTCTAGCTATCACCGGTACAAAGTAAATATGTATAAACGTCAACAGCCGGTTCTCTCTAGCTATCACCGGTACAGGGTAAATGTGTATAAACGACAACAGTCGGTTCTCTCTAGCTATCACCGGTACAAATCACCAGTATAAAGTAAATATGTATAAACATCAAGTCCGTTCTCTCTATCTATCACCAGTATAAAGTAAATATGTATAAACGTCAACAGTCGGTTCTCTCTAGCTATCACCAGTACAGGGTAAATATGTATAAACGTCAACAGTCGGTTCTCTCTAGCTATCACCGGTACAGGGTAAATATGTATAAACGACAATAGTCGGTTCTCTCAAGCTATCACCGGTACAAATCACCAGTATAAAGTAAATATGTATAAACATCAACAGTCCGTTCTCTCTATATATCACCAGTATAAAGTAAATATGTATAAACGTCAACAGTCGGTTCTCTCTAGCTATCACCAGTACAGGGTAAATATGTATAAACGTCAACAGTCGGTTCTCTCTAGCTATCACCGGTACAAATCACCAGTATAAAGTAAATATGTATAAACGTCAACAGCCAGTTCTCTCTATCTATCACCAGTACAGGGTAAATATGTATAAACATCAACAGTCGGTTCTCTCTATCTATCACCGGTACACATAAATATGTATAAACGACCCGATGCCAACAATTCGTTCATTCTAGCTATCACCATTACTAAGAAATTGTGTATGGACGTCAACAACTAATTCTATTTAGATATCATCAGTATGTATGTAGTAAATGTGTATGGACATCAACAACTAATTCTGTTAAGATATCACCAGTATGTATGTAGTAAATGTGTATGGACATCAACAACCATTTCTATTTAGATATCACCAGTATATATGTAGTAAATGTGTATGGACATCAACAACTAATTCTATTTAGATATCATCAGTATGTATGTAGTAAATGTGTATGGACATCAACAACCAGTTCTATTAAGATATCACCAGTATATATGTAGTAAATGTGTATGGACATCAACAACTAATTCTATTTAGATATCATCAGTATGTATGTAGTAAATGTGTATGGGCATCAACAACTAATTCTATTAAAATATCACCAGTATGTATGTAGTAAATGTGTATGGACATCAACAACCAGTTCTATTTAGAAATCACCAGTGTGTATGTAGTAAATGTGTATGGACGTCAACAACTTATTCTATTCAGATATCATCAGTATGTATGTAGTACATGTGTATGGACATCAACAACCAGTTCTATTTAAGTATCATCAGTATATATGTAGTAAATATGTATGGACATCAACAACTAGTTCTATTTAGATATCACCAGTGTGTATGTAGTAAATCTGTATGGACATCAACAACCAGTTCTATTTAGATATCATCAGTATGTATGTAGTAAATGTGTATGGACGTCAACAACCAGTTCTATTTAGATATCACCAGTGTGTATGTAGTAAATGTGTATGGACATCAACAACCAGTTCTATTTAGATATCACCAGTATGTATGTAGTAAATGTGTATGGACATCATCAACATATAATTCTATTTAGATATCATCAGTATATATGTAGTACATGAGTATGGACATCATCAACATCTAATTATATTTAGATATCATCAGTATGTATGTAGTACATGTGTATGGACATCAACAACCAGTTCAATTAAGATATCATCAGTATGTATGTAGTAAATGTGTATGGACATCAACAACAAGTTCTATTTAGATATCATCAGTATGTATGTAGTAAATGTGTATGGACATCATCAACATCTAATTCTATTTAGATATCATCAGTATGTATGTAGTACATGTGTATGGACATCAACAACCAGTTCTATTAAGATATCATCAGTGTGTATGTAGTAAATGTGTATGGATATCAACAACTAATTCTATTTAGATATCATCAGTATGTATGTAGTAAATGTGTATGGACATCAACAACCAGTTCTATTTAGATATCATCAGTATGTATGTAGTACATGTGTATGGACATCAACAACCAGTTCTATTTAGGTATCACCAGTGTGTATGTAGTAAATGTGTATGGACATCAACAACCAGTTCTATTTAGATATCATCAGTATGTATGTAGTACATGTGTATGGACATCGACAACGAGTTTTATTTAGATATCACCAGTGTGTATGTAGTAAATGTGTATGGACGTCAACAACTAATTTTATTTAGATATCACCAGTGTGTATGTAGTAAATGTGTATGGACATCATCAACATCTAATTCTATTTAGATATCACCAGTGTGTGTGTAGTAAATGTGTATGGACGTCAACAACCAGTTCTATTTAGATATCATTAGTATGTATGTAGTACATGTGTATGGACATCATCAACATCTAATTCTATTTAGATATCACCAGTGTGTATGTAGTTAATGTGTATGGACGTCAACAATCAGTTCTATTTAGATATCACCAGTGTGTATGTAGTAAATGTGTATGGACGTCAACAACCAGTTCTAATTAAATATCACCAGTGTGTATGTAGTAAATGTGTATGGACGTCAACAACCAGTTCTATTTAGATATCACCAGTATGTATGTAGTACATGTGTATGGACATCAACAACCAGTTCTCTTTAGATATCACAAGTGTGTATGTAGTAAATGTGTATGGACATCAACAACCAGTTCTATTTAGATATCACCAGTGTGTATGTAGTAAATATGTATGGACATCAACAACCAGTTCTATTTAGATATCACCAGTATGTATGTAGTAAATGTTTATGGACATCAACAACCAGTTCTATTTAGATATCAACAGTGTGTATGTAGTAAATATGTATGAACATCAACAACCAATTCTATTTAGTTATCATCAGTGTGTATGAAGTAAATGTGTATGGACGTCAACAACCAGTTCTATTTAGGTATCACCAGTGTGTATGTAGTAAATGTGTATGGACGTCAACAACCAGTTCTATTTAGATATCACCAGTGTGTATGTAGTAAATGTGTATGGACGTCAACAACCAGTTCTATTTAGATATCACCAGTGTGTATGTAGTAAATATGTATGGACGTCAACAACCAGTTCTATTTAGATATCACCAGTGTGTATGTAGTAAATATGTATGGACGTCAACAACCAGTTATATTTAGATATCACCAGTGTGTATGTAGTAAATGTGTATGGACATCACCAACTAGTTCTATTTAGATATCACCAGTGTGTATGTAGTAAATGTGTATGGACGTCAACAACCAGTTCTATTTAGATATCATCAGTGTGTATGTAGTAAATGTGTATGGACTTCAACAACTAATTATATTTAGGTATCATCAGTGTGTATGTAGTAAATGTGTATGGACATCAACAACCAGTTCAATTTAGATATCATCAGTGTATATGTAGTAAATGTGTATGGACGTCAACAACCAGTTCTATTTAGATATCATCAGTATGTATGTAGTAAATGTGTATGGACGTCAACAACCAGTTCTATTTAGGTATCATCAGTGTGTATGAAGTAAATGTGTATGGACATCAACAACCAGTTCTATTTAGATATCACCAGTGTGTATGTAGTAAATGTGTATGGACATCACCAACTAATTCTATTTAGGTATCATCAGTGTGTATGAAGTAAATGTGTATGGACATCAACAACCAGTTCTATTTAGATATCACCAGTGTGTATGTAGTAAATGTGTATGGGCATCAACAACCAGTTCTATTTAGATATCACCAGTGTGTATGTAGTAAATGTGTATAGACATCACCAACTAGTTCTATTTAGATATCACCAGTGTGTATGTAGTAAATGTGTATGGACATCACCAACTAGTTCTATTTGGATATCACCAGTGTGTATGTAGTAAATGTGTATGGACATCAGCAACTAGTTCTATTTAGATATCACCAGTGTGTATGTAGTAAATGTGTATGGACATCAGCAACTAATTCTATTTAGATATCACCAGTGTGTATGTAGTAAATGTGTATGGATATCAACAACCAGTTCTATTTAGATATCACCAGTGTGTATGTAGTAAATGTGTATGGACATCAGCAACTAGTTCTATTTAGATATCACCAGTGTGTATGTAGTAAATGTGTATGGACATCAGCAACTAATTCTATTTAGATATCACCAGTGTGTATGTAGTAAATGTGTATGGACGTCAACAACTAATTATATTTAGATATCATCAGTATGTATGTAGTAAATGTGTATGGACATCAACAACTAGTTCTATTTAGATATCACCAGTGTGTATGTAGTAAATGTGTATGGACATCACCAACTAGTTTTATTTAGATATCACCAGTGTGTATGTAGTAAATGTGTATGGACATCAGCAACTAATTCTATTTAGATATCACCAGTGTGTATGTAGTAAATGTGTATGGACATCAGCAACTAATTCTATTTAGATATTACCAGTGTGTATGTAGTAAATGTGTATGGACATCAGCAACCAGTTCTATTTAGATATCATCAGTGTGTATGTAGTAAATGTGTATGGACATCAACAACTAATTTTATTTAGGTATCACCAGTGTGTATGTAGTTAATACAGTGTGTATGTAGTAAATGTGTATGGACATCAACAACCAGTTCTATTTAGATATCATCGGTATGTATGTAGTAAATGTGTATGGACATCAACAACCAGTTCTATTTAGATATCATCAGTATGTATGTAGTAAATGTGCATGGACATTAACAACTAATTCTATTTAGGTATCATCAGTATATATGTAGTAAATGTGCATGGACATCAACAACTAATTCTATTTAGATATCACATCAACAACCAGTTTTATTTAGCTATCGCCAGTATGTATACAGTAAATGTGTATGGACATCAACAACCAGTACTATTTAGCTATCACCAGTATGTATACAGTAAATGTGTATGGACATCAACAACCAGTTCTATTTAGCTATCACCAGTATGTATGTAGTAAATGTGTATGGACATCAACAACCAATTCTATTTAGATATCGCTATTATGTATGTAGTTAATGTGTATGGACGTCAACAACCAGTGCTATTTAGCTATCGCCAGTATGTATACAGTAAAAGTGTATGGACATCAACTTTCAGACCTCTATGACTTTCGCCAGTATAGATACTATGTAGCCAGTTCAAATATCACATTTGTGCACCCCTCGCATGCACACATAACACCAATATCATTTGTGAAACATTCGTTTATGACGTGCACCCCATTCGTGAATCATTGGCATATAACGTGCGCCGCGTAACCTGTGTTACCTGTTTGGTCGTTCTATCACTGATGCAGATCTGACCAGACTCCTTGATGGATTCCTTGTGAAAACAATAGTTAAGGATATATTATTTGTCACGCTTGCGTCTTGGTTTTACTTTCCTGTATTATTGTAATACGCAATTCGTATTTCTTGCCGTATGTCGTTCCCTTTATATATTAAGCTCATTTGGCATGTGCATATTCATAAGTTATACAACGATTGTTCAGTATGTGTTACATCGGTCTCTTTATCTAATTTAGCTAATTGGCATATGACTAGTAATTAAGTAATACAATAATTATACAGTATGGGTGACACGGTAATACAGAATTAGTATAACCGGAGCTAGAGGTCAAACATTTGATTTGATAAGAAAAATAAAGAAACGCGTATTTGCATTGAATGTTTAATCACCACCATGATTATTTATAGATCGTACTTATAATTTGTTTATCTTACAAAAACATTGACGAAAGAGTTAGTGTGCTTCGATTGGCTTTATTCAAGGTTGAAACACGTTCACATATTAGATAAAGATATGATCGGTATCTGTATGCATGTTCTATATAAAGGTAATGTTCTTTGTTGTGAAGAATACATATCCTAAATAATATTTCCCGCGTGAACAGTCACTAGAAACGATGGACAGGGGTATAAACAGACTGACCCTACTACCCAATTGGTATGACTGTTGACGGAGGCTTCTACGAAAACCAGTTTGCATTGTCTTTATACATTTGCCCTGACCATCCTCCTTTGCTGCTAAATACATCACATTCTAGTGCACGAGTTACTTGGTTGTTACTAAGACAGTCACTTCATTATAGACCGCGGCGTGGTGTAGTGGTAGAGCGTCCGCCTCGCATGCGGAAGGTCGTGGATTCAATCCCTGGCCGGGTCATACCAAAGACTTTTAAAATGGTACTAGAAGCTTCCTCGCTTGGCGCTCAGCATTTAGAGGAGCGTTCTAGGTATGGTCGGCCCGGTGTCAGTTTAATGTGACTGGGTGGGGTATTATACCAAGTGTCTGAATGCATGATACTCCAGTGTGACAGCGCTTAGAATACTGGCTCAAGTAGACACCGTCGCGATATGACTGAAAAATTGATGAAAGCGACGCTAAACACCATACAACAACAACAACAACAACAACACTTCATTTTATGATAAAAGGTCTTCTCAAGTTCAATTTGTTGACATAGCAGTAAAATTCACTTACCGGCCAGACTCCCGGATTCTTTCGAATTCAGCTGAAAAAGACAAAACAATATTTTTTTCAAATTCAAACACTGTAGGTGTACAATATAAATTATTGTTGTATGTAGTAATTACATTTTATTATGTAAGTATACTTATATGCTTTAAGGAAATCAGAAATGTGTCGATTAATAATATAGAAAACATACAAAGTCTTGATAAAAATACTTAGAATTTCATCTTTAACAGAAATGTCTTTAATCTGAAAAGAAATTAATAAAATTCATATTAAATTATTTTGTTGTTAATCTCTGCGAAATAAAAATGTTCTTTAAAGTCAAACTAAAATAAATCGCTTCAAATATCCTTTTGGTAGAAATAAATTTGGATTTTTTAACCATGTCGTTCTTTGTGGCAGAAATGACTACCAAAATGTTTTAACTTCTTCACAAAAGGATCAAATGAAGTTTTAATACACCTAGCATTAATATTTTAATATTGAAACTTGTATTTTTAGTTGAATTTCATTTACTGTATATAATATCTACGTTACAAACATATAGACTTTTAAAGGTAAACAAAGAGAGAACACATCGGTTTATAAGACTTGTGAAGTAGTATATCAAATGATCGATGAAATGCATTTTTAAACATATTTTAAATAGAAATGTTTCCAATCGTCTGCGAAAAATGAGATAAATATGGATATACTATTTCAATAGTTGTATACAATTCAATTGAATATAAACCAAGAATAAAAAGGTTAATGTAATTCAGTTGTAAGTATTCCTGTTGTACTCTAAGTAAATAGAATGACTTTAGACGATAGATGAACAGACTAGACATTACGATACAAACAAATGATACAGAGCGTTAGTTGGATGAAAGATCTATCTACATTCATTAATGGTCAGTCACTTTATGTTTGCGTCTTGGGAACTTTATAGGCCGTTTAGTTTTTTATGTAATCTATATACAGCAGTGTCACTACATGTTGTTGTATTTTTAATGTTCTTAAGAGCGTGTCGGTCAAATTTGTTCATGCAGGACACACATCTCTACGATTTCTTCTTAATTGTATCAAAACAAGGCGATAGGGTTTGTGCAGACTTCGATTTTTACATGAGAAGGAAGGGAATTGGAAATTTCTGTTTTCTCATTCATTTCCGCAAGTATTTTACTCAGTTTGATATCTAAAACATTGTATAATTGTATCATTGTCGAATATTCAATAAGGCTCTGACAGGGATGTAACTGGGTCAATGAATTATATAGGGAATGTGTAACAATGGCAACTTTGTTTTCGAACAGCTCTCATGAACGATTTCAGTACATGCATAGGTGTGTTGAAGATTATATATCATATTTCTGTTCCCTTGAAGTTAGTTCAAAGTGTGAAAAAGAGAAGTTGATTTGTGTCAGATTTACCTATTATCGTCATGTTGGCTGTAGTATTGCTTTTAATCAGAAAAGCGACATGCATGATGGTGTATAATCATGTGTTTCAAAAATGTTTTACCTATCTTTTCACCTGTACATCGAACCATTTGACTTCTGGATCTGTTCTCTGGCATCCGCCGATTCTTACTTGTTGCTAACATACATGATAGGAGAGAAAGATAGTGAAAGGAGATGGATAAAGATAAAGATGACAGTAGTACAAATAAAGAAAAGAGAAACACTGTTACAGAATAAGACGTACAGTATGAAAGGAAATGAATTAAGATATGAAAGTAATATGCTATGGTGCGTGCAACTTTCATTACACAAAGACACTATGAAATAAGATTGGACCTTGGAAACGAAATAAAACCTTTTTTGAGACAGTAACTGTTCCTACCTAATATTTTATCAGCCGACATAATTTATTTAAAATAGAGATATGTCAGTTTCATGTGTCATTGGTTTGCACGTGAGATTATGTTTAAACCTAATCACTTAATAAACAGGTGAAATAAAGCTCCCTGTCGTTTGGCTGATGCCATAGATATATATAAATATGTATAATATAGCCGTAACGCAGTGTGGATAATACAAACAAATGGTACAGCGCGTTAGTTGAATGAAAGGGTTCATCTATCTGCCTTCCTTAATGGTCAGCCAATTTATGTTTGCGTCGCGGGTACTTTATAGGCCGTTTAGTTTTATGTAAAAGCCATATATAGGCAGAGCATCACCAAATGTTTTTTAAATGTTCTCAAGAGCGTGTTGGCTAAATTTGTTCATGCAGGACACACATCTTTACGATTTTTTTCTTATTTGTATCAAATCAAGGAGATAAGGTCTATTTTGAGGGAATTTGGGCAGACTTCGATTTTTACATGGGAAGGAAGGGCATTTGAAATTTCTGTTTTCTCATCTATTTCCGCAAGTATTTTACTCAGTTCGATATCTAAAACATTGTGTAATTGTATCATTGTCAGATATTCAATATGGCTCCGTCAGGGATGTAACTGGGTCATTGAATTATATAGGGAATGTGTAACCATGGCAATTTCGTTTTTGAACAGCTCACATGAACGATTTCAGTACATGCATACGTGTGTTGAAGATTACATATCATATTTCTGTTCCCTTGAAGTGAGTTCAAAGTGTGAAAAAGAGAGGTTGATTTATGTCAGATTTACGGTCATGTTGGTTGTATTGTTTCCTTTGATCAGAAAAGCGACATGCATGATGGTGTATACTCATGTGTTTCAAAAATGTTTTACCTTTCTTTTCACCTGCATATCGAACCATTTGACTTCTGGATCTGTTCTCTGGCATCCGCCGGCTCTTACTTTTTGCTAACATACATGATAGGAGAGAAAGATAGTGAAAGGAGATGGATAAAGTTAGAGATGACTATAGTACAAATAAAGAAAAGAGATGCTCGACGGTATATAGAAGGTGAAGCACCGTTACAGAAAAAGACGTACAGTATGAGAGAAAATGAATTGAAATATGCTATGGTGTGTACAACATTTATTTAAAATAAGACACTATGAAATAATATGGACCTTGGAAACGAAATAAAAACAATTTTTGAGACAGTAAATGTTACTACCTAATATTGTAGCAGCCGACATATGTATTTAAAGTAGAGATATGTCAACTTCAGGCCTCATTGGTTTGCACGTGAGATTATGTTTAAACCTTATCACTTAATTAACTGGTGAAATAAAGCTCCCTGTCGTTTGGCTGATGACATAGATATATATTTAAATATGTATAAAATAGCAGTTATACAGTGCGGAGAGCGTGGCTACTGGTAGTGCATTGGACCAAGCATCGAGGGGGTGCGGGGTCCTCGGAACTACCTACTTTATCCGCATATAAACTTAGTACTCATTTGAACAAGAACATATTCCACGAGAGGCCCTCAAACATAATAAAACAATTATGTGCAATATTCATATCAATGCACTAAATAACACAATGATTGTTTAATTTGTAAGAACATGTTCACAGTTGATGTAGTACAATAGTGGGTGGGGACAGACAGGTTGTCAGACGACACATTACTTAAGAATCAGACGAAAAGCTGTGTTAGATAAACATAGAAACTATTGATTAGTTAAGGAACCTGTTTATTCGTACTGTGCTAGTCACTACTAGATACAAAACGTTAACCATACCGCTATGTATCTGTAAGAAAACAAGAGTAGTCACACTTAAATAGGTAAACATGTAAGGCCATAATAAATTAATTGCTAGATTATCATCCTCGTCCGTCACCTAATTTTCATGCCGTCCCGGCCATTTTTATTTTCATAAAAAATAAAAAAAATAAAAAAAATTTTGTTCGAAAACATCAAATTTTAAAAATAAAAATAAGAAATAAAATTGTCCCGCCCTCCCAATTTTTATGAAAAATTTGGATGATAATCTAGCAGTTAATTTATAATGGTTTAAACAATATTGATATTTGCTATAATGACAGAAGGAAGACATTCATTTTGGCATCGTTTGTATCCGTATTCCGTATTCGCATATTATTTGTTCACGTAAAATCCTAAAAGAAAACCATCGTTATATTGGTGAATGCATAAATTTGCACTGTGTAGATAGATCACATGTACATATATAGATAGAAGTAATTCACAAGAAATAAATCACACATATAATCACACATGTGGAGGTTCACATAACTCACACATATTATAATGCTATATAAAAATCGCACACATATATTGGTTATTAGATAGAGAGCGAGTATAGGTGTTTAGGTTTACATAGCATGGAATAAATGCGGCACAGTTTAAACAAATTTGACACACATGTCGGTATAGGATCAATCACTCGTGCATTGGTAATAAAGAATCAGTTGTGCATTGTTTGAAGGATAATACGCATGTATTGGTAAAAAAAGAAAGAGAAAATAATCACTCGTGCATTGATAAAACAAATATCACAATGTAAATATTGTCAAAAAGGGGACCACTCCAAGATCAATGTATATTGGTAAGGGCACACGCGTTTTGTCTCACCAGCGTCCTCTTTGTTGCTTAGCAATGTCTCTTCTCGTGACCTCTTTTTGTCCTGCCGGTATGGCATCTCTGAAACGGTTCTCACGGGGATTAAAGTGCGTTAAAGGCCATTCAAGTATACAAAACACTAAAAGATAGTTGTTTATATTACTATTTTTATAACAGTTCAAACACATTGTATGTTATAATTGCGGCGGTCGATCTCAGTATGAATCTGACTAAAACCTCGTCCCTTCTGCAACTAATTGCCACTTTCTGTCGTTAACATACAACGGTAACGGAGGATAGTCGCTAAATACAACGTTTATCGTTAAACATACGTTGCCGCACACAAGTGATGGACGCGCTTGCATTCCTGTTGTACTGCTGTTCAGACAGATCAGTTACAACTTTGGAACCGAAAGGTCAAGGATAAAGGTCAACATACAAAACATACAAAACAAATAGTTATTGAGAAACGGTGTCGACCTGATTTAGATGGAACCATCATCACTAGGGTATCTTAACGGCCACTCAATTTGAACATGAACACAGGCCTACATACAGTTAAAAGGTAAACAAAAGACAACAAAAACAAAACGTTGTCAATCGGACCAGAAGAGTCATTGATACCATTTTACTGTCAAAATGTGTTTACCAGAGCAAGAAATCATTCGTACGTTCTTCCGATAAACTTGTCACAATTAAGTTATGTTGAAAAGCGATATTTTGTCATGTGTACACGTCTCAATACAAGTTTTGTTAATTGTATTATAATTAGTTTTACGCTAGGGCGAGAAAAACAAAAGTAAACAATGTAGTTAATGCCCAAAGCAATGTTTCTGTAGCGGAGTGGGCAACTTGGGTATTGACGAACCTAGTTAATGCCCATAGCAATGTTTCTTTAACGGAGGGGGCAGCTTGGGTATTGACGAACCTAGTTAATGTCCAAAGCAATGTTTCTGTAGCGGAGTCGGCACCTTGTTTATTCGCGTAGCTAGCTCGTGCCTAAAATAATGTTTCTGTAGCTGAATGGGCAACTTGGGTATTAACAAACCTAGTTATGCCCAAAGTAATGTTTCTGTAGCGTAGTCGGCGACTTGTTTATTCGCGTAGCTAGTTCTTGCCTAAAACAATGTTTCTGTAGCGGAATGGGCAACTTGGGTATTGACGTAGCTAGTTCGTGCCTAAAGCAATATTTCTGTAGCGGAATGGGCAACTTGGATATTGACGTAGCTAGTTAATGCCCAAAGCAATGTTTCAGTAGCCGAGTGGGCAACTTGGGTATTGTTGACAAACCTAGTTAATGCCCAAAGCAATGTTTCTGTAGCGGAGTCGGCGACTTGTTTTTTCGCGAAGCTAGCTCGTGCCTAAAACCATGTTTTTGTAGCGAAATGGGCAACTTGGGTATTGACGTAGCATGTTAATGCCCACAGCAATATTTCTATGACAGAGTGGACAACTTGACTACTGGCGTGACGGGTTTCGTCATGGTGTATTATGGTACATGTACTTGGTTTTTTTTTTGCCTGATTAACACATTATAAGTAGACATGACGGCACATTTAGTTTCCTTATGACAAAAGACAGCTTTTCCACCGAGTAACTGGCAAATGTTCTCGTCATAAATTGTATTTACCAGTTAGTTGGAACTTGAACCAAGGCTTTAGTTCTGAAAGGTTAGCTACATGTACTTCGAGACATTGTCGTCAACTGCTTGTCCTCCCTATCCATGTGTTAATATTTCAACAATGGTAGCTAGTCCATACTGTACCACGTTCAGCTCACTTTATAAATGGCATTCTTTAATTAAACCGATCGCAGTTTATGTTTGCATATGCCAGATAAGGAATGCGTAACAAGATAAATTGACTCCGCACATGTTTTTCCCACTTATATAACAAGCACTATTCTCACTGCTGCTGACCCAAACTTGATATTGTGATGTTGGTCATGTTACTGATTATGGTGACGACAAAAATGACGGAATCGATGCGGCTTATTTAATATAAATTTAATTCGTATTAGTTGTTTGTTTGTTTTTTTCAACTGAAATGTGTCATAAATGATGGCCAGTTCATGTTTGATGCAGAAATGCAATGTGCATAAACCCATAAACAGCATCGTGTGGAGCTATGAAGGTAGCATCGTGGGGAGCTATGACGGTAGTAACGTGCGGAACTATGAAGGTAGCGACGTGCGGAACTATGAAGGTAGCTACGTGCGGAACTATGAAGGTAGCGACGTGCGGAGCTATGACGGTAGCAACGTGCGGAACTATGAAGGTAGCTACGTGCGGAGCTATGAAGGTAGCGGCAGTTTCTTGTTGGCCGCTCTGTCCATACATAAAGAACCCGAAAATGAAGTGATAGTTTTTGATATATTGTTATATGTATTGTGCTTTAACAAACTCTGAATAAATTAGATTGTGTGTGGGTGGAGGCGAAAGGGGGGGGGGGGGGGTGAATTTAGCACTTAGCATAGTAAAACCGTCAAAAAAATATATTATTGACGACGGGAAATTGGTTATAATTGAAATCAATGAAAGTATTTTTATCTTATTATATCAGATAAATGTATAATGCAGATATGACTTGGCTAACGATGAAGGGATATTGATCTAATTGAGAGTATTAGTTAACAGGGTTTTATGGACAAATAAACCTTTGTTTTGGTCCGGTGCTGCTCTTTTCCGCTGTGTTGTAGATGTACTAGTAAATAATTGATTAATCAGTCTCTTATACAATGTCTATATTATATACGTCAACAGATATTGAGGGAAGTATAACATTTTGCAGGTGTTTATACATATATATGAATATACATAGCTATACATATTTAACAAGTAAGCGCTACATAGAAACGCGACGACTCCGTTGTTGGTGTGCTTGGTAGGAATATAAACACGGGGTGTTCTGTAACCTTTGAAAAATCATCCCATATGTTTTATAGTGTTTGTTGCTCGGTTATATCATATAATTATAATGGATTGTAAGGTTAAGTCTGATTGCCAGTCAACCAGAAAGACAAACAGACAGACAGACAAAGGGTAGAACTAACAGACAGGAGACAGACGGACGGACGGCGGACGGACAGATAGAAAATATCACTGTTAAAGTACGCGAAATAATCAGAGACATAGGTCTTACCACTCCTGCTTGTCGACAAGAGAGTTGGTAATTTGATTACTCAGCGTTAAACACAAGTTCATACTGATACAAATAATTAATCTGTTTTGTATTGAATTTCTTTTGTGAAATACTTCACGAAAATCAATTCTAACTTATAGACGTATTATTGATATACTAGCTTGTACGCAAAGTTCTTTGAAGCACTGCCGGTGATAATATGTGTTATAAATAACTAACTCCGTAATCTGTACTGAAAATTTCCATCAAAGACAATTTGAAATTATTCGCAATTTACTTCATAAATATAAAAAATACAGACAGATAACGGTAAGATATTAATGTAGATGTTCAAATTATAACCTGCTGTCTTGACATGCGATCTGCAAAGTTCAATTATTTAAATAACGTTTGTTGAAACATAAATGAACTTTTTATCTCTAGTTCACCGCGATTGACCGAAGACTATTACATAAAGTGTGAAAACAAAACGATAAAGAACTGACATAGTTGGCAAGTTGCTTAAATCTGAGGGTTGTAAATGCAAGATCGATATTCCCGATTGGGTTGACAGGAGATAATGTGCTAGACACTACACGACGAACGAGAACACTTGCTGCTTTATTATAATAATTACAAAACTGGGTATGGGTTTCTCAAATGTCTTGTAAAATATATATAAAGAGGTTAAAGGGTCACTTAGTCGTATTGTCGAATATTTTAATGGCTTCCACGGAAGAAAAACAGAAAAAGCAACATTGTACCAACACTAAATGTTTACATAATGCTTTCATTTCCACCCAAATCACTACTACCACCACCACCAGCATCACCATCATTATCATCATTATCATCATCATCATAGTTGTCGTCGTCATAATGAACAGCGGCATATTTTCGTTTATATATTAACTGATATATGATTCAGTTACATTTATTCGTTTACATTCAAAGATAAAAATAAATTTACATATTGACTCATATTATATAGAGCTCTGTAATTTTAATCAAATAAAATATATAAAAATTTATGTACATACTTAATTAATGTTATAAGTTTACGGATTACTATTTTAATACAGATCAAAGGATATAATACGATATAGCAGTTAATGCTATCACATAGCTCTATATGTTAACCAATATTCCTTGTTCGGGCTAAAAGCCAATTTACATAGATTTTCATTGAAGTATCAATACGTATTGTAAAGTGTCGAAACATTTTCAAAAGATTATCTATATCCGCATAATCGCACCCACTCGACGGTATAATATATATGCACGTACATATACATGTATGTAGGTTTACTTTAAAATTTAAATACCGTTGACTTTAAACCTACTGTTGGAAAAATATAACATTAATAAATTCTTCGATTTTATAGAATTGTTGAATATATGATTTTATAGAAGTTTTACCTTGCACTGCCGCCATACTTTCCAATTCTGTACGCTCTCCGCCCGATTAAATATCCAATTATTATGCTAGCATTAACTACTGTGATAGATAATGGTTAAGAGTCATTGATAAAACACATGGTGCAGAAATATGGCGGGACGGATAAATAATAGCGTCACGGCGTTACATGGCAACCGACCTCACTACCGGCGCGATCACGTGACGTTCTTTTGTGTCCTGTGAAAGTGTAAAACACATAATACCTCTGTTTAAGTTGAATATTAAAAGTCGGAACGTTTGCGGTGGTTTGCGGTTGCCAAATTTTAATATCGTAGAAAATATAATCAATAAACATTGTAATCGATATGGGGCAAGTATTAAATTTGATATATAATGACAGTTTGTTGTACGGGATGAAATATGATAGAAAAGTATCGGTACGTGCTTCGATAATGGGGACCATTTTTGTAAATATGCCATTGTATGTTGTATTTGTTTCACGGGAATCGTATTTTTTTTTAATTTTTATTTTCGATCTTCCTAGATGATCGATGAGCGATTGATATATATACATGAGTGGTAAAACAATAATCCGATGTTATAAAACGGTAACGGTGGTATAGTGGTAGTGCGTCCGCCTCACATTCGGAATGTCGTAGGTTCGATCATCGACCGGGTCATACCAAAATAATTGAAAAATGGTACTGTGTTTATAATTAAATAGAAGCAATATAGTTTGGAGGAGTGGTGAATGAGGAACCGAAATGAACGTGTATCATCACTATGGAAGTTGAGCGGTGCGTTTCTTTATCCCGTTTGTCAGAGCCATCGTCTTCGTCCGACTGGCATTCCCTGTCTGTACTTAAAACTACTTCGTTGAAAATATCCGTATTGCCAATCTCTATCATTGCTACACTGAACTGAACTATAGTGTAAAGTATGACTTCAGCGTTTATTGTAAATAAGTACAAACTATAGTGTATATAAGTATAGTGTAAAGTATGACTTCAGCGTTTATTGTCAATAAGTACAAACTATAATATATATTAGTATAGTGTAAAGTACGACTTCAGCGTTTATTGTAAATAAGTACATACTATAGTGTATAAAAGTATAGTGTAAAGTACGACTTTAGCGTTTATTGTAAATAAGTACAAACTATAGTATATATTAGTATAGTGTAAAATACGACTTCAGCGTTTATTGTAAATAAGTACAAACTATAGTTTATATAAGTACAATGTTAAGTATGACATCAGCGTTTATTGTAAATAAGAACAAACTATAGTATATATTAGTATAGTGTAAAGTACGACTTCAGCGTTTATTGTAAATAAGTACAAACTGTAGTGTATATTAGTATAGTGTAAAGTACGACTTCAGCGTTTATTGTAAATAAGAACATACTATAGTGTATAAAAGTATAGTGTAAAGTACGACTTCAGCGTTTATTGTAAATAAGTACAAACTATAGTTTATATCAGTACAATGTTAAGTATGACTTCAGCGTTTATTGTAAATAAGTACAAACTATAGTTTATATAAGTACAATGTTAAGTATGACTTCAGCGTTTATTGTAAATAAGTACAAACTGTAGTGTATATAAGTATAGTGTAAAGTACGACTTCAGCGTTTATTGTAAATAAGTACAAACTGTAGTGTATATTAGTATAGTGTAAAGTACGACTTCAGCGTTTATTGTAAATAAGAACAAACTATAGTATATATTAGTATAGTGTAAAGTACGACTTCAGCGTTTATTGTAAATAAGTACAAACTGTAGTGTATATTAGTATAGTGTAAAGTACGACTTCAGCGTTTATTGTAAATAAGTACATACTATAGTGTATAAAAGTATAGTGTAAAGTACGACTTCAGCGTTTATTGTAAATAAGTACAAACTATAGTTTATATTAGTATAGTGTAAAGTACGACTTCAGCGTTTATTGTAAATAAGTACAAACTATAGTTTATATAAGTACAATGTTAAGTATGACATCAGCGTTTATTGTAAATAAGTACAAACTGTAGTGTATATTAGTATAGTATAAAGTATGACTTCAGCGTTTATTGTAAATAAGTACAAACTGTAGTGTATATAAGTATAGTGTAAAGTATGACTTCAGCGTTTATTGTAAATAAGTACAAACTATAATATATATTAGTATAGTGTAAAGTACGACTTCAGCGTTTATTGTAAATAAGTACAAACTATAGTTTATATAAGTATAGTGTAAAGTACGACTTCAGCGTTTATTGTAAATATGTACAAACTATAGTTTATATAAGTACAATGTTAAGTATGACTTCAGCGTTTATTGTAAATAAGTACAAACTGTAGTGTATATAAGTATAGTGTAAAGTATGACTTCAGCGTTTATTGTAAATAAGTACAAACTATAATATATATTAGTATAGTGTAAAGTACGACTTCAGCGTTTATTGTAAATAAGTACATACTATAAATGTATATAAGTATAGTGTAAAGTATGACTTCAGCGTTTATTGTAAATAAGAACAAACTATAGTATATATTAGTATAGTGTAAAGTACGACTTCAGCGTTTATTGTAAATAAGTACAAACTATAGTTTATATAAGTACAATGTTAAGTATGACATCAGCGTTTATTGTAAATAAGAACAAACTATAGTATATATTAGTATAGTGTAAAGTATGACTTTGGCGTTAATGTAAATTAGTACAAACTATAGTGTATATAAGTACAATGTAAAGTACGACTTCAGCGTTTATTGTAAATATGTACAAACTAAAGTGTATATATAAGTACAGTGTAAAGTACGACTTCGGCGTTTATTGTAAACAAGTACACACTATAGTATATATAAGAATAGTGTAAAGTATGACTTCATCGTTTATTGTAAATAAGAACACACTATAGTATATATAAGTACAATGTTAAGTATGACTAAAGCGTTTAATGTAAATAAGTACAAACTATAGTGTATATATAAGAACTGTGTAAAGTATGACTTTAGCGTTTAATGTAAATAACTATAGTTTGCGTAAGTACAATGTAAATAATGTATTTTAATGTAAATAAGTACACACTATAGTTGACATAAGTATAATGTAAATAATGTCTGTTTATGTAAATAAATACACGCTATAGTTGACATAAGTATCATGTAAATAGTGTCTGTTAATGTAAGAAGAAAAGCACACACTAAAGTTGACATAAGTATCATGTTAATAATGTCTGTTTATGTAAAGAAGTACACTATAGTTGACATAAGTATCATGTAAATAATGTCTGTTTATGTAAATAAGTACACACTATAGTTGACATAAGTATCATGTAAATAATGTATGTTTATGTAAATAAGTACACACTATAGTTGACATAAGTAGCATGTAAATAATGTCTGTTGATGTAAATAAGCACACACTATAGTTGACATAAGTATCATGTAAATAATGTATGTTTATGTAAATAAGTACACACTATAGTTGACATAAGTAGCATGTAAATAATGTCTGTTGATGTAAAATAAGCACACACTATAGTTGACATAAGTATCATGTAAATAATGTCTGTTTATGTAAATAAGTACACACTATAGTTGACATAAGTAGCATGTAAATAATGTCTGTTGATGTAAATAAGCACACACTATAGTTGACATAAGTATCATGTAAATAATGTATGTTTATGTAAATAAGTACACACTATAGTTGACATAAGTAGCATGTAAATAATGTATGTTAATGTAAATAAGCACACACTATAGTTGACATAAGTAGCATGTAAATAATGTATGTTAATGCAAATAAGTACACACTATAGTTGACATAAGTAGCATGTAAATAATGTCTGTTAATGTAAAAAAGTACATACTATAGTTGACATAAGTAGCATGTAAATAATGTCTGTTAATGTAAATAAGAACAGTAATTAAACACGAGTATAACTTACTGACGTATTGGATCGTCAGTTGTCTCGGCGTCCTTCTTCTTTTTGGCGCTAAAGACATCTTAGTTTGCTGTGATGTTGAGCAGATTGGTAAGCAGATAACAAACACTCGCGTGTTTCGTTTCTATGGTAATGACAGTATTAAAATAAATATAAATACGAATGAAATATAATCATTTTTCCTGGCAGTGTAAGAAGCGATAATATAAATCCAATCACATTTCCACGAATTTCAAATGCCGTCCTTCTCCACAGAAATTTGACTGAGTTAGTCCAATTAGTATATATGCATCTAGCAAAGGTTCCAACCTAGCTTGCAAAATCCAGATTGGCTTTGACTCCAACAATATCTTTGAGATTATCTTTTTTGTCACGAAGATGATCGCTTCAGATTGAAACAATACATATGTTTATATTTCGGGTATTAATGACAAAATCATGGTCACTCGATTAATTTGGCGGTGGCGTTTTCTTTGTGGGATATTGGAAGAAACTCAAATGGTTGAACCAGTGTGATCTGCTATCCGGCATTTTTAATGACTGATACGATAAGGGTTAACGTAGATTATAATGCGATAACTAAAAATATGAAGCGGCACATCTAGTAAACAATAAACCAATAAATATAATTATTAAATCGTCCCTGTGTAGGTCGGCCTTGACTGAAACAATTCTGAATTTGGTTTTGGAAAATGTTAATTGGCGAAAATGGTACATTTTATATGATATGCATTTGATGTGGTAACCCCAGACATTACCTAAGTCGCCTTAGTACATAAAAACATAAAATGCCGCAAGCGCACGTAGCATGTATGCAATCTGTTTATATGCGATTGGTTTTATGAAATAAATAGATCGTGCTGGTAATTTTAACGGACTTTAAGGCAATTTTTAAACACATAACAGGTTATATATGACATCAAGTTTTATAGGTGGGCGAAGATCTCAAAATGAATCTGAGTAGGACAACCATCTTTCCGCAAATAATTTGGGACACTTTATTTATACAAAGCTGGACTCGATGCGCTGCTCGCAGGGTACAGTTCCGTAGCTCATAGATCAAATATGAAAATTTAAAAAATGCAAATAGGAAGTTCAGTGTGCTGGAAGCATAACTCTTTCTTCTGTTTTCGCAGAATTATTCCCCTTTGTTATTTTCTCTTGTTTGGAGCATACCTTGAAGAGTTTTTAAGTGAATGCTATGAAACTGCATACAGTGATAGAGAACATTGACAGGAAGTGGACAGTGCACGAATTTGCTTCAGTGGGAGGATTGGCCATGTCCAACAAGGCTCTTGTTAAGATATCAATATGCTTTATTAAAATTAAAATGTTTTATAATATATAATTTGATTTTCATGAAATTTTCTGGATAGGTTTCTAACCTGAAACATATCTTTTGAACCCAATCGTCAAGGTCACATTTCCAAAAAAATATAAAAATGGTCTCTGCCTAGGAATTATATAGATATAATCCTTGTCTCGGCATATTAATTTGAGCTTGTCTCGGCACATTGATTTGAGTTCCCTCAAGATATTTTGATTACATGCCGGTATTGCAGATCTTTACCTCAAAAAAAAGTTTGGGATTGCTTTTGAGCCATCGGGCAATGGTCGTTAATTCTAAAAATAATGACACATGTTCATTTCCTTTTGTATGTAATGATACATTTCACGCAAATACAATAAAATAATATAATTTCTATTTTAAAATTATACTTTCAATCCGGTAAGTTGATCGTTTGATAAAACAGTGCAGGTTTAGGAATTGTAATGAAAATAATATGCTCACGCAAGGCGTTATATACAAGTCCTTGGCCCAGGCGGGGCATATATTGTTTCATGCACATTCACATCTTCATTGCTACTAAAAGTTTGTCTGTGGCTGTCGGAGAATGCCCTAGTTATATGTTCTTCTGCTCTTTTTTTCAGTTGAGGACGCATGTGGAACGTGGCGGCAGGTCTGCTGCAGTCCAGTAAGTCACGCGGAGTTAAGGGGTCTCCCTGTATCCGGCAAGTCATCTCATCAGGATCGACGAGTCACCCGAAAGTACGAGGCAGCACGGAAAAATGGCCATTACGAGAAGTCACCGGAAATGTTGAATGGTGATGAAACGGAAGTGAGCCGTCCAGGTAAATTACAAGCCATTTTGTCTGCGTGGTGCTAACACACCATGTTTAATGTTATTTTATATTACCCACAAGTGTCAACGTGTGATTCTGGTTAAATCTTTGGCAATATTCTCTTATGTATCGGATAGCTGAATACTTTGAATAAGATTCGTTCAACTTAACAAATGATACATTTCAAGGTGAAGTCGGAACTGCTGATGTCGATGTACGTAGATCTTTGGCATATTTCCATACACGTGGAGTATAAATCCTGATGTATGACTGTACTACTTGCAAGCGTACATACATGACCAATTTCGTCATCCTTTGCCATTCCGAATGCTGCACTTGTCAATATTTAGTAGGGCACCTTTAGATCCAATACTTATACGCTGTTGTTGTATGTTTACAGTGTCACTGAGTCGAGTGCGTAGGAAACTGCATTTCGGTAGAAAGCCTCCAAAGAACCGTGAAGCAAGTGTTCTGTAATACGTCTGTTGTAAGTATCGTCTGCCGACGTTCACATGACGTCATCTACGCTCCAACGCCAGCGGACATTAATCACCATGCTTTGGAAGAGAATCGAATATCCAGTCGATGCTCCTGGAAAGTAGATGAACTCTTATCTTTCATAAAAGAAAATGCAGATCTTACATGAGTTTTATCCGGATTTGAACATTTAAGGCTACTCTACGATATTCCGTAAGGTCACAATTTGTGTTTATCTAATGTTTTGTGACTGTTGATCTCTTTTTCCTCCAGATCAGACAGTTCACTCTTTGGTCTATGGCTTGGTAATGGTTCTTTAAGGCCAATGTTTAGAGACTTTGTTTTTATGATACTTTGTGTCAGTGACTTAACTTGCACTTAATGAAGTCACTGTTTGTGTCGGGACAATACCTTTAAAGCTATCGAATGTTTTTTAATAAAAACTTAAAAAAATGTCTTATTCATAACTTACGTTCAAGAAATGTGAATTTTATTTCCGTATTTGACTATTTGTGTACCATTTAATTTTTAGTCTGTTTTCCGCTCACAAACAATTGGTCTACATGCTTAGTATCGTTTTTAAGGAGCGCGTGGTCTGGTGGAAGAACTTCAGATCCAAGATCAAAGGGTCATGGGTTTGATCCCACGACAGTCATATGTTGTATCGTTCAGCAAGGTGCTTTATATTTATGTGCTTCATAAAGGTTCTACCCACGAATACGTTGTGTATAAGAATGTTCCTTAATTATGTAAAATAAGTACAGATAAACTAACTACATGTACAGAGAAGTTCAGCAGGAGATTTCATGTTCAACACCGATTGTTGACACTTAAAGCATGTTAATTCATGTGCTGGGTTTTGTATTCTAAATATTCATTTGGACTACACACTATGTGGATTTTCTCCAAATCTGGATGTATTGCTAGTTTTTTTAAGGCAGGATAAGCTTGCAACAGTTGTTGCCCTTGTTGAGAATTTTGAACAAAAGTTTATTTCATTGTTTCCACAACTGTTTAACTATATAACACATGGCCGTGATGGGGGATCAAACCTTCAACCCTCAAATCCTTGAACTCACCACTAGACACTGTGCTCTGCAATTAATACATCTGAATGAATAGACGAAAAGTCGATATCATGGCCACAGAATTTATTTCTTTATAATTATTTGTGAAAAGTTGACTGACAGACAATCAGCTGCTTGTATGGGCCAGATTAGCTCAGTCATAAGCGCATCTAATGTCAATCCGGGGGTTGTGAGTTCGAATCCCCGCTCAGCCACAATCTCCGTGATGTTTGATATACGACATTGCGTCTCATTATCATTCGTCTCTCACCGCTGATTCAAATGGGAAAGTTATCATTTACTTGTGGAAATGTGTGTGCCCGAGTACTGGGTAACCTTCCAGGATCTCAGAAAGGTTAGGTTAACTTATCATCTTTTAGCCCTCGATGGCATGAAAATGACGCTAAATATTCAATCAATCATTTGTAAGGAATCAGGTCACTTGATGTATTTAAAGCACACCTGTGTTGGACCTGTACAGTATGTACTTTTCCCATTTTGAGATGCTGTTTTATAGATAACTATATTTTTATGATATTTTGACCAAAGTTATACCACCATATTATCTTGCCTTTTTTATGACCCTTGAATCATCTTTATTTGGCACAGCCTACGATTGTCACTGGTGAAAATGTACTGTCATTTATGTCTTTTTGTTTTTTAACATCATATTTAAGTTCTTCAAACCAAGTCACAGAGAGTGTGTATATACTGTTCGAAGTCATAGGAAGGTTGTATATATTTTACAGGATAATGTAGTATAGATATAAGATTGTTAATTAGTTGCTATTTGTTCTTGAAATTTGTTATTGTTATGTTGTTCTTTTTTTAAATTTTTAAGCTCATTTTTTTAATATTTTTAAGCACATTTTTCATGTGTTTTATACATTTTTACTTGTCTATTTGAAAGAAAATGAAAAGCTAATGTCATGGTGTCATCATGGTTGCCATGGTTATTTTTATATCAAGCTAAGTTTGGGTTTGAATTGATTTACTTTTTTCTTTCAAATCTTTTTTGTACTTTCGTTATAGTATTGTTTCTTTTTACTGATTAACATCATGTTAAAAAATTAAAATCACTGACCTTGACCTACTTAATAAACTATTTGGATGATAATCTCATCTATTAATGGATTTTTAAGGAATATAAGTATTATGCTTAATGTGTATAAGTATTTACTAAAGAAGAAATTCTCATTTCCATACTTTTACACTTTGTAACACAAATACAGCAATAACAGGTGAGCATCTGCACCTGCTTGGCAAGCTCTTGTTTACTGTCATGTTGCTCATATTTGTACCTTGTACAATAGTTAGTGGTGTGTATCAGATGTTAGTTACTGGTATTAAGTTTTTTATTTGAAATATTCTGAATAAACCATTATTTCATTTATCACTTTTTGCACATTTGGCCAAATTGAAATTATAAGGGAACAATAATTATGATAAAGTCTATATGAAATGTAAAATAATTGTTATGGAAGCAGATTTACACAAGCTTCTAGGCTTTTTTTCTGTATCTTCTCCACATAATTTGTTAAACGTATAACTATGCTTTATTGTTAAATGTATGCTAAAATATGTACTAATGTGAATAAAATATTGTTTAAACTTAAAGCTACCAATTAGAGTGTGCCATTTTCTGTGCAAGATAATGTTAACAACAATAGTGTATCAGTCACATTTTGAAAACGAGTATTGAAACCAACAACAATAACAAAGGTATTGATTACAAAAAGCAATAGTAGTTAGTTAACTAAACTTAGATACACACAAATGAAGAGATATGTTTTGTAATATAAATCTTAAATGATTATGTCAGTGGAACAGCTCAATGTCATTCTATACCACATGGATAAAATTATCAATCTGAAACGATTGGCATGGCGTAGAATTTGTCTCATTTAAAAAGGATATAGGTCTGTTGATCTTTTTGTATTTTATCTTGTGCTATATAATTCTGCCAATTATTATGAATGTTTGATAAAATGTAATTTATCAGGCAGCTTAAATTTATGTGTCAGTACAAACAAATCAGTGATTTGGTTTGATAAATTTATGTCTGTTTTTTTTAAATATAATACAAAGTAAAGGTCCTCCACAGCCAAGTGGTCTAAGGCACTCTGCCTTATGAACATTGACCTCTTGGTGCTGTGGTTGCGGGTTTCGAGTCCCATTTGGTCAAAAACTTTATGAAAAAATTTGACAGTTACTTGCGGAAGGACAATGGTTCTACTCAAGATTCCTTCTAAGGTTTTCCTCCTCTTGTAAAACTGGATATGTTGTATACAACCTGTAATATAATATATTAAACCAAGAAATCAGATGAATGAACACAGAAGAGTCTCATGTTCATACCTGTAATTCTATAAAATCTATCAGATTTTACACCATTTATTTCTTCTATGCTTCAACCTGATAAAAAGATAAAATCAGGCACTTAAAATGGCAATTTTTATTTGAACTTCATAGGTACAACATTTATTATAGTTATTCAAGTGTTCTATTAGTTTATATTAATTTATTTTTAGCTTGATTGCAAAGAAAGCTCAGCTTATATGAACCGCTCTTGATTTCGTTTTTTAGGTAGAATCAGTAGTGAGTATTGTTTTTACGGAGGCAGCGTGTCCAACTAGGGATCCAATCCGTAGCACCTGGCATGAGTGGCCAACACCCTATAAACAACACTACCACCCAGCTTAAGTGCTCTATTTGGTGTATTCACTTATAATTTATGTCATGGATACTATTTGGAATACACAAAATGTGCTATTCTATGTTTGTACAGTTTCAAAAATACTTTTCACTTGATACATTACAAAACATATTTCTAGTGTTAAGATCGGGTTCTTTGTGGTATTTTGGTATTATTAATGTTGATCATTTTTATAATATATAATCTGTGCAATTTTATTCATAATTCTTGATTAGTCATGTATAAGAATACATTTCAAAACGTCAGTTTGTTCAATACTAAAACACTTTTTTCACCATTTAGCTAGTTTTTATGGGACATGACAATGTGTTTGCCTTTTATACAGAAACCTTGGGTTTGAAACTCTGTTGAAACAACTGTTTTATTGTCAGATTTTATGACATACATTGTAATAATTCATAATGATGTCACCTTTTTTTTTTTAAATCCGTTTCAGAAATTTTTTATAGTGTATTAACTATTTGTGATAAAGTATAGGTATTTGTTTTTAGTTAATTTCTAAGAATATGACAATTTTTGGAAGATGAATATGTAATTTGTTTTGCATTCTTAAAATATCCGCATGCTCATGGTAAAACACTGCATTTACATTATACTTTTTAGTTGTTTCCATTTTCGTATAAATCATATTATGAAATACTGAAAGAACATTTTTAATCAGTTTTGTTTAGCAATCAATAAGTTCTATCACCAAGGAGATACATTGTGCTCACAATGGCTATGGTTAGAGCATAGGTAAGTTGGCTGCTAAGGCTAGTATTTCTGACATTTACTTTTTGTCATTAAACCCAACATAGTCGATCTTTGGTTAGGCGATGTCCACTGTCACTTATTAGCTAGACTATGACCCTTGTTGATAAATTTTTATATGTTCTAAAGTTCTGAATTTCTACACCTTTAATTGCATAAAGTCATCTACACTGGGACAGACCTCACAGAGGGACAGGCCTCGTTGAGATGACCTGTTCTTGTTTCGGGTTAATTACTGAAATGTCAAGGTTATTTAAGTCAAATATTGAAAATCATGTCTGTCAGGTGACATTGTTTTTGTGGAACCAAGGGATTAGAACAGATCTGTTGTCATTTGCTTATTTTGTTGTGTTTTTTTTTATTAGTAATAAAACATTCAATCACATACATGCAGTATAATCTTTCCTGTTTTTGAACTGTTAACATGTAAACAGATAATTGCATGAAATAATAATGAAAAAAAAAATAAGAATTTTAATTTTGTTTCTCATTTGTTATTTTTGAAACTACAAATCTCTAATTATGATAGCAAACATTTACATGAACACATGTTTTAGTAGACTTGTGTTACTGAACTTCTAACACATTTACAATGGAATGAATGAATGAACAGGGTAATATACGGCGTACCAACACATAGGTTATTCAAGGCCAACAGGAATGAAGATTCCAGGTTCACTCTACATGTATAAAAATAAAAAATTAACATACAGATTAAACAATTCAGCTCATTAAATGAATATGCAGAATGAACCTAGAACCTTGATACCGGAAGAACTACTCAAATTGTTGCTTCTTACAACATGCATAAGCCACAGCGATACTATTCTTGCCATCCGAGTGATATATGGCTCCCTGGAACCATACAGGGGTTGGTAATTTAACCATTATAATGAACATGACAAAAAAGGATAAAATGAACACGACACCCATTTGGAGGATTCTTACCCCTCTGCAGAGATAGGACCGTCCTTTTGCAAGTAGCTGGCAAGCTTTCTCACATGTTTTTGGAGGGAGAGGGACTAAAACCTATGACCTCAATGTAGAGGTGATATTGAGACAGCACCTTAGACCACTTGGTCATGGAGGACCCATCCACTTGTATATTATAGTTGTGATGCAGGCTCAAGTGCTCTGGTGTGTAGATTAAACAGTGTGACAATAGAAGACTTGCTGGTAAATAAATAATCGAGAAAAACACAAGCTATCAGATGTCATTTATTGTTGAAATAATAAACATTAAAACATCAATGACAGTAGACAATAGGCTTTGCCGACTATAACACAATGAGCAATACAAGTGTTTGTCCTAGGTCGGAGGGAATGTTCACCCACTGAATCCATCCATACTATTTGGAAATAAAAACATTTATATAACAACCTTAATTCTTGCCAATTTATAAAGACGGCAAAAAAAAAATCTATTACTTACTAGCTATTTACTTAATCATGTTTGCTAACATCCTTAACAAAAATTAATGGTTTCGTTCACACAATGTTGCACTGGACACACACAATTGCAATTATGGCCACTTATTTTATAATTTTACCCCAAAAAAAGGACTACAAATTACAGGTATCTGTCTGCACAATATATATTTAGTGCCTAATGGGTACTACAATGGATACGAATGAAAATGTGACAAAAGATTACTAAACAGCTTCGGAAGAAATTCATAGTCAACTTGCCTGTTTTGGCTAATGTTTGTTCAAGTCAAATTTACGGCTCTGTCATTATATTAGAGGTACGTGTCTGGATACAACTACCACCCAGGTTAGATACAACTACCGTACCACTCAGGTCGTGTTTGACAAATGGACTTTGTTAAACAAAACAACTATACAAATAAACAATACCACTGGTATTCACTAGATATTTTTGTTAATAACAAGGCCTATCGCACAAATTTAACATTTATTGAGGTCAATGACTGAGAACCATATCTCCACTACTGCAAACAGCGGCAGTTGCATTTTGCATCATTGTGTACAACAGTTACAGCTGAAAAAATAAAGATGTTTTCAAATTTAGATTATATTCTCAGAGTTGTCCATATTGTTTATTATCTGTTATTTATTTCATTTGGATAATACTAGTCTGTGCTTTTCAAACTGTCTAATCAAATCATAGTGTGCCTTTCGAACTGGCTTTACCAATCATTGTGTACCTTTCAAACTGGCTGAACATGGTTTAACCAATCATAATGTACAACACTTAAGAATGATTGATACAAGTGAAATAAACATTCCAGCAGACATTTCTTCCATTTTAGTAAATTAATCAAACAAAAAAAGAAACGAAATCATAACAAACTAAGTTTATTTTTTCAACAGATTATATCACATTTTGTCAAATAATGTTTTAATAATAAAGTATGGCACATGGCACAAAACAGAGTCACATAAAACTATAACCGATGCTCTATCTAATTTTGTGAATGTCATGCGAAAAAAAGATATGAGGTATCTGAAACACGAACACTAATATTTTACAGCAAATCTCCATATCCTGATAATACAAAAGTACTGTAACCTAGCAATATGTAAAAGTGCAACTTGACAACAAAGGCAGTGTGTCTCTTCTTGATTGTGAATCACACGGGGTCAATGAAATACTTTGATAAGTGTAGAAAAGTCTCCATCAATCTGTCAATATGTTAATATCAAATCACAAAGACTACAATATTAATAACAAGAAAGGAAACAAAACATTCTTTTTAGGCTAATTTTTTTTGTTTACCAGTTGTAGTGGGAGGCCAACCAGACGACTCGTTTCTAATCATGTGCTTGAACCACTCAACAACAGAGGACCTGGAGGTAATTCATTCACACATATGTAAGAGTTATGGTTTATGAACATTGCAGTTCAAGCAACTGTTCGTCACCATGGTCATGTTTACCTAAATTGTATTCTAAAGTTTTTTTAGTTATTCCAAAGACAACTAAAAGTAACAAAAGGACATAACACTTGTACTGTCCACTTCTTGTCAATGCTTCCTATCATTGTATTCAGTTTCAAAGCATTCACTTCTGAACTTTTTAAGGTATGCCCCAAACAAGGGAAAATAAAGGGGAATAATTCTGCGAAGACAGAAGAAAGAGATGTTTCCTGCACAATGCACTTCCTCTCAATGTCCTGTATCATTATGTGAAATATCAACTAAATACCCTGAACACATTTTTTGAGCTATGTCTGGACTAGCATAATAAAATATAATAAAGGGAGATAATTCAAAAATGGACAAGGTAGAACTATAGTTCTTGGACAATGCACTTCCTCCCAATGTCCTATCATTGTGTGAAACATGAACAAAATCCCTTGAATAATTCTTGAGTAATCTTTATGACAAGTATACTAAAAGTGATAAATGGGGATAATTAAACAATTAGGGAAGGAAGAGTTATGGTTCTAAGACACTGCACTGCCCCTTTATGTTCCCTGTCTTTGTATGCATTCAGCACTTTAAGAGTTATTCCCAGGACAAACACAATAAATAACGGAAGAAAATTGTTTCAATGTCAATGTCCTCAGTCATTGTGTGAAGATTCAATAAATTCCCTTAAATAGTTTTGCAGTTATAATCCGAACAAGGAAATTTGATAAAGGTAGATAATTAAAAAAAGTAAACAAGGTAGAGTTATGGTTCTTTTACAATGCACATCCTCTCAATGTCCTCTGTTATTGTGTGTTGATTCAACAAAATCGCTCAACTAAATTTGAAGTAATGCTCCAGACAAAAGTGTTACAGACACATGCACACATGGAGACCATTACCATATCCCCCTTCGCCTTTGGCCTGGGGATAAAAAACACAGCAACTTGTTGAAAATTACTTATTATCTTATTCTGAACATTTGATATTAACCTTTATTTAGTATTCATTCATTCTGAATTACAATTAGTTTACATTTAAATTTGTCTTATCAATATTGTTTAATGGGTAAACAATATGTTGTATCAATAAATCTCAAAAGTATGTTTTTCAATCTATTCATTGTATCTAATATGTGATGTTTTTTTATGCATTAAAAAGAGATTTTCCTAAAACATGCATCCCTAAACAAAATGAATTATATCTGTGACACTTTACCTACCCTGTCCTACTCTTTCAGTCCATAGACAAAGGAGAACTAACAAACAATAAAAAAATATATACATGTTCCAATAAGAATAACCTCTCTTACTTTAACAACTAAACCACTCCAGAACAAGCACTAGGAATACTTAGTCCTCCAAATAACCCGCTTACATTCCTATTTTTTTTTCTATATTATAGGATTAAAAACACACATGGCCTTTCCAATATTTCTTCAAATTCAGTAAATTAGATGCATGTAATGTACAATATGCTAGCCAGGCCCAGTTAGCTCAGTCGATAGCACGTCACAGTCCCATTGATGATTGATATACAACATTGTACCCCAATGTCATTGATCTCTCACTGCTGATACAAGCAATGAAATTTAACAGTTACTTGCGGAGATGGGTATGCTCGAGTGCTGGTTAACCGTCAAAGATCCGAGGAAAGAGCAGTTAAGTTAACTGATCGTCTCAATTACATAAAAATATATTCTTTGATATTAATCAAAATATAAAACCTTCAAGTTTACCCAGTAGTGTAAATTGGTAAAAGGTGTTTCTTTAATCAAAAGGACACAACCTATATGAAAATATTAATCTCCAAATATTACTCTCTAAAACTTCATATTGAAGGAAGCTTCTATAGAAAATACAGATTTTATAAACCTATCTATGTCACACTAGGTTTGCAATTACGAGTACAATACATAAAATGATATTTACTTATTATTTTCAAGTGCTTATATAGAAGGATAGTACAATTTACCATAATTTAGCATAATTTTGTAAATTAATCATTCAAATTTCACATGCAACTGATTTCTTTTACATAAAATGTAAGGTATATGGAACCTTTAGATGTTTTATATTGTTATATACATGCAAAATATTGCAGTTTGAAGTAAAATTAAAAAGCACTTTTCTTGATTTTTTAGTTGTAGAATACAAATTTTGTAATCCCAAGTACTTCAAGAATTTTCAACACATTTTGATAGGAATGGTCTTATATTGCAGAGAATTCCATTGTGCAACGAAAGAATTTTAATTTGTATTTCTGAGATGAAATAATTTGTATTTCTGAGATGAATTGAAGTTAAAATATCTGAAAATGATATTCCGTGACATTTTGCCTGACTACGCGACTGTTCATCTCAATCAGTTGCTTTTCTTTCTCTATGTAAGTCCTTGTTATTTTAATATAAAACCAATATAAACAGATGGAATAAAAGTACATTTTACACTTTTTGTAATAAATGACAACAAATGTGATAAATACCGGTACAATGCCTTACATCCATACACCAGAATTCTGCCCCTTTTCAGAAGAAAACGAAATAAAGGGTCTACATAAATACTGGTGTATGTTACTGCAATTTGGACATCATATAGGTATATAATTTCAGAAACAGTGCAAGTAAAAATTTATATCACAATTGCTATGTGTCCCTTTAATAGTCAAGGTCAGATCTTGTTATAGTGTAAAGGAAAACTAGTGGTATTCATTAAAGTTATACTGCAACCAGTTTCATCAGTAAGCACATCAAACGAATGAAAGATGTTTGTTTCAGGAGTTCTGTAGAGGGCATATAATGATTCATAATCTGTTATTCCAATATCTAGATTACATTATAGCATACTCAACAATTTGCAAGGCATATATAATAAACAATGGCTCCCCAGATACGCTCATGAATTCAGTGAAAATGTGTTATTTACAGAAATTGGGATGATGAGCGACGACATAGGAGAGTGCTAAAGGAATAGTTTACTGGGCTTAACTCATACGAGCTGAAAGGTATCATCACCGGTAATCAATATAATCCCAATAATATTTACTCATATTGGATAGTTATCATTTCTGGTAATCAATACAATTCCAATAATATTTACTCATATTGGAAAGTTATCATTACCAGTAATCAATATAATTCCAATAATATTTACTCATATTGGATAGTTATCATTATCGGTAATCAATATAATCCCAATAATATTTACTCATATTGGATATTTATCATTACCGGTAATCAATATAATCCCAATAATATTAACTCATATTGGATAGTTATCATCACCGGTAATCAATATAATCCCAATAATATTTACTCATATTGGATAGTTATCATCACCAGTAATCAATATAATCCAATTATATTTACTCATATTGGATAGTTATCATCACCGGTAATCAATATAATCCAATTATATTTACTCATATTGGATATTTATCATTACCGGTAATCAATATAATCCCAATAATATTTACTCATATTGGATAGTTATCATCACCAGTAATCAATATAATCCAATTATATTTACTCATATTGGATAGTTATCATCACCGGTAATCAATATAATCCCAATAATATTTACTCATATTGGATAGTTATCATCACCAGTAATCAATATAATCCAATTATATTTACTCATATTGGATAGTTATCATTACCGGTAATCAATATAATCCCAATAATATTTACTCATATTGGAAAGTTATCATCACCGGTAATCAATATAATCCAATTATATTTACTCATATTGGATAGTTATCATTACCGGTAATCAATATAATCCCAATAATATTAACTCATATTGGATAGTTATCATTACCGGTAATCAATATAATCCCAATAATATTAACTCATATTGGATAGTTATCATCACCGGTAATCAATATAATCCCAATAATATTTACTCATATTGGATAGTTATCATCACCAGAAATCAATATAATCCAATTATATTTACTCATATTGGATAGTTATCATCACCGGTAATCAATATAATCCAATTATATTTACTCATATTGGATATTTATCATTACCGGTAATCAATATAATCCCAATAATATTTACTCATATTGGATAGTTATCATCACCAGTAATCAATATAATCCAATTATATTTACTCATATTGGATAGTTATCATCACCGGTAATCAATATAATCCAATAATATTTACTCATATTGGATAGTTATCATCACCGGTAATCAATATAATCCAATAATATTTACTCATATTGGATAGTTATCATCACCGGTAATCAATATAATCCCAATAATATTTACTCATATTGGATAGTTATCATCACCGGTAATCAATATAATCCAATAATATTTACTCATATTGGATAGTTATCATCACCGGTAATCAATATAATCCAATTATATTTACTCATAGTGGATAGTTATCATTACCGGTAATCAATATAAGCCAATTATATTTACTTATATTGGATAGTTATCATCACCGGTAATCAATATAATCCAATTATATTTACTCATAGTGGATAGTTATCATTACCGGTAATCAATATAAGCCAATTATATTTACTTATATTGGATAGTTATCATCACTGGTAGTCAATATAATCCAATAATATTTACTCATATTGGATAGTTATCATCACCGGTAATCAATATAATCCAATTATATTTACTCATATTGGATATTTATCATTACCGGTAATCAATATAATCCCAATAATATTTACTCATATTGGATAGTTATCATCACCGGTAATCAATATAATCCCAATAATATTTACTCATATTGGATAGTTATCATCACCGGTAATCAATATAATCCAATAATATTTACTCATATTGGATAGTTATCATCACCGGTAATCAATATAATCCAATTATATTTACTCATAGTGGATAGTTATCATTACCGGTAATCAATATAAGCCAATTATATTTACTTATATTGGATAGTTATCATCACCGGTAATCAATATAATCCAATTATATTTACTCATAGTGGATAGTTATCATTACCGGTAATCAATATAAGCCAATTATATTTACTCATATTGGATAGTTATCATCACTGGTAGTCAATATAATCCAATAATATTTACTCATATTGGATAGTTATCATCACCGGTAATCAATATAATCCAATTATATTTACTCATATTGGATATTTATCATTACCGGTAATCAATATAATCCCAATAATATTTACTCATATTGGATAGTTATCATCACCAGTAATCAATATAATCCCAATAATATTTACTCATAGTGGATAGTTATCATTACCGGTAATCAATATAAGCCAATTATATTTACTTATATTGGATAGTTATCATCACTGGTAGTCAATATAATCCAATTATATTTACTCATATTGGATAGTTATCATCACCGGTAATCAATATAATCCAATAATATTTACTCATATTGGATAGTTATCATCACCGGTAATCAATATAATCCCAATAATATTTACTCATATTGGATAGTTATCATCACCGGTAATCAATATAATCCAATAATATTTACTCATATTGGATAGTTATCATCACCGGTAATCAATATAATCCCAATAATATTTACTCATATTGGATATTTATCATCACCGGTAATCAATATAATCCAATTATATTTACTTATATTGGATAGTTATCATCACCGGTAATCAATATAATCCAATTATATTTACTCATAGTGGATAGTTATCATTACCGGTAATCAATATAAGCCAATTATATTTACTTATATTGGATAGTTATCATCACTGGTAGTCAATATAATCCAATAATATTCACTCATATTGGATAGTTATCATTACCGGTAATCAATATTATCAAATAATATTTATTCATATTGGATAGTTATCATCACCAGTAATCAATATAATCCCAATAATATTTACTCATATTGGATAGTTATCATCACCGGTAATCAATATAATCCAATATTATTTACTCATATTGGATAGTTATCATCACCGGTAATCAATATTATCCAATAATATACACTCATATTGGATAGTTATCATTACCGGTAATCAATATTATCAAATAATATTTATTCATATTGGATAGTTATCATCACCAGTAATCAATATAATCCAATAATATTTACTTATATTGGATAGTTATCATCACCGGTAATCAATATAATCCCAATAATATTTACTCATATTGGATAGTTATCATTACCGGTAATCAATATGAATGAATGAATAGGGTTTTACGGAGTACCAACACATTATAGGTTATTCGACGCCAACAGGAAGGAAGGTTCAAGGTTCACTCTACATGTACAAAAACAATTAACATACAGATTAAAAAAAGTACATCAACAAATGAATATGCAGAATGAACCTAGAACCTTGATACCTGCAAAGTTTCAGCAAATTCTATCGTATTACTCAATTTGTCGATTCTTACAACAGCATAAGCCACAGTAATCAATAAATATAATTCCAATAATATTTACTCATATTGGATAGTTATCATTAAAGGTAATCAATATAATTCCAATAATATTTACTTATATTGGCTGGTTACAACAATAAACAAAACGCTTCTTGACATATATACCCATATTCAGAGGTTAAATAAACATATATTTTATATACAAAAGCATGCATATAACAAAAAGTGTGTCAATATGACGCAAAATTAGGTATTCAACAATAATGTATGTAAAAGAGGCATTCATCCATGTAAAACTGAGAAATTACTAGTAAATAACCTGATAACATTAAACAACTTTTAATTGTGGTTCTGCAATAGTGTACATGTGATAATATTTACTCCAAGTTAAAGATGTGATCCACTGTAACACAACCAGACTTATAAATTTATGTTTTAACTTTAACTTGAGGCGTTTGGTGGGCCCCTATTCTGACAGGTGCTTGTTTCTTCCCAAGTATTTTATCCAAACCATCACATGTCATGTGTAAGGAGGGAAGACTGTTTTGTAATAAATGCTACACTAACAGTTTGAATTATAAAATGAAAAAAGTTTATTGGACAAAAACTTGTGTGAAATTGATTAGATCAAACATACAGTAGCTGGGTCCCAATAACATGCTGGGAACTGACATATTAACTGAAAATGGTGTGTTGAATAAAGAAATCAGTGGTTAACTTATATAAAGCAGAAAAATCCAAAATATATTTTTAAAAATACAGTTAATGCCATCATGGTCAATGCATATGAAACTCTCCAAAGGGACTTTTACATAAAATTATGAAATTCAAAAATTTAATTATAGAATTTGAAATCAAAACAACGTACAATGTCATTGAAGTTTCAGTTGAAACCCTGTTCAACAATACATGCATGAATATATTTTTCTTAATTGGTTTCAACACATTTGATGTTGATATATATGACATATCCAGTTTTATTGGTGAATCAGAATGAATCTGGGAAGAACCAATTTCCTTCAGCAAGTAACTGACAAACTTTCTCACATAACCTTTCAGGATGGAGCGGTGTTCCAACCTATTACAAAAATGATGGGAGGTAAGTGATATAAAGACTGTGCCTTAGATCCGTGGGCCACAGAAAACCCTTTTCAAAATAATAAGTCATTTTGTCCACACAAATATTGAACATATTAATATATCATTACCTGTAGATTGGAAAATGAATGTACAATATGCATAAGAATTATATAATTTTTCATGCAGATAAAAAAAAAGTAGTTTTAACAAGTCATCAATGTACAAAATCTCCAGAGAAAATTTATATAAGGGCTTTTCCAGAATTAAATGTATGGGGGGGTCGGACGGCAGTATAATTAAAATTTTATGCCTGGTGGGTGTTTTCATAAAAAAAAATGATGCCTTGCGGGGTAAAAGCTTATTAAAATTTTATGCCTTGTCGGTATTTCCGTCTCTGAACCGAATTTTTTCTTCAACACCGTTTTTCTACTCGAAATTTTATACATTTTCTGCCCAAATATTTCCTCCCGTCGTATACAAAAACATAAAATTGTCCTTCCCCTGTCCTTCCCCATGTACTGCACCGAGTCAACATCCCGCAGCGTCTAGATTTCGGCGAGAGTCTTATCTTTATCGCAGCAGAAACTGCAGGTCTTTTAAATTTACCTTGATTTGACCTTTATGTTTGCCACTGACACGCGTGTTGTAACGATTGTAATACACAAACTCCAGACATCATGACCAAGTGAACGTTTTACGCGACTACACAGTTGAACACTCGATACACTGGTAATGTTAATATTAGAAATTTTCTTCAATTAACTTTTTCATCTCAAACTGATTGATCTTTTTTGTTAAGACCGCCATAATATAATTACATCACCCGACAACAACATATGCTTTAATTTGTTTGTTTGAAATAAAGTATAATTATCTACCTTCGGACTTCCCGAAAAGGGACAAGAAACATACTCTTAGTCGTGAATAAATTATTAACACGGAAATGTACGAGCTAATCAGATGGCGGAATACACTCGTAGCTGGCCGTAACCACGTCTTCTTTATTAAATTGATGCCGAGATGCCGTGTCACAAAATTATCTCCTCAAGTAAATTTTACGAATTATATATCAATATTTGACGTAACGGATATGTTCACAAATGCTCCAATACGGATATGAATATACAGACGTGTATATTATTAAATTCCGCAAAAACTACGATTCAACTCTACGGCGGCATTGCTATAATTATATGCATATCCGCGCTGTTTGTCAGATAGTGTAAAACACTAATTTATTCGGCACAAAAAGAAACCCCAAGAAATGCAAAGTCTATTGTGACAACAAATCTAAATTAAGACATTGTGTTAGCAGTGAAAATAAAATCAACATTCTCAGATATGTCATCCCACACCCTATACGCCTCATTCTTACCCCAGTGACTGAAAAAATCATGGCGAAAAGCAGATGTTTCTTAACGGTCGTACAAAAACATAAATTGGACTGTGAAATTGTCTTTGAGCATCCATAACCGGATTGTTTGCCATCGGGTGTGCGAAATGAGGTCAAATTAGATTAAACCTTTATTGATAGTAGGGAGTAAATAACATGTGTCATAATAATGTTTGTTTCACTGTCAGAGTGACGTCATCGGACATTGGCACAAGGCGTTAATGAAAGGGACAGCGTGTTCATTCTGTGCATAAATTTAGGCATGTGTAGCATAACTCTCTTTACGGATCTTATCAATTTAATAGTAATTCTTTTTTAAGAAATTAGTTTACTGAAAATAAACATTTTAGAAGACAACTAGTTACAAACAAACACTAACCTTTAATTATTATTATTATGGTGTATTTTTTTTTCTCGTTTGTTATCTATAGTGCCCCTTTATTTAATTCTCGACCTGAGGTAATTTGTGACGTAATCATTTGCATATCGGCATTAGATCAAAGTGTAACGTCGGCGTACTTCAAAGAAAGTAGGCAACCGTCCAGACTGGTAATTTTGGAAGCGTTACATTAAGAAAACATTAGAAAGGGGATTTTAGCCTCTTTTTTATTTTTATTTTGTGCATGGTGGTATTTTATCTAATTAAAATTTTATGCATGGTGGTATATATCACAATTAAATTTTATGCTCTGTGGGTAAAAAAAATAAGTGCCGTCCGACCCCCCCATACATTTAATTCTGGAAAAGCCCTAACATAAAGTACAAAAAGTATCAATCTGTTTATTTTCAGAATAATTCAAGTACAATGTATATATATATGGATACATTTTCTTCTGATTAAATTAAATTACAGATTAAATGCAGCTGTCATTACTCAGGTAATGTCAATTTTATTTACCAAGCCATTTTTATGCATACATGTATGTAAAACAACACCAAAAGTGATATTATGTGACAAGTACAAGATCCAACTAAACCAATGTATACTTTTAACTTTAGACAGCCCAATTTGATCTTAAATGGGTATGCTCAGTAAAAAGGTGTAAAAATTCATTTTTTCTTCAAAACTTTGTTGTTAAACGTATTACACACATTTACTGAACTGGACTGCATTTCACAAAAAATCTTACGACAAAAATCGACGTAAAAGTAAACCAACAATTACTCATACCGGTAATAGTTTTAATATTCATCTAAATGAACCCAAAATTGGCTCAAATTATGCAGAGAATGATATATCTTCTGGAAACACAATAACTTTCAACGCCAATCAAAATTTAAACATTCAACGAAAAAATTATTGACTAACAGCGATTTTTATCCCAATTTATTTTGTGAAATGCAGCCCGGTAAACACATGCTCATACTCAAGAAGTTTCTCTTTGCCATCTTTCTAAAACATTCTCTTGTTATTGATTCACTTACTTAGCTCTAGTCTAATGATGGATATTTTCAACTAAATTTTACATTTAACTACATATATGTACATTGTATTGAAATTACCGTCTTTGCTCTTCAGAAATATGCTGGGCACTTTCGAAATAGTGCATACAAAAGCGAAATAAATTATATTTTAGCTTTGAGATTGCATGTGATTTACTCATCATTCGCGCTCTTGCAAACGTTGAACATACGAAAGTGTATTTAAAGACTAGATTAAATTAGCGTGTAAAGCAAATACACATACTTAAAAGATCTAAAATACAACCAGCAAATAGACACACCAGAGTTTTAAACAGACACACAGCCATGATGAGATCAATTTTACAGTCACACATGATTCAAGGTTTACAAAGTACAAACATATAACATAATGAGGTACCATACTGGTTTTGAAAATAGGAGTAAAAAAAGTTTTAAAAATACAAATTGATATTTCCGTGGAATATTTTCTATCATATTGATAAAAACTGATGAAATTAAATTGACATTTTTTGTCATAGAAGATCAAAAATGTACATAATAGGATAACTTCCAACCATTTACCAGAGTTGTGTTCCTTTATGAAACAGAACTGAGAGTAAGAATCTAAACATACATTGTATACCGAGGATAATTAATGTATTTTCATATTTCAATCATGCAGATATTAAATTATCAGCAAGTTGTTACCAAAAAAGGAAACTGCTGTGTGCCCATTTAAAAGTTGATGTAAGCTGATAAAATATCACACTATACATAACATTTACTTAAGAAGTTCTGGTTTTTCCTTGAATGTCAAGATTACAACATTATGTTGCACCTGTAGCTCAGTGGCTGCAGTGAGATATCTATAATCCTTGTCAAATGGCAATAATCCACCTAACAGCAACAAGTATATAAACTTAAATAGAGGTACATTGCATCTATACACTGTACATAGAAATAATTATATTGAATTATTCATTTTTTTTAAAATGGGTTGTTACTCGCACATTTAATATGCCCTTTCTTCAGAATAATGTCTTAAACAATGCAGAAAATCGGTCTTGAGTATCTAAAAGCAATTTTATACATAAATTAGTTTGTAATGTCCCAATACACAGCAATCAAAGTTTGTCCCAATACATAGCAGTCATAGTTTGTACCAATATACGGCAGACAAAGTATGTTCCTAAAACAAGATTTCGGCTTACCCAACTATCAAGTACCCATAGTGGTATTCCAATCAGTAAAATATATCTTTAACAGTTACAGAACAATGAATCTTCAGCAATTTAGAGTGAGTGACAAACTAAAACTACATTATGTTCAATGGAGAAAACAAAGTGTATTTTAATTTTCCATATCATGTCTTAAATTTTGCCACATCTTGTAATTCCCTTATTTGCTGTAGTATGTCTTTAATTTTGCATATCAACCTTATAATTTACCATATCATATCTTATAAATGCCATACCACATCTTATAATTGCCATACCACGTCTTATAACGCCATACCACACCTTATAATTGCCATAACACTGATAAATGTGTTGCTCTTTTTAGAAGAATTATCTTGCGCAACAATACACAAACAAGTTTACAATATGGCAAAGTGCGTGTGTTTATTCAAAGACTATTAACTGTTACAAAGAACAAAACATATATGGGTACCAATGATTTGGAGGAAAACACCTAGTTACTAGGAACCTACTTGCATTAGATGAATTATTACTTGCAACAAATATCAATTAAAAGATATCACAATATGGTTTTGAAAATGAATGTTTTTTTTTTATTTTCTTACTGTTTAATCATTGACTTCTAACATCTTCAATAATCAGAACTGAAATAGCAAAGTTTTAAATTATATACTAGCATTTATTTAAAACAACATCAACTTCCAGTTTGTGTTTTCTGTTGATCTGTACCATTTCCATTACCATTCACAGTTTTTTCATTGTTCATTTCTATCTCTTTTTCCTCTTTATCTTTTTGTTTCATTTCTACTTCTAACGCTGCTTCCTTCCTTAGCACGCCCATCACCGTAGATACCTGATCTTTGTTTAGTTTAAGATTTTCTCGACCTAACTCTTCTGTGACCTGGTCAAATTAAAAAGTTAAAATTAAATTTTGGTGGGGGGGGGGGAGTGGGGGGGAGCAAAAACTGAATTTAGGTTACCTATCATTCAAATTAAGAAACACACATTTGCTCCTAATGACAAGACAAACAGTCAAATTAATATTTTGATGATCCGATGAGGTGAATTGATTGATTGATTGAATATTTAGCGTCATTTTTATGCCAACAAGGGCTAAAAGACGATCAGTTAACCTAATCAGTTAATCCTAGGATCCTGAAAGGTTAACCCGTACTCGAGCACAGCCCATCGCTGCAAGTAACTGATAACTTTCCCACTTGAATCAGCGGTGAGAGACGAGTGATAATGAGATGCAATGTCATAATATGAATTTTAGAAAATTAATGACCATATCTAATTATATGTATTAGATAATGAAAAATCTAGTGAGTCCCAAGGACATACCCTTTCACTGTTTCATATGTTTCCTAATTGTGTTACAAGAGACTGCATCATTTCATATTTATCCTATTAAAGTCCATGTAAAAAAGTTTCCCTTTTTGAACTGAGTGAGATGCTCTTTGCAGTAAATGTAACTTTTTCATCATTTTTTATGTTATTGTTATGAATTGTTCATACAATAATAGCAATGAATATTTGTACAAGATTTTAGATTTTATGTTTACTATATCATTTTTTTTAGAAATGCTAACAAGATGTGGGTGACCAATTAGAAATTTGGCTCAGTGTATACTAATATACACATAGTTAATACCATTTTTAACCAACTTTCTTCAGTCAAGAATGTATTACTTCTGTGAAAGTTCTAGATTTATAATTGATTGATTGATTGAATATTTAGCGTCATTTTTATGCCAGCGAGGGCTCATAGATGATCATTTAACCTAACCACTGTTTCCTGGGATCCTGGAAGGTTAACCAGTACTTGAGCACACCCCATCTCAGCAAGTTACTGACAACTTTCCCACTTGAAACAGTGGCGAGAGACGATTGATAATGAGATGCAATGTCGCATATCAACCATCGCAGAGATTGTGGCCGGGCAAGGATTCAAACTCATGACACCTGGATTGTTAGTCAGACGTGCTTGCAATGGAGCTAATCGGGCCCGGCTACATTGATAAAACCTGTCTATCAGGAGAATACGCCTATACAATGTTGCATACCTTTAACACGTCATTGATGTCAATAAGACCATCCTCGTCTGTGTCAAGTATCTGGAGCACCTTCTGCATGCGGACATCATCTGGCAACTTCTGAAGACGTTTCAGGGATAGCAAAACATCATTCACACTGATCAGGTTGTGTCTAGTAACAAAAAAAAACAACTTCTTTTTGGTAAGTATTGGATATTATTATACATACTATTACACTGCACAATGTTATCACAGAAACTCAGTACAGGCTCCCCCCCCCCCCCCCCCCCCCCTCTGTATATATTCCCTATGCAACTATAATACTAAATATGTTTATAGACTGGTCTATACTTAAAATAAGTGTACACTATAGTATGTACTTCAAAACATGTGTGCAGATGGCTCGGTCTATTGGTGGAGCATCTGGCCCAAGACTGAAGTCAGGGTGTGTCAATCCCCAGCCGGTGCTATAATGTGGTGTTCCTGATTAAGACACTTTATCCACATAAACTTAATACTAGTTCTACCAATAGATCATGAACATGTTTTCAGTTGTTAGAACTTGTTTTATAATCAATGTAAATTAAATAAATTACATTTCCATAAAATATATGTCTAAAGAACATTTACAAAAGATATAAAATGTTAATCAGGCAATTTTTATTAAAATGTTCATTTTTACCATTAACATTTTGAAAAAAAAGCATTGCATTCAAATTTAAAGAGTACTGAGTTTTATGATTATACTATTTAATATATTAAAATTATATACTAACTTTTTATCAGAGATCTCATCCATAAGTTCCTGCTTGCCACCTTTTTCAAATTTGAGTTTTAATTCCTTTTCTTCAAGCTTTTCCTGAAGTTCCATCTTCTCATCCTGCAAACGTGAAATCTTCGTGTCCAGTTTAGACAAATATTTGTCCAGTTTGCTTCTCAGCAGAAGAGCACCTGCAGTTTCCTTCACATGTTCTTCAAACTTTGTATCCACACACAAGGCTCTCATGTCTTCCATTTCCTGTAATGTCAATATAACAGCCACATCACAGGCTATATGGACATACTGTAGTGTGTATAAATTTTTGTTGGACAAACACATCAAAATTCATGCAGACTGATGAAGTTATTGTGACAAATACTTTCTGGACACATAAAACAGACCTATATTCTTATAAGGTGATGTACCAGTACCTTTAAAAACATGGTGAAAACATTTTACATTTCAATAAAATATATGTATAAATAAATGTACATTTACATAAAATATAAAACATTAAACGGAGCAGGGCAAATTTTGAGGCTTGGGTCATGTCTTGAACAAACCCAAGAATAAAAATCATTAATTAGTGTAAAGTACCAAAGCACCAAGCCATGCACATTTGGAGCAGAAGATCTTAAATTTTGTTTTGAAAAAAACCCACAATCAAACTGAACTGATAAGCCCCTATGGGGAGTCTGTTAAGCAGTTTCAGAGAAGTCTTTTAAAGAAATTGTTGATGGACAGATGAGGGACGAAAAGCAATAAGAAAAGCTCACTTGTGCCTTTGGCTCATGTGAGCTAAAAAATCTGATAAAGTTTAGTACTAAATTGGATTCAGTCTGTGTCAGATGACAACATACAGATTACAGACAAACCAAATATATTATTAAAACCATCTAAATGCACCATACCTCTTTGTAATCTTCAAATTCTTCCTTTACATCTTCAAACTCCTCTTTATGATGTTTACCCATATCTTCTATAGCCTGTTCAATGTTTTCAAGATCGTCAGAAGTTACTCGTTCTTCTTTTAGCTCTTCTACCAAGGTCTCGTCTGCCGTAAACTCTGTAAAACAGGATTATAATTGAATGACTGATACACAATCATTAACATCTGTAGTTAACAACCGAAATACTATGGGCTCACAAACATAATTATCCAGCTCCTGACTCATAAAACACGGATGCCCCCAATATATATTAGTAAATGTTACCAAAGTCCAAACGGGGTCATAACCCCTATAAAATTTGACTGACAAGATATCAAACTTAACATATATTTTATAATTATACAGCAATACATGAAATATTAATTTTATACAAAGACCTTTCAGAAGTTATTGACCAGAAACCAATTTTACCTTGAATAAACAAACAAATAAATGGACAGACAGACAGACAGACAGACAGATGGACAGACAGGGGTAACATCTAATGCCTCTTCAACATTTTTTTAAGAGGTGTGAGCATAATAAAATCACTCCATGTTCAATAACTTCTGCAGTCAATTCTTTATTTTGGGGATTTTTACCCTAATCCAATTCACAGACCAGTGAAAACATATAGGATATTTCAATTATACAACTAAAACCAAATGCTTTGTTTTAATACTCATGAATATGACCTGTTCTTAGTATCTGTAATTGGTAATTATACTTGTTTTATGCCCAAGACTGTCACTGGGTAAACAGACTGCACAGTTCCTGTTAACATAATGCTAGTAATAAGTAGGTTGGTTTCTACAAATAAAGCTTGTTTCTTACTCTATATACCAATCCATATGTTATATTAATTTTTTAAAGCTACTACTATTACCTTCAGAAGTAGCAGCCACAATGGGTTCAGCAATATCTGGTTGTGGTACAACAGTCTCCGTGATGACTTTTTCTGCAACAGGGGTGGGTGTTGGGGCTTCTACTTCCTTTATAACTTCAACTTGAGGTTCAGTTTTAACCTCTGGGGCAACTACATCAGGTTCTAGAATAACTTCCTCCTTCTTCTCTTCAGCCTCTTTTTGGGCTTCTTCCAACTCAGCTGCCTTTTTCAAGGCCTCTTCTTCTTCTTTAAGTTTCTCTGCAGCAAGTTCAGCTTCCTGTATAACGATGAGACTTTCTATGTTCAACAATAGCAGCACTTTTCATACCATGTTTATACGAGAGTTTTAATTCAGTAAAATTATAACATTTGCAAAGGTTTTGGTCGGTTACCATTAACATTTTGAAATGAAAACAATTAAAGATAAATAATGCTTGATTATTTGGCACAGATATCTAATTCTCAATTTGGTCAATTTCATTATAACTCCAGATTCAAAAGTAACAGGGAAAATATTCAACACATTAATATGTTGAAGTCTAAAATTCGATATATATTTTTATACGTAATATATATATTTGTTGTACAACATATGTTATATCTTTCTGGTTATGGACACTACCAATTAATGTAATTTTATGTTCTTTTTTATTTATTGATCAATATGGCCTAATATTATTAGTTTTCAATTTCACATACATGTATGTATATAAATCTTTACATATTACTTGTCATTGTTTAAAATCAGAGAAAAATAACTGAACAAAGAATCAAAAATATTAATTATTCAAGAGAATGCACATCAACTGGAAACCTATCTGGGCATGACGGAATCACCTTACCCATCTGGATGTAAATTGTTACTCTAAGAAAGAACAGAGTATCTTACTGATTGTTTAAATTTTTTGTTTCAGCCATGGTGTTTAACCTTAATAATGGTATCATAATTTTGGTGTGTACATGTATAGCTGCCTTTTAATGTGGCAAATAAAAATGTTTCACTTCTGTATTAAAATCAAATTTTATAAAATATATTACAATTAAACATATTTACAGACTAATTCAATGTAAACATATGAACACATGTAAAGTTTGTAACTACTTTGGATTAAAATAAAGCGAAATGTTCATGGTACATATGTTTACTGTAAATTGCACTCTTTGAACCTACTTTAAACTAATGTTTCATTTCTTCACAGTTTAGAAAAAAAATCTGATTCTTAGAAATATATACTTTTTTTATTTTCATTTATATCAAAATACTTTAATCTAGTTAAATATTACACATATATACTACACAGCAAAAGTTAAACACCTTTGGCTAAAACAAACAACAAATTGGAAATTTAATGAAAAAAACATTTAACAACATTGATAAATTGTTCAAAATTTTCCATTTTGAAATAACAAGAAGCCCAAGAGGGCCTGAGGATGCTCTACTGGCTTAAAGTGGTCACTTTTTTTTGTGAAATTTCACATTATAAACCCTTTTGGAGAAATGTCTTGACCATTTATAGAAAATACCCATGCCCCACTTGTACTGCACAAAAAGTTATTTACTATGAAAAGGAAATGCTTTAAACTGTTTTTTTAAGTTCCCATACCATTCCCATGTAAAAAAAAAAAAAATTCCCCTTACGAGACACAACCCCTTCATTTGTACTTCAATCCCCTACTCATTAGGATCATTTAAATCAAATACATGTATGAACAAATTTGACTGACCAGTTGTTGAGAAAAAGATATTTGAAATCACCAATTTTTACCCCTTTGGGACCAATCCTGACACCTCTAACAAGACAAAGGAATTGTCATTTAAAAAAATTTTGAATCACCTTGACCAAACAATGCTTCTGTGAAAATCAAGGTAAAATCAGTTCCATATTAAAAACGAAAATATTAATCTCAATCCACATTTGTCCCCTCAGTTCTAAGGGCTGGATCATTTTTAACCTTGGAGACACCATTTATACAAATCTGATAGAACTGATCATTCCTAATTACATATTTTCAAATTCTGTTTGGCAGTTCACACAAAGAATTTTTTTATATTTTTATTAAGTTCAAGTATAATTGGTCCAGTGGTTTCAGAGAAAGTGCCCCTATCTGACGACAATAGATGACATGAGACAGACAACGTACCATCGCATGAACACTTCTGGCCTTAGGCCAGTCGAGCTAAAAATAACAAATTAAAAAAAAGCTCTGCAGCACGGAGCTAAAATCTTTACATTTTCTACCCCAAATACTGGGACCTGAAAAAACACATCGTTTAGATTAAAGTGTCTACTTTAAATACCACTTAGGTACACTTATGGTTTGATACGGTATATTAAATTAAACACAATATGTATAACTGTTAATGTTGTTATCCGTGGTTCAAACTCATATTAATAGACAAATTCATACAATGTCACTGATACTGTGTAATTCACTAAAAGAAACTGATCGGCAATGTTGTTCTACTGTCTAGCTGATGTAAATAAGCACATGGTTCATCCTCTAAAAACCTCTGTCAAAACAATAACCTCTAAATATGAAACAAAAACATTTTTTTTAAGTTAAAAGGCCTTCAACCTTTTTCAATAATACATAAAATCCAGAGAAATAACCTATTTTTTATACTTGCTGTCCTAGATGACCACAAAATGGGAAGCTTTTCAACCTTTTACCAGATTTATGTTCCTTGCCAAAATTAAGGGCAGTATTATATATTAGGGGAGTTAACCTGAATACTTAGATCATGTTGATACACAAAAAATATGTATGAAAAAAAGAGCTTAAAGGACAGGTAGACAGTATATATGGGAATCTCTATATATGAAGTAAAGGGTTAAAGGACAAGTAGACAGTGGTGGGTTAGCTATTCCGTTTAGTATATATGGGAATCTCTATATATGAAGTAAAGGGTTAAAGGACAAGTAGACAGTGGTGGATTAGCTATTCCGTTCAGTATATATGGGAATCTTTATGAATGAAGTAAAGGGTTAAAGGACAAGTAGACAGTGGTGGATTAGCTATTCCGTTCAGTATATATGGGAATCTCTATATATGAAGTAAAGGGTTAAAGGACAAGTAGACAGTGGTGGGTTAGCTGTTCCGTTCAGTATTTATGGGAATCTCTATATATGAAGTAAAGGGTTAAGGGACAGGTAGGCAGTGGCAGGTTAGCTGTTCCGTTCAGTATATATTGGGAATTTCTATATATGATGTAAAGGGTTAAAGGACAGGCAAACAGTAGACAATGAACATAAGTATAGCTATCAGAGAAGGTTGCCATGACCTTTAGTTCAAGTGAGCTAACACAAACTAAAAATAAAGATTGGTCCATCTGACTGTTTTACACATATATTATACTGAATATTCATAATGAAACCCCACCTCCTGTTGTTTTTCTATCTTAATGGCCTTCTGTTCCATATTTAACATCTTTCTCTTCGTGACTTTGTCTACATCCTCACCAAGGGCTTCTGTAGATACAACCTGTACCTTCGTCACCTGAAACACAAAGTTTACTTCTTTTTAATCCATATACAATGGTTTCAAAAGATCCACATGTTCTCTTGAGCTTATGATATGGACAAAAAGCAATCAATAATTAGTTTTTAAGAGCATGTTTTGTTGTGATGGACTTGTATTTGATCGAATATTAGCGCGATATTTATGCTATCGTATATTAACCTTTCCAAGGATCCTGGAAGATTATTCAGTACTGGAGCACACCTTTCTCCGCAAGAACTGATGAGTTTCCCACTTGAATCAGTGGTGAGAGACCAATAACAATGAGACAAAAGTTTGTATATCAATCATCACAGAGACTGTGGCTGGGCAGCGATTCAAACTCACCTACCCTGTATTAATAGTCAGAAGCGCTACAGACTAAGCAAAACAGGCACAGTTACTTGGGTTAGGATGATCAATACAATTGTGCTTTTATAACACTAGTATACTACTGGTGTAAGCTTTAGTGATGCCAGTAAACTTTTGTCACACAAGTGTCATTTTTAAATTCACAGTGTTGTTTAATATAAAGCTATGCAACAAGTTTAATAAACCATTATGTACGAGTCAACACCAAAGTAAAATTTGACTGACATCGACACATGTCAAACTTGACCCGTATTAAAAATTATACTGGTACTTAATAAATATTAATTAAATGCATAGACTCCTACAAAAAGTATTGATCGGAAACCAATTCTTTATCTCGGCTACATGGACAAACTGTTCAACACTTAATGCCTTCACAATCCTACAAATGACAAGGGCATTAAAAAAGATCTTGTAACAATGTAATTGTGAAATTGAGAGTAGGTGCTCAAGTCAGGGAAGAAGTAACTTACTGTGGTCTCAGGTAACATTGCAATTGTGGATTTAAGTTTTTCTGTTTGTGTCAACCGCTCGTCTAGATACATAACTCTGGATAACAGCAGCAGCGACGTTGGAATGCTCTCCTGTAAGTCAAACATACAACCCATAGTCATTATACATCATGCATAAAAACAAGGAATAAAGAAGAACACTGATCTAACTTGTTTCCTTCACACATGTAATACAGTCAAACCTGTGTAAGCAGCCACCTCTATTAAGCAGCCACTTGTCTTAAGCAGCCACATTTGCTATTTCACATTTCTATGTTTTCAGAGCAAATTAACCTGTATTAAGCAACAACCTGTCTTAAAGGACCTCTTCCCTTGACTGGTTGCTTAAGTCAGGTTTGACTGTATTGTAAAACTTACAATGATGTAATTCTTATATATGTAAAAATAGTACAAACCTGATAAAGTCTGCTTCACAAGTCTGATAAACTATGCTTGAACTGGCTAAAATTGAGTAATTGGCAGTTCAACCTATTAAAGTGGAAATGTCATTTCGATTAAAACATACAACCCACCCATAGAAGGTACTTTGAAACTGGACCATTTTCCTTATATTTTAAATTCATTTTACCAAGCCACACCTTTATATTTGTTTACAGTTGACCAAAACCTTTCCTTAAAGTGATTTTATGAATGATGTATTGAAAACATATCAGATTTCTGAAATCCATTTATCAAAAATGGCAATGATAATGAATAACTATGGACTGCATTACTATTGTCAGATTACAAAAAATGTATAAATGTCTCTTTCTGTCTGTACATTTTTATTAAAATTTGAATTGTATATGAAAAAAAGTTATTAATATATAAATGAGTATCAAACAGGTTTTTTTAAGTTGTATACCAGCATGATGAAATAAACACTTCTTTTTTTTCAAAAGTTAAAATCAATTCTCAAATCCTCTTTTAGAAGTGAAATGCATTTTAACCCCACCTACATTATTTTATTTTTGAAAATACCCCTCCCACCTTAGAAGTTTAATATTTTGCTGCCCATGAGTTGAGTGTATGTTTCAACAGAAAAGCACTAACTGTAAAGCAAACTTAAAACGTTATATATATAAACTATTTCATCAAACTTAAAAAACAAAAAAAAAATTGCATAAATGTACATTATAAAAGGAATAAGAGTTTACTGCTGGATTATAGCCTGACCCTAATATGTTAACTAAATCCTGCAGGTCTGTGCTTAATTGTTTTCAAAACCTCACCTACTGAATCATAAACTGATATAAATGTTGTTAATCAGTTTTCAGATGTTGATATTTATAGGTTTTAATTATTACTGTTGTTTATTTTGTTTACCTTTAGATGAAGTTCCAGCCACTGTTCAAGCTGCATTTTGAGTCGATTTTCTGGCACACCAATGGCCCGCATCCCACGTGCACGGTTTGCAGCCTGGAGTTCCCAAACAGCCAAGCTCTCTATACCTTCCTTCTGTATACTCTATAAGATTAGATCAGACAGTGTAATAGGTATTTGGCAGAATGCATTTGTTATTTAATTTCTTTAAAACAAAGTATTTAGTTTATAGCATAAGCAATAAATATGCACAGCATACAACTTTCAAAAAACTTTTCACAAATTAATTTTGACATATTCCAGCCTGTACAAAGTGAGACTTGATAATGAAAAGAAACATCAACTGTTAATAATTAACTACTGTATATTCCCTAATTAACGCCCCTGGGGGCGTTACATTTTACAAGTTGGGGGCGTTTATAAAAGATAAAAAAAGCAAATTTAACAACAGTTAAAAATACAATAAAACCAACAAAGCCATGGAAAAACCTTAAATCCGGTTTAAATCCCCGAAAAAGTGGTTCAGAATTATTTAAGAGTGAATAAAATAATCGACATAGGATGAAAAAAAGCTGAAAATCTGTATGAAATTACTAGTCTGCATACTGGAATATCCGAATTTATGGTCAGTATACTCTTCACTTTAAATCACTTGGACACTTGCTCTTATCAATGTGGAACAATGAGCTTTCAGCGTACACAGACTAACCGCATTGTCGATGTTTTGTAATGTTTTAATTGGCAGACTAATTGTTGTCTGTGTAACAAAGTAATCGATCAGGGAAAGATGGGCGAATACGCACTCAAATCGCATATACGTTTTATTTTTTGATTTTCCAGAAAAATAGGTGGGGGCGTTTATTAGAGTGGGGCCGTTTATAAGGGAATATACGGTATGTTATAAACCATTATACTATAAAACATTTACCAATACCAAGGACTTAAATAGAGAAGGAAAAGAAACTGGTGTAAATTTTATGAATGCTCTTGTATTCACTCAATATCTCGTGAAATCTCGTTTTCAATTATCAGAACTTCCATTCATCTCAGGAGTGCCAATCAAAATTCTGTCTATGCACAATGGAATTCTCTACAAGACAAGACCATTCCAATAAAAATGTGTTTAAATTTTTTGAAATACTTGTGATTACAAAATGTTTATACTGCAACAAAATAAGCTTAAGTACTTGAAATTTTACTTCAAACTGTAATGTTTTCAATTTATTAGCATTTTGCATGTTTTAAACATTCTAAAACATCTAAGATTACATACAGCATAAATTTTATGTGTAAAAATAAGTCTGAAATCTGAATTGTTAATTTGCCAAATTACTAATTCTTTACTTGCTATTTTATAAACATTTAGTAGAGAAATGCAAGTTTCTTATTCTTTTATATATAAGTTCTTGGCAATACCTGTTTCAAAATCAAATACCAATAACTTTTATCTGCCAGAAACTTTGTTCATTTGCCAAAGATTTAAAGGAAATGTTTTCCCAAAATTTTAGAATTGGTAAAAAAACTATTTCTTCCAATATTAGCATACCTACAATACTCACTGACCCCATGTTGCCATGAGGATATCTATTTAACCGTGCCAAAATAATATTTCTTAATGATAATAAAATGCTACGTGTAAATGTATTCATTTTACAAATTTCTTACTTTAATCATCATGAAAAGTATTTAAAAACTTTGAAATTAAAAACAAAACCACACCCACACTCGATTCAGTTAATTCTCCGATTTACTGTTAATATATTACTTACCCTATCATCAACTTCCAGTTCACGTAACTTCATCCCAAGTTGAAATCTGAGGATTCTTCGACTGGGGATCTCGCCAATGAAGCCGATGTTAAGCAGTTTACACATACTCTGTAACTGGGTCACACTGAGATCATCCAAAGTTAGGTGATCCTCAAACAAGCGAGAAAATCGTATAATATCTTTGTTGGAAGGCATCTTCTCTGTGTCTTTTACCTGTGAAAGGCAGTTTCCATTCAACCATCAACAGTTTTTTTTTTACATAGACAAGTCCGTACAAATTAGACAAATCACTCTCAAAGTATTCCTGGGTGGAGTAAAGTATGGTGTGAACCCATAACTCATCCAACTTGGATCCAATGCTCTAACACTACTGTTAATGATAAACTTAACAATTTTCAAACATGTTCAAATGTATATTAGACAAGAAAATAGTTGTTTTTCAATAATTCCAAAGATAGCAATCTTTCATATTCTTTGAACATAAATAGGAAACGTTTACTGTATATCCTTTGGAAATTATTTGTACGTTACAAAGCAGACTTATACTCTTTGTATGATAACAGCAATCCATCATATTACTGGGACATTTTTATCTGTACATTAAACAGCAATCCTTTTTATCCTTTAAACAATGTTTAAGACAATGTATAAGAAAACAGTTGCTTCTCAAAAGTTCCCAAAATAGCAGTCTTTCATATTCTTTTGACATTAAATATACTATTTGTGCATTAAAAGGCAATCTTTTATATTCTTTGGACATTATTTGTACATTAGACGGCAATCTTTTATATTATTTGTACAATAAACAGCAATCCTTTCTATTCTTTGGACATTATAATTTGCAAACAGTAGATCTTTATTTTCTCGATAAATAACAATTTATACTCTTTTGCACATTTTAATATAATGCCTGGACCAGTTTTTGTTCCAAACATCATATTTATTGCTGAATTCTGGCCTTTTTCCTGAAACAATTTAGTTCCGATATCTTGTGATATAAAACTACTACCTAATTGCCTTGTTGCCACAGTAACAGACTGGCTTTCCATTACAGATACAACAAAATTGCAATGTTTGGCAAAAAATTCAAAATCTATAGGTTGCAAATTCAGTTATTTATAATGCTGTGACAAGTTTTTTATTATAAGAATGCCCTCTGACATTGTGAAAACCTTTAAGAAAAGTTGTACGACTGGTCAATTTACAACCAGTGTTTTTCAAGATATCATATAGTTTATACTTATTTATTTCAGTTTATACCAATTTATTTTAGCTCGATTGCGATGAAGGCTAGAATAAATTAGTATAAACTATAATAAATTAGTATAAACTAAAATAAATTAGTATTAACTATAGGTTTATCAGTTATGTATCTTGAAAAACACTGGTTGTAAACTGACCAGTCATACAACTTTTCCTAAAGGTTTTCACATCTGACTGACATTTCAAGGATGACCAAAGCAATTATAGTGTATACAGAATGATACAAAATGTCAGAAATTGAAATTAAATGTGACAAATTTACCGTTTCCATGAAGTCTGTAAATTCAGCAAATTTAGACGGTATACTGTCATTCTTCTTACGATTAAGAGGAACCATAGAGTGCAAGCTCGCGGCAAGCAGTGCACCATATTCCAACTTCTTCTGTAAAATCTGACGATTCCTTTCCTCCTACAATGACAAAAAATGCAAAATCAATTATAATAGTGTACTGAAGAGAAGAGTTAGTATTTTAGCAGTCTGGAATATAGTAATGGGTTCATACATGGAATTGGTTCTCCCTTGGTTCTCCTCTCTCCTCATGATAACGCCTTCATTGAAGTTTTAAAACAAAATGATAATTATACCATAAATATTTATTGCAATAATTCAATGAATAAATATTCTACAACATATATACAAATATTGTATCAACTGAATATATAAATGTTATTTATTTTTGTCAATACCTGTAGTACCATATTACATTTCATTCATGTAAAAGTATAAAATTTTATATTGTATCAATTCAATAAAAATCATGTCATGATGAAATATCCAGTATTATTCCATTAATTCCATGGTACTAAATTCCAAGTTAAATCCATTGTGGACAGATGTTTAAAAAGAAGCACAAATTTAACATTCAAAAACAACTTTGTTCAACCAATGCCTCATGGGTAGAATAGCTATAAAACAGCTGTGTATCATTTTTTTTTATACTGAATAAAGGGGACAATATGTGCATGACCTTTTCATGTTAGTACTATGTACAAAGTTTTATCTCTTTCTGATGAAAATTGTGAAAAAGTTTTCCAGAAATAAAAAAATGAATAACATGAACCAGGGCTTGAAATTTATGATAAAAGCTACTCTTCATCCCTTTCCAACATTTTTAATTGAATGTTTAAAATGAAAGAAATATTAAGGTCAGTTTCTGAAATATTACTCATCCTGACCAAATGTTCACTTGTCATGGCGAGCGGACGAGCTCATTTTTCCAGCCCTGTCAGAACTAAGGGGCATAACTCCAAAGAACAGTTCACGAGACTGGAAGGCTGTGACAATATATACATGTATGCTTTATATTCATGACCAAGTTTTATGTCAGTACAATGAAAACTGCTGGACGAGTTGATTAGAAAACAAGGAGCAATCACAAAAAGAATAGAGGGGCATATCTGTGGGAAAAATTCACGTCATCACTAAAGATCAAGTGCCATTTTCAAAATAGAAATTTGATGGTATATACATTAGATACAATTAAATCTATAATGAAATCAAACATTTAACCGAACTTATACAAATAAACAAAATAAATCATCAAAGAAATCAAGTTACAAGCACAGAAAACAACATAAATTACTGGATAATGATAGTAATTATAATAATAGTTTCAACAAAAATTAATCATTATCAGTCATTCATACAAATGTAAGTCTTTTAAATACCAACTGGTACAATCCAACTGATAAGTGAAGAACGTGGAACTGAAACCCAAACACATACCCACCGGTTCTTCCTCGTCACCGGGAGAACCTTCTTTATAAAGAGATTTCCAATATAAATCCGCATTTAAATATTCCTCCCTTTCCTTTAATATATCATCCTCATTAAACTCCTCCTCATAACCATTCTTTAACTCCTCCCCATAACCATCCTTAAACTCCTCCCTATAATCATCATTTATCTCCTCCTCTATTGACTCCTCCCCGTCTTCATTCTCCTCTTCGTCTTCATCATCTTCAGGTGGGAAGAGCTCATTAACTGGTTTTCTCTATTACAGTATTGTTAGTAGAATGAATGTATGGTACTAATGTTGCCGATTCATCACGGCTTTGAGCACAAGAATGAAAAGCAGACTTTGACTAAACATTTTAATGCCTTTTAATACCACTTGAACTAATTCAATAAGCAAATACAGTCAAACCTGTCTTAAGCAGCCATTCATGGAAAGGACCAAAAGTGGTATTTTAAGACAGGTTGTTGTTTAATGCAGGTTAATTTGCTCAGAAAGCATATAATTGGGAAATAATAAATATGGCTGTAAGTATTACTTCTTATACTAACAAGCAATGCTTACAATATATACTCAGTAGCAAAAGAAAGTCTGCACTGTGTTTTTTCCCAAAAATTCCATGTTGGAAAAAATAAATTAAACATTTTGGTACCAAATATTAAGCATTTTATAGGCTTTTACGAGGATGCATTTGTTTTGTAAATTTACATTGATGTCATGAATTTGCTGTACAAACAACATAGGGGTTGAAATAAAAAGTTGCAATTCAACAGCTACTTTATAGCTAGTAACGATCTTGAATTTTAAGTGATTTTTTTTCAAAGAAATATTGTTTGTTCTGCATCAATAATGTGTGTGACAACCTCTTGCCTTGATAAAAGCAATGAGGCATTAACGCATTGACCTTATGTATCATTGTAGAACAGCATTGAGTATGTTGTTCCATTCCTGCGCAAGAGTGACGGAAAGATCATGCATTTTACTGATATCTGGTCTTGACCTAACTCTCCGACCTAATTCGTCCAAGATATGTTCTGTCGAATTCGTATCTGGTGAGAGGGCAGGTCACGGCAATGTATACACGTTATTTCTGTTCATGTAAAGCTTGGTCAATCTCCCTACATGATGTCTTGCGTTGTCATTCATTAAGATGGCTGGTGTGTATCGCTGTTAAAATTTAACAGCTTCCGATTGTAGATCTTGGTAGTATTGGTTAATACCATTTGATCTCGCACATGCTGACGCGGTTTCAAAGGAGCATCAAAGGTGCCTCAATGTGATAACGGTCCATTCTAGATGTGGTCTTATTAAATACGATGCTGGTGCCACAAGCATGCATTTTCATTGTCGGAACACATTGATTTTCACTGAGCCTTGGCCTTTTTTACAGCTATGTGTACAGTGAATGTGATCAACATGTTTTAGCCGACATCAACTTCTCCTACAATATGCACATGATCAAAGAATGTAAACACTGTATTCACTATACAATGGTTATCGGTCAAATATACAATGCAAATTTTATGCTCCACTGAAATCAAATTTTGTATACTGCCTTTCACAAAAACTTTGACATTATATCACTTAAAGTTAAAAAACTATGGGGAAAACAAAAGTGCACACTTTCTTTTGCAACTGAGTATAAATATCTAATATTTTCAAAACTACTGAGCTGGATTACAGTTCTTGTGCTAAAAACTGATGTCTTAAAGAATGGAAATCATGTATAACCCCACCTACCCAACATATATGAAAGATAAACAGTATACTAATAGACTAATTTACTATTAAAGAAAGATTGATTTTCTGGTATCTGATTTAAATATACATGTATAAGCAAATAAAGTTGTATTTATATAAGACAAAAAAAAAATGCTGGCTGAAATATGCACCCCAAACAATAACTATATAACCAGCAGTAAACCCAAACCAACAGTATACTCAAACATTATATCCAAACCAGCAGTATACTCAAACCAACATTATATCCAAACCAGCAGTATTCTCAAACCAACATCAAATCCAAACCAGCAGTATGCCCAAACCAACAGTATACCCAAACTAGCAAAATACCAACAATTATCAATGCTGTGTGTCAGCTTTAAAAATGCTGCAATCTTTATTTGCTGTATCAGAATTTAAAATTAACTCAAATAAATATTACCATTTATGTTAAATCAACAAAATGTCACATGCATGTGATGTAACTCTCTAAACTATTATAACCTTCTGGTAAAAAGCTTTTCAACAGTATTTCAGTTATATAAACTGTGGTCAGCACACATCAATCCTCATTCCTGGGATCCGCAAGGCAGTAAACCTGTGCTAGGCAGGTCTTATCTCTGGAAGTCACTGACTACTTCCCCACATGTTCAGAGGTAGAGATTCATGGCCGTAGAACAAAGTTCATAGCCAATCACCACAGAGACTGTGGCAGGGCAGGGATTCCAACTCAACCCTGGATTGAGAGCTGGGCCAGACAAAAACAGTTTGAGTCTTTAAAATATTATGACTATGACTGCAATAACACACCAACCTGATGCTGCATACCGTACAGTTGTTCGGAGTATTAGTGAGAAGTATAAGAATATCCTTTTGTAGTTCAAAAGTCAGCTCAAACTGACAGTGACATTTATCCCAGGTTTAATAGATTTATTTACCACTGCAAAGAGTTATAGATTGGTGTAAGAAATGAAATAGGACTCTCCTAATCATGCACATGTTGTGACATCACATGTGGTGTCAACCAGGTGTAACTATTCATAAGTAGCTTAAATGGCAGATGACCAATGTTTCACAATAAAATTCTTATTGTTAAAGAAAAATGAAGTTCTGAAAGAGATTCAGAATGTATTTGGTGATCGTGCAATGTCTAAACAAATGATTTATGTCTGGTATGATAAATTTGCGGAGGATTTTTAACCACTGATAGTGGTTTACTAGATAGAGGACAGAAAACGATGTTGGTGACAGATTAGAATGTAACATGTGTATACTGATTGATATAGACAGGTGTTTGACAGTGAAAGATATTTGATATTTGCGACGACGCAAGTTACTTAATTGTTGATAATGTATTAACAACTGTATATTAGGTCAATCATGAAACTTTGCACATAAACTCCTGGAACATTGTTCTAAAATGCAAAAGAAATTTTATATGAATACCAAGTGTGATAAAAAAAAAAAGGTTATATTCATTTTCCCATTAATTCAGGCTCATCCCTCGTATTGGCCATCTGAAGCAACAGGATACGGACATCATGCAGCTGATTCTACATGAACATGACTATACCGGTACATATACACAATATGGCATTCAGCGAAATGTTTCCATCTAAAGTTACAGTAGATGCGATACACGAAAACTTCAAAATAGTCCACTTAAACCTTTTGTGCTTCATACATACTGAAAAATTGTCTAACTGAAATTTAACGCCTCAAAGAAAGAAGACTGTGCCTTAAACCCAGGATAAATATGTGGTAAGTAAGTAACTCACCAGTGTTACTTACTTTTTCTGCCTCTGTAGAAAACACAGTCGGCATCATTCCTAAATAGATGTATAGAGGAATAACAATCTCGGCAAATGGTATAAGTAATGCAGGAATTAGTGGCACCATCCGAAACAGATCCGCAAACGTCTTTATTAACTGGTGTGAGAAAAAATATACATAATTATTAAATCATAAACCATGGCGTACATGTATGTAAATCAACTTTGTCATGTCAATCACAATGAACATAATTGTTAACTTTTTGCCAAATGTACTGTGGGTAATCACATAAAATAGGGATTATCTTATTCCATATTTATACCTTATTGGCTAGCCAGGCAGGTCATCTTTATAGACATTTTTTTTTCAAAATTAATTTTATACCCTGAAAAAGAAACAGGAAGCAGTTAAGATATTTAAATAATAATTTTAAATTCATACAGGTATGTAAAAATATTCAAAGGCATACTATATTTCTTTAAGGCGCTGTATTCTAGTAACCACTTAACTTTCATCATTAAGGTCGATTTTATATGAGAAAGTTTGCCAGTTACTTGCAGAATACGGTGGTTCTTCTCAGAGTCATTTTAATGTATTCCTCACATAAAACTAGATATATGCCATATATATATATATTCAACCCATCATGTGTTGAAAATGACATTAAACCCCATTCAAAAGAATCTTTACTTGAATTTGTTCCACAAGACAGTATCAGTACATTATTATTCTTTTATATCTCAAATAATACCGTTTCTATGCACAATATACACTTGGTATGACTTTTTTAAGGTAGAGAAAAGTCCAGCAATTACTGTATACATACCATCTTGTACTCTCGTCTCTTTAGTGATGATCGCCCTTTTAAGATGTACTTCACCATGAGAGGTGCACATATTTTTATGTCAGTCCAAAAGAGCTTAAACCCATCCATCCAATGCTTAACAAATGCCTTAAAACCTTTCTTAACATAAACTAAAAAGCCAATCCTTCTTGCTTCTGCAAGTGCAGCCTTAAAATTTGCAACTTTTTTCTGTATAAAAGTTTGTTTTTCCTGCTCTTTAACTTCTGTTTCATTTGTATTTGGTTTTATCGCTATTCCCTTTTCTTTCTCTTTCTCCAATTCCTCTTTAAGGGCTTTAACAGACTTCTCAACCATAGAATCCTCTTTCCGTAGAAGTGCCGAAGTATGGAAACACCGTTTTAAAATTAAGTCCTCCGACAAAAACATGTTTGTCAAAACTGGAGAAGTATGGATAAATCTGGATTTGTAATATAGAGATGAATACATCCATGGGCGTTCTTCCTGTGTGGTTATTTGACTGTTTCTGTATGTGGACTTCCAACCTCCAGGAAATGAAGTGCGAGAGCATGCCTGTTCATCGAAATCAGTGCTACTGAAAACATAAAAGAAAACAATTGACTGGACTTTGTATGCAGAAATTGATTTGAAAATTAATTTGTCTTTTCAAAAATTAACAACTGAGTAGCTTGACAGAAAAGGAAGTCCTCAGGTTCAGGACTGTCAAGAATCGGGGTAGAACCTCCATCTTGATGTAAAAAAATCACAGACAAACTGCGACAAATAAACTGTGCAAAGAACTGTATATACCTGGATAACTTTACAATGTATAAGACTCAACCTGGTAACACACCTAAATTTTACAACTGAATTCAGCTACAACAAAATTTGTCTTGTCAGTATTATCAACAATTTTTTGGGGTCCTCTGTGGTCAAGTGGTCTAAGGCACAGTTTCATCCAATGACCACTTACCTCTCACCATTAAAATTGTGGACTCGAGTCCCACTTTGTCCAAATAAAAACTCTCTGTGAAAAAGTTTGCTAATTAATTGCAGAAGAATGGTGGTTCCACTCATGCTCCCTTCGTTTTCCTCCAAACACTGGATATGCCATATATTTATCCTGTCATGTGTTGAAAATAGTATTAACCCTTTCCTCCATAGATACGCATTTTCCCGCACCAATCATAGAAGGCCTTTGAAAACAGTGTAGGAAGACTTCCTACACTGTTTTCCTCTCTGTCAGTTAATATAGATATAATTCACCCAATAATTCAAAAGCCTTCTATGTAAGGTGTCCAAAGGTGTCTATATGAAGTAAAGGGTTAAACCCCAATTCAAAATAATCTTTCTGTATCTATTTTTTTTTGAAAATATCATTAGTAAATGACAACATGAGGCTGGTACCACAGATGTCACTGGTACCTAAGGACATGGTTTTGTGACAGATGGGACGCATAAAAATAATGTCTCTCAGAGAGAGATAGGCATACCAGTAATAATTGCACTTGAATTTGAGCTGTATACTATATTCATTCATGGTTATAAAACAGTGGCACAGAAACAGAATTAAACAAAAAAATATGACATTTTGTAGGCTGTCTTTAATTATCTTCAGATTTGATCATTTGAATGATATCATCATTCATCAACTATAAATGAATGTTGCACAGCCAACTGTTGCTTCAAATGACTTTTAAACAGCTCGACAGATTTTCACCAAAGAATTAGGTAGATGCAAAGCATTCTTATTCGACGCGCTCTCAGGTTTGTTAAAATAATGACACTGGGGTCAAGTTTGGTCTTTCTCCAAGGGCTTGTTTTTTTTTTCTTCAAAATAACATTATGCAGTGCACAACTATGGATCAAATTTGGATATACAAAATAGTTTCTGAGAACCAGAGCTTATGCAGAAATCAACCAAATGAAAACTATTATAATATTCTTTTTTTTCTACATAAGGAGCAAAAATAATACAATACAATCAAATATGTGTAATTAGCCACCTTTGTTTAAGCAATCACTTGCCTTGTACAAGTAGTACATTTGCTATTTCTCATTTCTGATTTCAGAGCAAATTAACCTGTATTAAGCAACAAAGGCCAGTTTTGATCCTTCCATTGACCGGCTGTTCAAAAAGACAGGTTTTTATAAATCTTATTACACAACTCACCTGCCATTCTGATGAAGGTACTGGCAGCCACAAGCATAGAGTCTCCTCACTGGGTCTGTAATTAAACAACCATTATTTGTATGAAACATAAAATATCCACCTGCTTCTGTAATGCAGGGGGCGGTGGGGGTGAATTGATGAATTGTTTTTGTTTTTAATCAATCAGAGAATATATTTATCTTTTTAAGGATGTGTAATGACCCAAAAATATTTCCTCACAGGCAGGATAGTTGCGGGTCAGGCGAAAATGACAAACAATTTTTAATTTTGGACTTAGACAAACATTTTATCTGACACTTTGATTAAATGCATCACTGCATGCCGGAATACAAATTTCTCACTGTGTTTAACTAATTATGACATCGTAAATTAGTTACTCTGACCTATCAGTTATCAGAGTAGGTCAACAAACTAAAATACCGCTACCAACAATTTTAGGCACCAGTGATATTTCCAGTAATGACAAGATCGCTGAAACTTTGTAATTTATTGCACCATTGACAACCACAAGCAGGGTGTCCTGAGTAAACAATGATGTTAAATGGTGTACTGTGAAATCTCGCAAGAATGACAAAGGAAAAGACATCTGTGGAACCAATGGATGCTTCCTGAACAAGTGCGTGATTGAGTAGTAGCTGCATTGTTTGTAATGGAAAAGAGGATGGAAAGGAAAGGTATTTTTTGGAAAAGTATTTAATTCACTCAGCATTTCCACACATTGACCTCTATTCATGTTCCAAGTATTATTGGAATGCCTTCAATACTCTTAAGATCAAAACAAGGATGATGGTAATGGATGGAATCAAAGGGACATAACTCTGGTTGTAGAGAAATAGTTGCATGTTTTTCCTTCACAGTTTGAAATTGGGGGGGACAGCTGTCCCCTACATAATGACTTGAGGGACATTTGATTAAAAAGTGGGTTAAAATTGAAATAGTCATGACAATGAGTTTGGAGAGGGATAAACAAACCGGTGACTATATACTTCCCCAAAATTTCCGAGAAGCATAACAAATGGTCGTAGTATGTAGTAAATGTATATCTATGGATCACTTACTACAGCCTCGCTGAAAAGCTAGATTTTATAGTGACCCGGTTTAAGTGTACTGGCTGTATGGGAAGCAACAAAGTATGGGGATGGGTGACCATTGTTATTTAACTCTTTACTTCATATAGACGCCTTTGGATACCTCTTATATTGAAAGCATTAATTCATCATGTATCAGCAAGGGGTGAATTATGTTTATATTAACTGACAGAGTGGAAAAAACAATGTCTGACCAATCATAAACATTTAATTGAACTGGATTTTTGTATCCCTGAATAAATCAAGCACAGGTGTAACACTGGACACGGTGAAAATTGTGTCCCGATTTCACTTGTTACACACAAACAATTTGAGAGTAAATAATACATCAAATATATATTTTAAAGTTCAAATTGTTCCCTCCTACTTTCTGACATCTTAATTGTTCAAACCCATTTCATTTTCATGGGTAAGCATGTCAATCACTGTTAACCATAAGATTCCTCTTGTCGATGTAATACGATACACTACATCGGTCAGGCAGAACTGAACAAAACCTTGTTACATAGAATTAATTATTCATAATGGTACTTTCATACATCACATATCATTTTGCTAATGCTTAAAAGCATTTTTAAATGCATTTAAGAGACCGGAGGATACCAAAACATTGTTGTCTTCGTAACTTTTTTCCGAAAACTCACCATGTGTACACTGTTGTCTGCCATATATTCTCAACCTTCCTTCTCGCTGCCAGCTGTAGAACTGACTGGTATTGATGTTGTAAAAAGACTCAATGTTAAAAGGTTACGCAAGCGAATTACTTGGTAATTTTCCATTATGTTCAGATACTGTGACGTAACTAAAGAGGACACGTTTCTCGTAACTGATATGTTGACTGTATGCCATATTTAAGTGGTGGTTTCTAGAAATGCTATGTTTATGTAATTTTATAGTACACTGTTGATCACGTAAAAACAACATGTGTACGAGATCATCGATGTCAAGGTTGTAAGCTACAACACATTTTGTCATGACATAACTCTGAGGACATTTTGATTACGCCACATTACAGAAAACATTTTAGTCAAATTCTCATATTTATGTTGCAAATAAAAAAACAGAAGTTAATCAATTCAAATAAAGGAAACTGAAGTTTATTTCCAAACAAAAACACAAGCTGTTTTTGTTTAGAATATTAGAGTAATACCTGTTTAGTGCAAACACACACGCAAATGAGCACCACGAAATCAAGAAATTACACAATAAAATAATGATTTCAGAGAAGTTTTAAGTTGTTAAAAAAGTACCCTACGTGACAATTAAGAGAATTATTTGTTTTTAAAAGTTTCTGCAAATTAGTTTAAATTATTATTATATATCGTAGAATGCCCTTAAATCGAGACAAACATTGGTTCGAGGCCATTTTTATTTTCTTGCTATTCTCACGAGATTTCACAGTGCACGCGTCATAATTACGTCATGGATTACTACAAAGTTACTCAACCATGCAAACCTGTCAAATTGTTTTAAATATATTCTAAGGAGGTAAGTTATCAAAATGTTTATGGATAGTTGAAAATTTACCTTAAAACACTATTCCCAAATTATGGTCATTAAAATCCCTCATTTTTGTACCCAAAATTTAAGATTTAAAATTTGAAATATCTTCGTCTGCTTTTGTCAACATTTATCACTGGCGATCACATGGTGAAAGTTGAACTATTTATTTAGGTCAAGTTAAAAAATGCGTTTTTCGTACCGATAACCCTTCGCCCCAGTTTTATATTTTTTCTAATTTTTTATTACTTTTAAAGCCAGTCAGAAGCAAGTAATTCACGTTCTCAATGGGATATTCTAAATAAAGGGAACTTGTGTAAACATTTAGGCCCAATGTATTCGCAGCACTTTTGTATTTAGGTTAAAAAGAGGTGAAATATTTGTATGTCCTCTATTTAACAAAACGGAAAACACATTTATATATAAGACTAAAACCGCTACCTGCTATGTGTTTAAAAAGACTTCATTGCTTTGAAATGTTGTTTTAAATTGATAAAATTAAAAAATAAAACATAATTAATAGTATTGAATGTGTTTGACTTTTTAAACCACGTGATTAAAGTGGTCGTCTGCTCTGACGTCATATCCGCAATTTGACGTTGTGTATTTAGACTGCTATATTTATTTACATGACTGTTTTCTGACTAATTTTACATGGTCTCTTTAGTGAATTTTATCAAGTGGGACATTTTTTAGAGGGAGGTGGAATTATTCAAACAAGTAAGTAGAAATTTAGAACTCATTAATTGTTTTGAATTTGTACGTTAGCATATCGAACCATGGTACTGTGAGGATACTTCTGCAGCTTATATTAATTTATGTAGAATTTGTGTGATGTTACGCACATTCCCGGATTCCATAATATTATGGCTCAAATACAGCCATGACAGTTTATTTATTTATCAGTTTCAACATCAAAGCTATCTGACATGCATCACTTATTGTAAACATACGATGGCATACTGCTGCATAATTATTGTTTTTGGTCTGATGTCCTTGAACAATAAAGCTTATGCAACTTGTCAACAGTAAAATAATTGACAACAGCCAATGCCAAAGCAGAACTTTCAAATTATTGGATTAACAGCCGTTCGTATTTATAACTAAAATATAAAATTATGCAAGTGTCAGTGTATGCAAAAGCTATGTTTTTATGCAAGTGGGTGTAGGTTTAGCATGTTGTCTGCTAACCTGACTACAAACGCAAGGGAAAAATTGCTGAATAATATAGATACTTACGCTTTTCGACCGCAGAAATATTTCTTAAAAGCAGATACGCCATATTTTCAGATCCAATTTGGTAATCTAAATGATCATGATTATTTTCTCAATACGATGAACACCATAATAAAAAAATTAAAAATAACTGTGAAAACCGGAAATATTCATATTACTCATTGCGCATGTTTGTTCGAAATGGAGCGAAAATTGCGAAATGGAGTGCAAATAGCGAAATGGAGAAAAATGCATATATTTCTTAAATTAATCAACTAAATACGTATATACATGTTTATTGTTGTATGATGTGTCGTATGTTGGATGTGTCAAGTTAAAGAAATAAAGACAAAACTGGTCGTTAAATGGAAAGTATTACTGTAACCACAGTGGTACACTGGATATCATATTGCTCTCAAATTCAGAATGACTTTTGTCAATAAGGCAAGTTTAAAACTAATTATCTAGTTTGTTTAGCTTGTTTGTGGGGGTTTTTTTTGTTGTTTTTTGTGACTACAACATAAACTATCTCTGTGATTAATAAGTAACTGATGTAAAAGAGCTCTACAATACAGGATATCACTAAAAAGTTATGACATCCATCTGTACAAAACAAAAGCAATGTGCACTGGGCGAGACTGATTTTTAGGCAATACTCGGTTTGCTATCTCGTGACTTTCGACCTATCAACTCTAAGCCGAGCATTGGCGATCGCTTTTCATTTGTCAATAATTTCCCCGCGAAATATGTCACATGATGCAAGTATCTATCAAAGTTTTAAATGAACATAAATTATTTGAAATGATTATATGATATGATGTGAAGATTTTAACAAAGCACTCTGATAACCTCGTTGACTAACCAAAGGGGGTTTAAGCAGCGATCTTTTATGTGAACTTTCTATTGTATGATTTCTTTAACCAACGCCATCAGGTGCATACGCTTTTGTAATATCATTTTTAATATCATCATGCGTCACCTGATTGAAAATAACTAAACTTGTTTCACATTGCAACCTTCAAACAGTTCTGTGAGTGTGTTTAAGTTAATTCATGAAACAAGAAATATGCCACCCAGCCTCAACGCACCATATATTTATACGTACATGTATCATCATAAATGTTCAGGTGTGGATTCAGATCGCGGGCCCTGAAAAGAAGCACTTGTATACGCCGTTTATGCACAAGGTCTAAAAATGAATATAAGTTCGAAATCGAGGATTCTAGTGTAACGCCAGTAACTAATATTAGGTCACTAGTAAAGTGCGGTATATAAAAATAAAATATGCCGATTAGCTAAACTCTATTTTATATTCACACCTGTAGAACCTGCTGAATGTACCCGAGATAGTTATGTATATATACACTACTGGTAAACTTTGAAAATAAGTTCAAATACCATACTATAAAGTATACAACTTCTGGCTGCTAATCATATTATTTAATAAAACATAGAATTGTTACTGAACGTGCCTGAATATGAAAAACCTGCGCACGTGAAAAACGTGAACACTGAAAGCGTGAGATGTTTCTTCGCGTGCGAAGGTTCTGAAGACTAATTTTTACGAAGATTGAGAGGGAAATAGTTCCCGTTCTCGCCAGTATTTTCAGAATATACTCGTCGTATTTTTTTTGTATATGCAATTTCATATATTCGTTGAATGTGTACGTGGTCACAGTGCGGGAGCGTACAATATTTCTAGAGAATAATATAGACGAGTTCTTATCTAATTTCTGCACCAACATCTAAGTAGTAACTGCATATATTAGTGGAATCCCAATTTATCCTCATTTGATTGCAACAAAATCCTCGAAACACGTGTAAAAACCCGGGATCGCCATACCGTATTTTGATCGATATTGTGAAAATGTGTCGGTTCTGTGACATATTAGCATAAGAAAACAATACTGCAATATAAGAATACTTACTACAAATCCTAAATCTTGTTTTTTTCTTGAAACGTATAATGAAATTGAGCGATAAACAAAATCCACGTTTGTTGTTTTCATCGCCGTACATATCAGCAACTTCCGGTTTTCAATACTGTACGCTCCCAAACTGTGGTGGTGGTGTGTGGATTTGCACATAGGTAAAACTCAACAAATACGCGATTTTTGCTGATACGACGTCACATGTTAATATAGCTCACATGTAAATATAGCTTACAGAAATATATATTCACATTGGAAATTACTTCTGGTTTCATTACTTGTATATACCATATACACCACGGATTTTTTTAATTATTTAAAAAATAGTTTCCTCCTTAAATAACATAACCATTCTGAATAGCGGACAACCCCAACACACATCTCAAATTACCGTATCAAGCAGTACCAAGAACATGCAATATGTGCTGTTGGGATAAACGTGTGCCTCGCATTATTTTTTTAATATTGTCAACTATAATCTTCTAAACAATATGGGATCATATGACAAGAGAGGCAAGGAAAGTGATTCAAACAGGATTACACTGGACAGATCATATCGATTAAAATCAACTTACAAATGTCCAAGTGTGCTGAATAAAAGTAAAACGAAAATTGTGTGTTTATTGTAGTGTCACTCCTATTGAAAGGACCAGCCACAAAGGGCTTATGAGGCACTTTTGTGTTGTACACAATTTCTCCTCGAAAGCTATCCTTACCATGCGTTAGGCTGCTGGACATTCGATACCCCTCAATTTAACTAGCTGCTGGGAGAGCAACCGGCCGCATCAGAAAATACCCAGGTGCTTTCACCAGGATTCGAACATTCGACCTTTAACATTTAACCACTAGGCCACGGAAGACGGTATTGGAATACATTATTTAACTGATATTAATTACAATATTAAAGTTTATTCCAGCCAATCATTTAGGCATCAGGTCAGGTTATGTACGGCACATCTTCTGGCAATCACACCATACATGTAAATATATTTGCAATCACATGTAAATATATTTGCAACCACGTATTTGCAACCACATGTAAATATATTTGCAATCACATGTAAATATGTTTGCAATTACATGTAAATATATTTGAGAGGCTTAGTCGTTAAATGTTTAGCGAGAATTTTAAAACCGCCACATTGCACGATTGTCGCTACTGACCAAGCAATTAACAAGAGATCGGTAGATTCAAATGAAAGTTGCTGTACGGCAGGGTACACGATCTGAACATGTGCCTGTTGTATTTGCGTTGTGGTGGCCCTTTTGCCATGAACTTGATAAATCAATAGCTTGCAAAATTCCATCGTATTTTGTGTGTTGAACAAATTTTGAAAATGATTAAACCATTTCTTGCTATAGATAGATTAGTTACAAATGAAGTTGTTTTAACGTTTGAACTTTTAATTGTATTCCAAAACATTTCTCGGTTTTAACTGCATTCGACAAGTTTTTGACGATTTTTCTTTTGAATAAATATTTAGCATTTTACACACTTTTTTTAAAAGCATGTTTTGCGCTTTTGAACAGTTGAAGGTCTGTTCTACTATTGGTTAATCAAAATTTTCTTAAACACTAAAACTTTGTACGTTTTGCTCGACTACATTCATCATTCCACCAGTTTTGTTACTCCATTTCTTTTGTAACATGGACTCAGCGGCCGATTTTAATATCATGGGCTTAGGAGCGTTTAAATATGAGGAGTGGGGGTGTATGAGGATATCTGAGAAAGTATATGCTGGCTCCCGCAACCGGAACATGGGGGCGGCCCGGCTTCTACACGTATGAATAAATCAATTAATTGAGAAACCATATCAATTGCACTATTATCATTAACACTGTTCAAAAAGAGCAAAAATGATTCGGTAAAGTGCAATAAAAATGATTCTCTACAAGAATTTTCCCACACGATACGTTCATAGTCATTGACAGAGTTATCGGAACTATCCTCCTGTCTGTCAGATGACTTCTAAAGCATAAAATTCAACTTACAATACAATGGACAATGGACTGGAAATATATATTCCCATCCACACCAAATCCGTGACATGCTGAAACATATCAGAAGAGGCACTCATGTAGTCAACGGCACTTGCTCCGTCATTTGCAAAACATGTAAATTCCCAATATTTATCATTAAAACGCTAGCCGTTGAGTACATGGACACCGTAAGTACAACACAAATCAATTAGTGATTTACCAAAAATAGTTTATTCCGACTATTCATGTCCCCAGCGATGATTAAATCAACGGCGGGAAAATGACTAGCGATTTCTAAAAAAAAATCATTCAACTGTTCAATACCATTATCATTATGCGCGCTACAGTGAATGTGCCAATAGCGGATCACAACAACAACAAATGGCATATCACTTGATTTTGTTTATTAAACAATCTTGACACGAGATTACCAAGGGATTAATACAGGCCCGTCGCAGTACCATTAGCGGATCACATTTTGGATGCGTGACATTTTGAGGGACATTTCAAAAACCATGTTATCAATTAAATAACATTGTAAACTTGAAAACTTATTTTGATATTCATCTTTTGGTGAGCAGTGAAAGACCTCTTTGAATGTTATTACAATGCCTGACTGTCCGTCCGTATGTCTGTCTTCACGTTTACAAGTAATGAAAATTGGATGGAATTAGATGTACTGCAGTAGCGTTTTCGTTGGGGGCGTACAGAACTCTGACAAACATATCTTTTTTCTATAACGTTAGAAGCTATAAGGCTTGTTGACTTCTTTATCGTAGATGGTCGAGTGAGTTTATTTGTACAAAACGAAAGGCCCGTTGACAATATTTACAGAGAAAGAAGAGGAGCCAATGGCGGTGTGGCTCGGTGAACTGGCGATGTGGGGTACGGGTCTGTTTGTGAGTTTTTAGATTTAGTAAAAAGACATTGTAAAGAAAGAAAACCGATAGACACCCTTTAGAGACGGTATGCCTGGGCGTAGTCACTAGCTGGTATGAAGCTTTTACGCCCGTATCACATCAATGTGATCAGAGACCCCAATGGATCTGAGAAGATCACAGGTCACAAAAGAGGTGACAGATAGTCGGTACAACATATTCAGAGCATATCAATTTAGAACGACGATATAACACGGATAGCCCGTAAGTGGTGATGTTCAAAATTGAGTATTAGTTTGGTGTTTGTCTAGTTATGAAAACTCATTCATATTTAATTGTTTACATTTGATAGTTTCTTTAATTTGTTATGTTACTGATCATTAAAATTATTTGAAATAAATAAGTTTCAGTTATTTCGTAAATTTCTTTCATTTTGTTACCATAATAAACATAATATTTATTAATTGATTTAACAGTTTACACGTAGGCATTGAAATGATGTGTGAAGAAATGTTTAAATATTTCTGAAGTATTTATCGATTTTGGCTCTATCTACCAAACTTAATTCTTATGTACTATGCATGTAGTATTCCAATGTTTGCTTGAAATTTTACGTGCACAGGAAATGCACAATTAAACAATGGCGAAGAATTATTTCCTTGTCTATATGATACGAAATATCTTCAAGCTTTTCATTCACACTTATCCAGGCTGGTATAGCTAAAAAAGTTCTAAACTTTCAGTGCAATTTATGGTTTGATGACCCCATTTGGTCCGACAAAAGAGATAATAATCGAACTGAAAAAAGTGTTGTTTTAACTTGCTGAATGAATTAGGAAACTGATTTTCCGTCAGTTTTACCAATGAACTAAAAGACTACAAGGTGCTCTTGTAAATTTCTGTTTACCTCACTCAGCTGATCCAAAAAAATATGTGTTTGCTGTGCTCCGACCCAGTATTTTTCATGCGGGAGGAAGCTAGCTATTTTTTTCATTAGCCAAGTTTTGATTTTTTAAACAAAAATGGACAGAAATCATGAAAGTCAATAAAAAGTTTGGGTAGCTGCAATTGTGAGTGAGTTGGTAGGAGCATGGCAAACGTTATTTTTAAGAACGGCACAACCTCATATGAATTGTGACTGTCTGTCAGGCAATGTGATGTTTTGAGATATTCCCTAAGGACGGAAAAAGCGCTTATATCACGTGATCCGTTAATTGCGTAGTTGATCCGTTATTGGTGCTTCCGCAGCCTCTTGTAAATTGTTCATACCCATGTAACGGTGAACTAGTTCAAGGAAAAGTTGACTGGTGTGTTCAGAGGGAATATTTTTCTTTCAGTTAACATATTTTCTAAAATAGTTTATGCGGTTAGATTAGTGTATGCAGCGATTGTTTCACTAGTGATCCGCTATTGGCACACTAACACTGTATTATGAACCGGAGAGTTCGTAAACAAATACCATAACAGAATCTTTCAGTTATTAAAAAAGAGATACACACTCTTCATAATTCTCATAATTATGTTTGATATACACATAATCGACCAAATAACTTTTTATAAACACAGTTTTGACGTACGTTCTTCGGCCTTCGCCTGATAGACTAAGACATATAGTCATGTGTATAGCCGGTTAATGCGTCATCAAAGGCGCTACTGTCACAAGCCTATGTTTCACACATGCCAAACACATCAAATCGTTTTGTATAACTAATGAAGTCATCATCATATTTATATTTAGCCTTCAATATCAACACAGCATAATGCTAAATCAAAGTTTTCAAAATCAGCATTCGACAGATTAGTGCTTGATAAATGTTTATCAGATATGTTATTCTCCGGAGTACACTGTGATACCGGAAGTGGTGTGCTGTCCACTGGAGCCTTGGCCGGATTCCTAGTGATCAACTACAACGGGACGCTTCGTCTCCTGGCCATACACGTTAAGATACGCCATCTACTACCAGCTTATCATAACGGACATCCGGTGCAATATGATATATTGACTTGTAACGCCGGGAATATGAATTCACTGAATTTCTTGTTTCCTCTTTCCTCTGCTTTATAGAAATATATACTTTTGGAAAAAAATAATTCTGTTCTGTTTTAGCAATATTCTTTTAATGCACAAATAAGTTTGCCTAAGCTTAGAAACTCCCTACGGCTTCCTTACTTGTTGTGCACGTCAATAATATCATCCAGGTGATCATTGGGCACTGTCAGTAATGTCCAATACCTTCTATGAGCCTATAAATGTTCCCCCATTCCCACACTGTTAGGTGAGTTGGGACTGCAGGCACACCAAGGGGGTGGGGTGGATTAGACAATTTTCTAAATTTGTTGCCCAATTCCTGGAAAAAGACACTTTCATCATATTCCCCAGTGTGGGAGACTTTTCATATATCTTTTCCATCACACCTTGGCGTCGTCGTTTATTTCACAGATATTTGGATTTCAGTTTCATCGAGTTTTTATTCGTTTATCTCTTACCCTTTTTACCACGTCCCATGTTTATCACAACTCTATACCGATCTATTTTCGTGCGGGTATTTTTTAATAGTTCTTCTCACTTATTATACATTAAACTTCTTTTAATATTGTTTATATTTATTACAAATATAAAATATGAAGTCCCAGGGTGTCCAGCGGTGTACTGGGGATATATAGACTGACCGGTTGTCTAATACCCCTAGTGTGATAACAGATCTCACCTGCCCAGCTCTGGCGATATAAAAACATTGAGGGATACAATTATATAAATGACATTTGAAAAGGAAGAAATTGTCTGTCGTGAAATGTATTAAGTCTATAATTATGTGACAGTGGGGGACGTCCAGAAAGTCTATAATTATGTGACAGTGGGGGACGTCCAGAAATGTTTTAAAATATATTAAAATTTTATTAATATATAAAAACTTTATATGCACGTTATTACTCTCTCACTATAGTTACGTTTTTTGTGGCAACAATGTTGGAGCATTAGTAACCTGTAAATGTTGGTGGATTGAATATCACAAAACAACAAATCAAACTTGTTTTATTTGAATTTAATTCAATCATAATACATTTAACAAGTATATTTTACAATTCCATTCCAGACCACCAAAAACATACAAGTGTATGTGTCTGAAAAATCACAATACATATAATTCATCTAACAACTATCAATTCCTTGCCTACATATCATATTTTTCACCCTTTTTTTCTTCTTTTTTTTTTGCTTGTTTGAGTATTTTTCTTTCTTTTTTTGGAGGGTTCATATTATAAAAAGTATATGATTGTAGAGTTTTCCTTATAACTAGTACCAAGTATTCCTTTCGGTGCGGTAGAACTTATTGTATTTCCAGGAAATAATTGTTTTAAAACTGCTATTCACAATAGTTACATTTCCAAGAACTTTAACATCTTTCATCAACATTATACAACAATAAAAATTGATTTTTTAACCCAGATTACATATTTATCAACCTGCCGGGTGCTGTAGATTAAATTTTTTTTTTTACATCGGATTTCCAAAGATTTAGTTTGTATCTAAAAATACTTTATCTCTTTATATATAATATGGTTAATATCCATTAATAATAATGATGCATTTGATCAATTAACTTTGATTTAAATATGTGCAGAAACCTTAGTAAGATGTCAGATGCAACATTGCTCCTTGGGGAAATATCATCTGAAATGGCTTTAAAGCACTTCTTTCCATGCGTAGAATGAATGAATGAATGAATAGGGTTTTATGGCGTACTAACACATTATAGGTTATTTGACACCAACAGGAAGATTCCAGGTTCACTCTATATGTACAAAAACAATAAATGAACATACAGATTAAAAAAATACATCAACAAATGAATATGCAGAATGAACCTAGAACCTTGATACCTGCAGAACTGCAGAGTTTCAGCAAATTCTATCCTATTACTCAATGTGTCGCCTCTTACGACATGCATAAGCCACACTGATTCTATTCTTGCCATCACTCATGGCTCCCTGGAACCACACAGGGGTTGATAATTTAACCACAAAAGTGAACATGACAAAAAATGATAAAATGAACATGACATCCATTTGGAGGATTCCTACCCCTCTGCAGAGATGGACAGTGATTCTATTCTTAGCCGGAACCACACAGGCTTCCATGCGTAATATGTTTAACTAGTTAAACAATACTAAATGAGCCAATTCATATCAAGATTGTTTTTGAATATACTTATCAAAAAATATTTAAAATTTGAAGATGCAGAAATTTGTACGTATATGTAAAACAAAATATTAATGCCCAAACTTGATAATTTACATTTTAAGTATCTACTTATTTAAGAGTATGTCAATTAAAACTTCCCCATTAAATGATAAACATATGTTTCTAATTGTGTTTGATGGCATATTCAACACATAACAGGTTATATATGATAATGACATATCCAGTTTTACTGGCATAGGAAAATCTCAGAATTAATCTGAGCTGAGTATACCACTGTCCTTCCACTGTAACTGGCAAACTTTCTCACATGCAGTTTTGGAAAGAATTTGGCTCGAACCCAACAGCCTCAGCAATGACAGGTAAGTGGTCATCAGTTGACAGTGCCTTAGACCACTTGACCATGGTGGACCTATAATATGATATACGTATTGAACTACACACAATGACAGGATATACTGTACTAATCAAAATTAATTATGATCATGTTTTCTGTTAAATATCTTTCATCATAATATTACTTGATGATCTCTAATGGTCCTTTTGTTGTTGTTTCGTTGTGTTATTTTTGTTCACATTATTGTTAAAAATATAAGGAATGGATATATTAAAAAACACGCACAACCAAATTTAATTATTAAAACTGATGGAATTTCACATGTCTAAACTTGTGATCCATGCATGATTTTACAAACCTAACTTGTGATCCAAGCATGATTTTACAAGTCTGATCTTGTGATCCATACATGATTTTACAAGTCTAATCTTGTGATCCATGCATGATTTTACATGTCTAATATTGTGATCCATGCATGATTTTACATGTCTAATCTTGTGAGCCATGCATGATTTTACAAGTATAATCTTGTGATCCATGCATAATTTAACAACTATTATCTTGTTATCCATGCATGATTTTACAAGTCAAATCTTGTGATCCATGCGTGATTTTACAAGTATTATCCTGTGATCCATGCATGATTTTACAAGTATTTTCTTGTGATCCATGCATAATTTTACAAGTCTAATCTTGTGATCCATGCATGATTTTGAGGAGTAAGGTATTCTCAAACATACAGTCAAACCTACTTAAGCAACCAGTCAAAGCAATGAGCAAAAGTGGCCTTTTGATACAGGTTGTTTCATAATACAGGTTAATTTACATTGAAAGCATAGACATTGGAAATAGTATATATGGCTGCTTAATAGAGGTGACCACTAACACAGGTTTAACTGTTCACAAATATTCATAGACTATGTTAAGTAACGTTGTTTTGTTCCTTTAAGATTGGTAATATTTAGGAGTAAATCAAAGAAATATTTAAAGTACAACGGGTTTAATCTCAAAAATGACAGTTTGTTTATCACACTTGACATATTGCACTAGAAACCTCAACCCTCAAGTGCTTTGTCCCAAAACCAACAAGTGTAATGATAAAGGCCTGTGACATCTCCATGAATAACACTAAGGCATTATATAATATACTCCACAAAATAATATCAATATAAAAATTCTATGATATTAAAATTCAAACTGCTATGTGGACATACCCAGAAAATGTTATAAAAACAATTTCCTGAATATTGCTGAGTAAACTTGAAAAAAAGCAGCATTTTTTACCCCAAAAATATTTTCTTGTAGTAAAACTAATAAATTGATTATATGATCAATGAATAAACAAAACTTGAAAATAATCTGATGTTAAATGTAAGGATTTTAAAACGTCATACTAGTTGTGTTCAGACCGAGATCTATTTTGGAGATTTATGAAAATCGAAGGACTGTCCAATTCAACTTGGTGTTGTGAAAACAATTTTTACAATTAAGTTTGATTTTGAAAAAAACATGGTTAAATCTTAAATTAATAACAAGAACTCTTCAAGAAAAATACAAAATTTCTAAAACTATAAATTTTGGGGCAAAAAAATAAATTTTTGGTTAAAAAAATATATTTTGGAAAACATATATTTTGGTGTATAAACATATATTTTGGGGTTAATATTGTTTTTGAATATATTGCCTATACTTGTAACAGCATTCTTACTGTATAAAGTACCAGAGCAGCTGTAAACTTGATTCTAAAAACTTACATATATACGGGTCATACCTAACACCGTGGGTCTAAAAAGATTTCAACCATGTAAAGAATGGCATTAATACTAAACAGTAATAAGGTTACTTAAGTGTACTGAGTAAAAAACAGTTGCCGATATGAAATGCAAACAAATGCCGACGCTAACAGAAGTTGGAGCTTTGCGTATGTCTTCCAAGATTGTTATTATATGGACATTCGCGGTAATAGGTATATCGCGGTATTAGGTATACAAGGGATACTATTTAAATGTAACATCCATGGGAAAGAAATTACATTGTGCGTAACTTATTTTGTGGAGCATACACAGCCAGTTGCTTGTGGATGGATGGCGGTTCTACGAAGATTCATTCCGCGGTCTTCCTTACAAAATAAAACTGAATATGCCATATATAACCTGTCATGTCCAGAAAATTGAACCTCATTTCAAAACAAAAGAAAAAGTAATATTGTTAAGATGCATGAATAAAAAGGATCCAAATTCTAATTGAACCTCATTTCAAAACAAAAGAAAAAGCAATATTGTTAAGATGCATGAATAAAAAGGATCCAAATTCTAATTGAACCTCATTTCAAAACAAAAGAAAAAGTAATATTGTTAAGATGCATGAATAAAAAGGATCCAAATTCTAAATTGTAAACAACCTGGCTTTCAAAATGGTTTATTATAATTATTCTTTATTCCCAAGTACTCTGGCAAATAATAGCACAAATATGTGTACATACTTTTAGATACATCTGCAAATCTCAGGTAAACAATTACTGGCTTTGATAACAATCACAGGTATACCAGATGATATCTAATACAAATACATCAGTAATACTAGAAATGTGTCTATTCAACATGGATACCTCAGCTTTATGTTGGTAAAGTTTACTCCTGTAAAATTTGACCCACAATAAAAAATGTTGAATTGACATGAATTTATAAATTATAAATTATTGTATTATTAATTATTAATCATACAGCTACACATGAAGTATTTATTAAAACATAAACCCATTTAGAAGTTATTCACTGAAAACCAAGTGGATGGACCAGTGCACAGACAAATGGATCATTGAACAGACAAGTATAACAAGTAGAACCCTTAAGGTAGTTCGCAGCGTTCATAGATGATTTTTGACATGTCGTGAAAATTATCAACAATTTGTACACATGAACTATAAAGTCTCAGCTTCTGTTTTAGCTTCTTATTTTAAAAAATATTTACCACAGTTTCTCGTTAACAGCGCCTCCTAGCGGTAGGTATTTTTCTGACAATATTTGCCGTGTTTCCCTTATAAAATAGTCAACATTAACGCAACATTGTTTTTGATAACATTTTTATATTACAAATTTTATAACCTGTGGGAAGAATATAACTTTTACCCAGACAAAATACAAATTATGTTACTTTCACGTCTAATCATAACGACAAGGTTGGTTTAAATGCAGGTTAAAAAAACAACAAATTTCGAACGTTCACGCCTGATTGCACAAAAAAGCGCTGGTACAAGTTTTTGAAATTAACATATATCAATCTTCATTCATTTAACTATAATTTCATAGAAAAAAAAGAGTGGGTGTTCACGCTAATTTGTTCATAAATATGAATTCAAATTGAAAATATAACCCTTAAAACACTCGACATTTGTCTACTATTTTGGACGATGTCGTTATTTTATGTTAGTATTATATGGCGTTTTCTTGACGTTGTCCGAAATCACAAGCAAACGTCGTGTTTTTTAAGTGTTTAATTTTAATTTAAATTCATGAAAAAAACTAGCATGAATATCCCTCCTTTTTATTTGGTCATATTTTAGTGAAATAAATAAAGTTTAATATATGTGAAATTCAAGAACTTGTACCAGCGCTTTTTCGCATATTCAGCCGTGAATTTTCAAAATTCGTTGTTTTAAACCCACGTTTATATCAACCGGGCAGTAATGATTAGATGTAACGGTAACACAAATTATATTTTATCTGCATGAAAGTTATAATCTTATCAAAGGAAATAAAAGAAGAAATTTAATAAGGTTATTAAAAACAATTTTTAATAAATATTGATTATTCTACAAGGGAAAAACAGCGAAAATTGTTCGAAAAATACGTACCACCAGGAGGCGCTGTTGACGGGGAACTGCGGTACTATATTAAATAAAACAAAGCTTAAATGAAAGCTGAGACTTCAGAGATCAATTGTACAGATTTTTGAAAAATTAAGCCAGATGTCAAAAAATCTGATAGGAACGCCACAAACTACCTTAAACACAATCTTCGAATGGCAGGGCTATAATTACAATGCATCTAAATTAAAAAGGTTAAAGAACTTTGATCATATCATACAACAAAAATCAGACATTTTTATGATTGAAGCAGAACCAGTGTAATATTTTTGCTGTAACAGAATATTGGTCTCTTATGGAAATTCAATCCTCTTTATTGAACAAAATCAATTTTACTGTTACTAGACAATGCTTTACATCTCAAATTGAACAAAATATTTACACAGTAGAGCTAAAAACTATATATACCAAGTTCTTGTAAATATTCTTGAAAAAGATACATAAAACTAATCAATAATTTTAGAAACATTCCTATATTTAACTGTTATCATGCAATACTGCCATACAATACAAGTTAGTTATTTCTTTATAAGAGGTCATTCACCAAAGCCGATATTACTAGACAGTGTTTTATTATTATGGTTTATAAATTTCTGTTGTATTGCTAAAACACTGACTTGATGACGTTGTTTTGCTACTACATTGTAACCTGATAATGTCATATAAAGTATTCAACTATTCATCACTGTTACAAGCATTTTAAATGGGCACGCCTCCGTCAAGTGAAACGCAATTGACTGAATATGTAAATTTTCTTAATGTGCATTTTTTTAATAGTATAAATTTGTCCTAGGTGAGTTTCACTGTCTATAGGTGAAGTATCATCAGTATTTGACCAACAGTAACAGTAGAAATCGACAAGGTGTATAATAAAATACATTACAGTTTTGTTCATATTGTTAAACTCCTTCCCAATAATGTCAATACATAATCCTTTGAATTTACATTTATATTCCATTGCCATGTTGTCACAAATAATTTAACCATTTTAAATAACAGGTTACATGTCTGCCAAACACATTAAAAATTCACCTTAACATTAGACAATACATATATCAAAAAATAGACAATATCAATTTAAAAAACCTCAGTTAAGTTCAACATAATTTATGTAGAAAATGTTTTAAGACCCTTGTATTTCCAAATATATAAGTTTACTTTAGGAAAGACAATGGAAACTCTGTGTATGCATTTAAAATTTCTTTTATCGGAATATTTTAATAGTTTTAGTAATTGTTTAAATAGGAAAGGTTTGCCGGAACTTTTTCAAATTGTAAAATATTATTTTGACTGTTACTAAACCTCTTTCGTGTGATCATGCTCAAACATTTTCCCAAAAACAATATTTGTGTAACAAAATCAAACAATGAATTATAAACACACATTACCATACACATACTTGCACAACTGACATCACATACAAATATAATAAGAATATAGAGAATTAAAACAATAACATGAAAAGTTTCTACATGTATAAACTGACACATAGATGTAAATCTCCCATCATGCTCTTTTATTAATTCTGCTGCTAATAGCCATAGCAATAAAACAATCAAAGTTATGCTTGTTTTTAGTTCAGCAAAATTATCATTAACTAGGAAATGTCGAGTAAATAATCGTAGAACACTGGCATGTGTTGTATAATTAAGCAACCATTGCTGTATGGTCCTCCAATTTCTGAGAGTGAAACATAATAAATAAAGACCGGTACAATAACTAATGAAGTCATTGATTTTAAACTTTACACCATGTTACTGTTACTTGTCCCTAACCACATATAAGACAGGTATGAAGCTGTTTTAAATTAACTCATGAAAACTTAAGTTATATTAAACTATTAGACTGTAATATTTGATATAACACTCTTTTTCTTATATTTTGGCCCCACACGTCTTCATCAAAGCTAAATTAAAAAAAAATTTTTTTTTAATAAGTTTAACACCATTTGAAACACATTTCAGGTTATATCCAGTTTTATTGGTGGAGGAAAACCTCAGTATGAATCTCAATGGAACCACCATCCTTCTGCAAATAACTCAAACAAAATTAAATCTCAGTGATTTGAACAATTGTGATACCAAGATTGTCCCTATATTATCAGTGTTCCTGATGTTGTTACCTTTCAATGACGTTTTATAGAAATCTTCAAATGAAATTCAAAGTTAATGAATGATAATTTGTACAAGTTGGATGTACCCAGATAAAATGAATGCTCCTCCAACTTAATGGTAACATATATGATATGAACTAAGTTGACCTAGAAACAACATGTTGTGCTTGTTATAAAACAAACTTTCTCAACAATTAAAACTTAACAATTATTGGCACTGCCATTTTCATCGCCAAAACAATACCAAGGTCCTGCCTTCTACAGATGAGACAAAATGGAGGAGGTGACTAAGCCGCGTAACCTGAGTCTGACTGCCATCACAATTCAAATCTTCGCCGGTAATGTAGAAGCAACGGTCCATCCTGAAAATACAAAGTCACAGATATAATCTTGTGTTCTATCCTGTTAAATTGTATGGTGTTTAATTTTGTACTGTAACATGTTAAACTTTCTGATGTTTAATACAACATCCAACATTGTTTTGGCCATAATGTAGTGGATAGTGCAGGCTGTTCATAACAGACCTTGCATGTACGGTTCCCTGCTTGTTCCGATGTAAAAAATCAACATTCAATACTGGTTCTACCAATGAAGCTTATTCGAGAGCTGTTCCTATTAAGTCTGTGCTTTCATTGAAAGACATTAACAATGGCACTACCAGAGACCAAAACTGGTGTTTGTTTGATAAATACTGGTAAGATAAACTGTGCTATCATGCTCTGAGGTATTGATTTCCAATGAAAAACTGAGTTTTTGCATACACAAAAGATCAACAACACGTGAAGAAAAGACAAGGAGTTTACAAATGTTGAAACCTGTCAGGTTTTCGCTCCGTCACATTAAAGCAAGTTTTCCTTATCAGAACCCATCTTCATTCAGTAATGAGGCCATTTCAACCCTTGTTAATAAAAAGCAACAGAAACAATTGGCTACAAAAGTAAAACCATGTAAAATTTTCAGTGGCCAAGACCGTAACATAACCCTTCCTTACTGGTTGTAGTATACAATTGTAATCAATTTCATTTTTACGCTATTTCAGAAAATTGTACATCTACATAATATAAACATGAAATTAAGATACTACAGTATGTATGCAGATCTTTGATTTCGTTTCCATTTTGTAAAGGGGCACAACTCTGGTGAAATAGTTGAGCAGCATCCTATTTCGTACATTTTCAGAAAAATGTAAAATGTATTATAATTTCTTCAGTATTTACCGATATGATAAAAAAATATTGATAGAACTATAAATTTGTGTCTTTGAAAATTCTTTTACTCATGCATGCATTCATTTTATAATCTGACGATAATTTCTTAAATGTAACAGACAGTAATGCTTGGTATCAATATTTTCAATGTTTAAATGTTTTAGACATAAGATTTATTTTTATGTATGAACATGTAAAATGTTGTGTCCCTTCAAAATAGTTAATCCAAAATATAAGAAAGTAGTGCAAGTGTTAAATAAAACTTACATCCACCCTCCATCTTGTTGCCATGATAAACTTTAACATGTGGTCCTTGCCAAGTAGCTCATCATTACACATGATATCAATCTGCAATATGCAATATCATTAAATATTCTGTCACAATACAATATCAATCTGCAATATCATTAAAAATTCTGTCACAATACAATATCAATCTGCAATATCATTAAATATTCTGTCACAATACAATATCAACCTGGAATATCATTAAACATTCTGTCATAATACAATATCAACTTGCAATATTATTAAAAATTCTGTCACAATATAATATCAACCTGCAATATCATTAAATATTCTGTCACAATACAATATCAACCTGCAATATCATTAAACATTCTGTCACAATACAATATCATTAAATATTCTGTCACAATACAATATCAACCTGCAATATCATTAAAAATTCTTTCACAATACAATATCAATTTGCAATATCATTAAATATTCTGTCACAATACAATATCAACCTGCAATATCATTAAAAATTCTGTCACAATACAATATCAACCTGCAACATCATTAAATATTCTGTCACAATACAATATCAACCTGCAATATCATTAAATATTCTGTCACAATACAATATCAACCTGCAATATCATTAAACATTCTGTAACAATACAATATCAATTGGCATTATGATTGACCATTCTATCACAATACAATATGTACAATATCAATCTGCAATATGATTAAAAGTATGTCAAAATACAATATCCTATTACAATGTCAATCTGAAATTTAGTACAGTACCATAAACCAATGGTTTACAAAAAACTTGAATCACTCTGGCCATTATAAATGAAGCTATAAAGGTGAAAATTGTGTTGAAGAATTTCCATTATAAATAAACTCCAAATCATAAAAGTCGCCACCCGCGGGACATTTTTTTTACCATCAGTAACTATCTGTGTGCTTGTTTTCAAAGACAAACTGAGAATCATAAATAAAACAAACAAATGAATCTGGCTCAGAGGTTCCACAACATGTCATTTTCAGGATATTTCTATTATAGTAATGATAAAGTACTTGTTATCTCATCCAGGTTTCACTGTACCATGGTCAGGTGAGTTGCAGTGAGATAGCAGCACAGATCACTGTACCATGGTCAGATGAGTTGTGGTGAGATAATGGCACAGACCACTGTGTCATGGTCAGACGAGTTGTGGTGAGATAACGGCACAGACCAATGTACCATGGTCAGATGAGTTGTGGTGAGATAACGGCACAGACCACTGTACCATTGTCAGGTTAGTTGTAGTGAGACAATGGCACAGACCGCTGTGCCATAGTCAGCTGGGTCATGGTGAGACAACGGCACAGTCCACTGTACCATGGTCAGGTGAAACAACATCACAGACACTGTACCATGGTCAGGTGAGACAACATCACAGACACTGTACCATGGTCAGGTGAGACAACATCACAGACACTGTACCATGGTCAGGTGAGACAACATCACAGACACTGTACCATGGTCAGGTGAGACACAGCACAGACCACTGTACCATGGTCAGATGAGTTGTGGTGAGATAACGGCACAGACCACTGTACCATGGTCAGATGAGTTGTGGTGAGATAACGGCACAGACCACTGTGCCATGGTCAGACAAGTTGTAGTGAGACAATGGCACAGACCGCTGTACCATAGTCAGGTGGGTCATGGTGAGACAACGGCACAGACCACTGTACCATGGTCAGGTGGGTCATGGTGAGACAACGGCACAGTCCACTGTACCATGGTCAGGTGAAACAACATCACAGACACTGTACCATGGTCAGGTGAGACAACATCACAGACACTGTACCATGGTCAGGTGAGACAACATCACAGACACTGTACCATGGTCAGGTGAGACAACATCACAGACACTGTACCATGGTCAGGTGAGACACAGCACAGACCACTGTACCATGGTCAGATGAGTTGTGGTGAGATAACGGCACAGACCACTGTGCCATGGTCAGACAAGTTGTAGTGAGACAATGGCACAGACCGCTGTACCATTGTCAGGTTAATTGTAGTGAGACAACATCACAGACACTGTACCATAGTCAGGTTAATTGTAGTGAGACAACATCACAGACACTGTACCATTGTCAGGTTAATTGTAGTGAGACAACATCATAGACACTGTACCATAGTCAGGTGGGTCATGGTGAGACAACGGCACAGTCCACTGTACCATGGTCAGGTGGGTCATGGTGAGACAACGGCACAGTCCACTGTACCATGGTCAGGTGAAACAACATCACAGACACTGTACCATGGTCATGGTGAGACAACGGCACAGTCCACTGTACCATGGTCAGGTGAAACAACATCACAGACACTGTACCATGGTCAGGTGAGACAACATCACAGACACTGTACCACGGTCAGGTGAGACAACATCACAGACACTGTACCATGGTCAGGTGAGACAACATCACAGACACTGTACCATGGTCAGGTGAGACAACATCACAGACACTGTACCATGGTCAGGTGAGACACAGCACAGACCACTGTACCATGGTCAGATGAGTTGTGGTGAGATAACGGCACAGACCACTGTGCCATGGTCAGACAAGTTGTGGTGAGATAACGGCACAGACCAATGTACCATGGTCAGTTGAGTTGTGGTGAGACAACGGCACAGTCCACTGTACCATGGACAGGTGAGACAACATCACAGACACTGTACCATGGTCAGGTGAGACAACATCACAGACACTGTACCATGGTCAGGTGGGTGGTGGTGAGACAAGGGCACAGACCACTGTACCATGGTCAGGTGGGTGGTGGTGAGACAAGGGCACAGACCACTGTACCATGGTCAGGTGGGTGGTGGTGAGACAAGGGCACAGACCACTGTACCATGGTCAGGTGGGTCGTGGTGAGACAAGGGCACAGAATACTGTACCATGGTCAGGTGGGTCGTGGTGAGACAAGGGCACAGACTACTGTACCATGGTCAGGTGGGTGGTGGTGAGACAAGGGCACAGACCACTGTACCATGGTCAGGTGGGTGGTGGTGAGACAATGGCACTGACCACTGTACCATGGTCAGGTGGGTGGTGGTAAAACAATGGCACAGACCACTGTACCATGGTCAGGTGGGTCGTGGTGAGACAAGGGCACAGACTACTGTACCATGGTCAGGTGGGTCGTGGTGAGACAAGGGCACAGACCACTGTACCATGGTCAGGTGGGTGGTAGTGAGACAATGGCACTGACCATTGTACCATGGTCAGGTGGGTGGTGGTGAGACAAGGGCACAGACCACTGTACCATGGTCAGGTGGGTGGTGGTGAGACAAGGGCACAGACCACTGTACCATGGTCAGGTGGGTGGCAGTGAGACAATGGCACAGACCACTGTACCATGGTCAGGTGGGTCGTGGTGAGACAAGGGCACAGACTACTGTACCATGGTCAGGTGGGTCGTGGTGAAACAAGGGCACAGACCACTGTACCATGGTCAGGTGGGTGGTGGTGAGACAACGGCACAGACCACTGTACCATGGTCAGGTGGGTCGTGGTGAAACAAGGGCACAGACCACTGTACCATGGTCAGGTGGGTGGTGGTGAGACAATGGCACAGACCACAGTACCATGGTCAGGTGGGTCGTGGTGAGACAAGGGCACAGACTACTGTACCATGGTCAGGTGGGTCGTGGTGAAACAAGGGCACAGACCACTGTACCATGGTCAGGTGGGTGGTGGTGAGACAACGGCACAGACCACTGTACCATGGTCAGGTGGGTGGTGGTGAGACAAGGGCACAGACTACTGTACCATGGTCAGGTGGGTGGTGGTGAGACAACGGCACAGACCACTGTACCATGGTCAGGTGGGTGGTGGTGAGACAACGGCACAGACCACTGTACCATGGTCAGGTGGGTGGTGGTGAGACAACGGCACAGACCACTGTACCATGGTCAGGTGGGTGGTGGTGAGACAAGGGCACATACCACTGTACCATGGTCAGGTGGGTCATGGTGAGACAATGGCACATACCACTGTACCATGGTCAGGTGGGTCATGGTGAGACAAGGGTACATAAACAGTTATGATTTCTGTAAACTATTTACTGATATATTGTGACAAGTGTTTTTGTTATTGTCACCAAACTTTATACCAATAGTTCTCCAGCCTGGTCCAGTTAACTCAGACTGACTATCAATCCAGGGAGTCATGAGTTGAGTATATAAAAATTTATTTAAGCTTGATTACAAAGATTACGAAGAAACACAAAGCTTATATGAATCGTTCTCAAGCCCGCTTCCTGGGTAGAACCAGCACAGAGTGTTGTTTTTATATGCAACGGGTCAAGCCGGGTATCAAACCCACCTCTGATATAAGCGGCCAATATTATATTACCAACATGCTTAATGGGTCATGAGTTTAAAATACTGCTCAGCCACAGTCTCGGTGATGATTGACATACTTGGGAATCAGGAAAAACGCTGTATAAAATAGGTCCATTTTAAACTGAACATTGCCATAACCAAATAGAGATTTCAATACGATACTTTTTCTTTGTAGTACAACTGACTGCTTACTTGGTTTATAGTTAGCAAGTATAAATTTGTAACAAATGTGACAAACAAAACTTACGTCTTTGTATCTATCTAATGCATCAAACACTTTCAATGCCACAAACTTTTTTAAATGAGTCACTGTAGCTTGGGATGACAGTCTTAATATTTTCCGTTTCAAATTTTTCATTGTGTTGATTTCTTTGCACTCTAAACATATATTCACTTGTTCGTCCAAACGATGGTAGTCTTTATTTTCCTCCTTTTCTGGAGAAGTTTTGCCAATATTCTTCTTGTCCTCTTCCGTCACTGAAAATAACAATTTTGCGAAAACTGTAGCAGAAAAAGGAAATAACTAACACAACAATGACCTGAAGCAGAAAAATAAATTTAATGGCAAGATAATTGAAATAATTCATTTAAATTACTGTCATACCAAAACATTTAATTGCGGTACACTTTTAAAGTTTTTGTGAATTGTGCTAGAATTCATTTCCTGGGAAGCTTCAGTGACAGATCTTTGCTGTTGAGGTCATCTGACTGTCACTTGTGGCGAATACTTTATCCTGTATGCCACCTTCCTGCTTGATATTGTTTATACTTGTACTATGATAATATTAACTTAACAGTATTTATTTTAGTCACATATTTGTAGAATTTTTTTTATAATTATAACAAATTCATGTTTATAAGATGAGAAAATGAAACAAACATTGAAAGATTCACTGCAATGGAAATTTGAACAGCATCACATGTACATGTATGTATGTTATAGGCAGTTAATACACTAAGTCATATAAATATGACCATAATAGCAGTTAAAGTTAAAAATACTTTTATTAATAGCAACAAATATCAAAATTTAAAAGTGACTGAATTATTAAAACCATCACTTCAATGATTTCAGAACAAGTATTGTTTATGATCAGTTACTATCAAAATACAAGTATAAAATAACTCTACAAGTTTAATTATATACTAGCTATACTTTGTCCCTCAAAATACTAGAAAAAAATGAAACAAATGAACTAGGGTTTTATGACATACCAACACGGTATAAGTTAGATAATATCAATGAAAAGGAAGATTCCAGGCTCATTCTTCATGTACAAACATACATACTGAAAAACAAACAGCACATAAGGAAATGAAACTAGATCCTTGATACAGGCAGCACTGTAGAGCTTCAGCAAAGACTGACAAATACTCAATGTGTTACCTCTCATAACGATTGTAAACTCCAGTGTGGTCTTATTGCCATCATTCACACAACCCTCGAATCACACAGTTGTAACAAAAACAACAGAATTGACATGACAACCATTTGGAGAACCCATCTGCAGAGATCAATACATTACGCCCACCATCTTTTATGACACAAATTAAACTATACAAGGTTTGGAGTCTTCTACACAGGAATACATACCATCTCCATTTGGCATTGGGAGACCTTTCTTCTTGTAAAACTCAATCTGACGTGTTCTCTCTCCTAAAGTAAACAGATAAAAGTACTTAAAAAATTCCTTAACAGCACATCAAAGTAATATTTGTTTTTCATTTACAACTAAATAACAGAGGACAACAACTCTGACTAAAAAATATGCCAAGAGAGACATATCTGGTTGTATCAGAAAACACTAATAAATACAAGTGTGCATGTACGTATCATTAATTGTGCTTTGAATCATCTTTATAGGTATTCCCAAGTATCGTAATAAAATCAGATATATGAATGCGAGAGAAGAAATATTCCATTCAGTATTACTGGCAAAAAACTGAGAGTGACCGGAATTTTGAGATGTAAATATGTTGTTTTGTTCCGATTAACTTGTGTTCCTTTTTGTTTCCCATACTTGTAACTTTAAAGACAGGAAGTGTAACACTCTATGAAACAAAAAACGGAAAGTTGTATTATTTTAATTCATTATGACTGTTCTGGGCCAATCGGATGCAAGGTTTGCTACTGTTCCTGGTAACTTCTAGCCCATAGATGCAATTGAGACTATATAAATTATTGCAGCCGAATAAAATATAGGAAACAAAACTGATTAAATAGGATTATCATGTGTCAAATCAATGTGTACTTTGGTGAGCTGATTCTTAACTGTAGTATTGTAGATTTGAAAACAAGTGTTTACCATCTGCTAGACTGGGAACCAGCTTGTACACAATGTCCTGCATTGTTCTGTCATGACTGGAACCAGAAACAAAAATTCACAAACATTAATAGAAGATTACAAATGAAACAATTTGAATCTTTATTATGTAAACATAATTTATTATAACAAGAAGACATGATTCATGACCATTGCTGAAATCAAACAAACTATTATGGATGTTAACTTTGTTTAAATATATGGAAAAAACAAGGATTTTATTTATTTTTTTAGCTTTGTCATGTTTCAGACTTTTTTCACAGAGAATGATTCTTCATTGATGATGATAACAAGTGACCAGAAGGATACCTTCAGGTTGTAAATAAAAGAGAAGACAACTTGCAGACGGTTATCCTAATATAATGGGAGTTAACATGTGGCACTTTGACCCTCCCGATATCACTGGGAGTAATCATGTGGTACACAAACTCACCTTAAATAACTTCTACAAGTGAACATTTTGTGTTTTACTCTCTTGATATTGTTGAGTGTTAGCATGACTCACCTGATGTAATTGAGAATTAACATGACTCGCCTGATGTAATTGGGAGATAATGTGATTCACCTTATGTAATTGAGAGATAACACGTCTCACCTGATATAATTGAGAGTTAACATGACTCACCTGATATAATTGTGAGATAACATGACTCACCTGATGTAATGGGGAGACAACATGACTCACCTGATGTAACTGAGAGTTAACATGACTCACCTGATGTAATTGAGAGTTAATGATGTAATTGAGAGTTAATGTGACTCACCTGATGTAACTGAGAGTTAACGTGACTCACCTGATGTAATTGAGAGATAACATGACTCACCTGATGTAGTTGAGAGTTAACATTCATGACTCACCTGATGTAATTGAGAGTTAACATTCATGACTCACCTGATGTAATTGAGAGGGTGGCTCTGGTGTATGAGGATACCACATCTAGGACATGTGTTGTTCTCTAGTAAAAACTTCACCAGACAACTCCGACAAACTAATCAATGACAAAAATGTTATATCAATCACTCATAAGATGCAATGCTTATTTTCCAAATGAATAGGGGTAAAAATTAATGTTTGAATCAAATTGCTAGTTAAAATGACCCTTCCACCACTGAAATCGTTAGTATCCATTGCTTATTTTACCCCTTACTTTAAATTTCAATGCTTTATTCAGAAACCTCAGTGCTTAAATACCCCCAAATAGTGCTTATCAGGAACACTGTTTACCCTAAATTCACTGTAATATGAACATGAAGTTAATGATTTGGCATTCTACATTAAGATTAAAAACATATTGTATATATATCATGTTATTATAGACTCTTTTTAGACTGGGTTGTTTTAAATTCGTTGTATGAACATGAATAAATACTTTTGAACCAGATGTTAACAACATTAGCTAAAAAGAAAGGTTTTCATAAAATTGAGACTTACAAGTGTGTAGACATTCTGTGATTGTAGTTGCATCAACTAAATAACCTTTACACAGGGCACATGTAATACACGGGTTTACTTTTTTCAGTTTAACTCGCTTTTCCATCATCTTTCAACTTGGAAGGATGCTGTCACTGCCATTAAACACCTGTAAAAAACATAAAAAATTAAGTACTTTATTAAATAGAAAATAATAGATTTTATAGTATGAAAACAATCATAATATTACAACAAATTGTTCAAATTGTTTAAAGTGCGGCGGTAGTGTAATGGTTCGAGTGTTGGCTGCTCACACCAGAGGTTGCGGGTTCGATCCTCTGATCATCTTGATGCCTCTAATAAAACAGTCAGTACTGGTTCTAGCCAGGAAGTGGACTTGACAGCGGTTCATATAAGCTCTGAGCTTTCATTGCAATCAAGCTATAATAATTTAGTATAAACCAAATTGTTTGCACCTTTTATATATGACCATCAGCATAATTAACAAAACTATACATTGGCTTCATTAAGATATTTCTTAACATAAAATGTGTAAATTCAGTTGCAGATGCTTCACATAATTATATACAAGCGATTGTAACAACATAGCATAGATCTAGGTTAATGTCCTGAGTGACAGTTTATCTAGTTCAAGAGCTAAAAATTGCAAACTTTGAGTTTTAGACAATTGAGGAGATATGATCGAGGCATATAAAATGTTGCATAGCATATACAATCCTAAAGTGTGTGTCTTTTTAAAGCATTAAAAGCATATGGCACCAAGTAAACGTGCCAAACTTTCAAAAATAGACTAGATAAATATTGGTAAATTCAAGTCTTAATGTTTGAAGATTACAAAGACAAAATCAGCTGCAGTACAGGGACATGACACTGATATAGAGGAACAAGTAGGACCTGAATCGGAAATAACACATAAGAGTTCCAGTTAATGTACAAGACCTAACATCAATAAAATTTTTATCTCAATTTGTCATCAATTATTTGTTTACTTGGTATTTATTTTATCTGCTTACGACTTAAATTAAATCTGGGTATTTTGACATTTAAATACGCAAATTTATACTACCTCAATTACTTTTTTCTTGTTTTATAATGAAATAATGACCTGATAATGCATGGCGAACGCTTATTCAGTGAATTAATCACGAAAAGTATGTCGAAAATTATTATTGCAACATTGCATAATTTTCACAAAATTTCAATGGTTTTAACATTAAATTATAGACATTAAATACCTTATTTTATACCGTAATTATTAAAAAAGATAATTCACTCATATATTTGTTTCCTTACATAAATTGGGTGACAGATTCTTCGTCGAAAATCGGTAAAATGATATATTTTCATAAAATTTTCATTGTGTAAGCCATTTTATCGGTTAAGCGTTATAACCACTTTGTTGTGAAAATCGAAATGAAACCCACCGAAATGAGAAAATAAAGCCTGAATGTTGGCTTACGGATCAAATAACTAAAAATATACAAAATGACTACATAGACACGGAACATTTCCACTACAAAATATATCTTTATTTATTGAATGCTTCATATTTTTTGTTCAAGTACAGAAACTGAAATGACGTCTGGTGATAGCTCTAGGTATGACCCTTTCTTGTATACGCAAAACTGTTTTTACTTTTAACTCTTTTTTCTACCCGCGAGGGTGTACAGAAGAAAAACTATAAATATATAACGTAACAATAAATCATGTATCGGTGGCATAACATTTCTTCTTCTTCTTCTTCTTCTTCTTCTCCATATTTCTTTTTCTTTCTTTCTTTCTTTCTTTCTTTCTTTCTTTCTTTTCTTCTTCTTCTTGTTCTTATCTTCTTCTTCTGTTTTTTTCTGTTTCTTCTTATTCGCCGTCGAGTTCTTCTATGTCTTCTTCTTCTTTTTCATTATCATCTTCTCTCTTTTCACCTTATTTTTCATATTCGTCCTATTCTTTCTTTCTTTCTTTCTTTCTTTCTTTCTTTCTTTCGTCTTCTTCTTTTTACTTATTCTTTTCCTCTTCTTCTTTTTCATCTTCTTTTATTTTTTCATCTTCTATTCTTCTTCCTTATTATAATTATTATGATTACTCTTTTTCTTCTTTCTTCTTCTGATATTTTTCTTGTTCTTTACCTTCTCCGCTTTCTCATACTCGCACATTGAGGAAATTTTGTAGGCCTATACGCGAGGGAGAGTCTGGTGTGCAGTAAAACATTGCGATCTAGCCACCTTCGTACCAAACCAAGCCGGAGTGTGCTTCTGCAAGGGTAGTATTGAGTTACATAGTCTGGTACTGGATGGGGAGAAGGAGTCTCTGTAGCTGTCCACTGCTGATTTTGTCAGGAGACTGTTTGTATAGTCTCTGGTCTGGACACCGGTTGTATCTAGCGCTGCTGGTGTGCTATGCTATACATCATAACAACTTTGGAATGTCGTCTGCGTGTTAACTTCCACTCACCCTAAGTTCTGTTGCACACTGGCCAGGATTCTGGTTCAGCGGTAATCGCTAATGACGAACCGTGCAGCTTCGTAGTATACTGATTCATTCTTAAATACGCAAAGTACGATTCACTTAAAATAAGATAAAGTATATATAGACTTACATAATGTAACTTACATTTTCTTGATTGGCACACCGGGTCTGTCATAATGAAATATAGCTGCCTACCAATGGTCGATAAAATCTGACGCAATGGCTGAACATTAGAATAGATATATGTACAGCAGAGGTTCGTGTACAACAATAACTAAGGAATCTATATAAGACCGTGCAATAACAAAGCAGAGGCTTGTGTATTACAATAACACAACAGAACTTCGTGTATAACAATAACCAAGGACTCTATATAAGACCGTGCAATAACAAAGCAGAGGCTTGTGTATTACAATAACACAACAGAACTTCGTGTATAACAATAACCAAGGACTCTCTATATAAGACCGTGCAATAACAAAGCAGAGGCTTGTGTATTACAATAACACAACAGAACTTCGTGTATAACAATAACCAAGGACTCTATATAAGCCCTTGTAATAACAAAGCAGAGGTTCGTGTATAACAATAACCAAAGAATCTATATAAGACCTTGCAATAACAAAGCAGAGGCTTGTGTATTACAATAACACAACAGAACTTCGTGTATAACAATAACCAAGGACTCTCTATAAGACCTTGTAATAACAAAGCAGATACTTGTGTAAAACAATAACACAGCAGAGGCTCGTGTATAACAATAACCAAAACACTCTATATAAGCCTTTGCAATAACAAAGCAGAGGTTCGTGTATAACAATAACGCAGCAGAGGCTCGCGTATAACAATAACTCAGCAGAGATTCGTGTATAACAATAGTAACAATGACACAGCAGAGATTCGTGTATAACAATGACACAGCAGAGATTCGTGTATAACAATAACATAGCAGAGATTCGTGTATAACAATAACACAGCAGAGGTTCGTGTATAACAATGACACAGCAGAGGTTCGTGTATAATAATGACACAGCGGAGGTTCATGTATAACAATAACATAGCAGAGATTCGTGTATAACAATAACTCAGCAGAGATTCGTGTATAACAATAACGCAGCGGAGGTTCGTGTATTACAATAACATAGCAGAGATTCGTGTATAACAATAACATAGCAGATATTTGTGTATAACAATAACATAACAGAGATTTGTGTAAAACACTAACTCGGCAGAGGTTCGTGTATAACAATAACCAAAAACACTCTATATGAGCACTTGCAATAACAAAGCAAAGGCTCGCGTATAACAATAACTCAGCAAAGATTCGTGTATAAAAATAACATAGCAGAGATTCATGTATAACAATGACACAGCAGAGATTCGTGTATAACAATAACTCAGCGGAGGTTCGTGTATAACAATAATACAGCAGAGGTTCGTGTATAACAATGACACAGCAGAGATTCGTGTATAACAATAACATAGCAGAGGTTCGTGTATAACAATAACACAGCAGAGGTTCGTGTATAACAATGACACAGCAGAGATTCGTGTATAACAATGACACAGCAGAGGCTCGCGTATAACAATAACTCAGCAGAGATTCGTGTATAAAAATAACACAGCAGAGATATGTGTATAACAATGACACAGCAGATATTCGTGTATAACAATAACTCAGCAGAGATTCATGTATAACAATAACATAGCAGAGATTCGTGTATAACAATGGCACAGCAGATATTCGTGTATAACAATAACATAGCAGAGATTCGTGTATAACAATATCTCAGCGGAGTTCGTGTATAACAGTAACACAGCAGAGGCTCGTGTATTACAATAACCAAGACACTCTATACAAGTCCTTGTAATATACAAAGCAGAGGTCCGTGTATAACAATAACATAGCAGAGGTTCGTGTATAACAATGACACAGCAGAGATTCGTGTATAACAACGACACAGCAGAGATTCGTGTATACCAACGACACAGCAGAGATTCGTGAACAACAATGGCACAGCAGAGGTTCGTGTATAACAATAACACAGCAGGGATTTGCGTACAACAATAATACAGCAGAGATTCGTGTATAACAATGACACAGCAGAGATTCGTGTATAACAATGACACAGCAGATATTCGTGAACAACAATGGCACAGCAGAGGTTCGTGTATAACAATAACACAGTAGATATTCGTGTATAACAATGACACAGCAGATATTCGTGAACAACAATGACACAGCAGATATTCGTGAACAACAATGACACAGCAGAGATTCGTGTATAACAATGACACAGCAGAGGTTAGTGTATAACAATAACACAGTAGATATTCGTGTATAACAATGACACAGCAGATATTCGTGAACAACAATGACACAGCAGAGATTCGTGTATAACAATGACACAGCAGAGATTCGTGAACAACAATGACACAGCAGAGGTTCGTGTATAACAATAACACAGCAGATATTCGTTTATTACAATGACACAGCAGATGTTCGTGTATAACAATAAAACAGAAGAGGTTCGTGTATAACAATGACACGGCAGAGGTTCGTGTTTAACAATAATACAGCAGGGATTCGTGTATAACAACTACACAGCAGAGTTTCGTGTATAACAATGACATAGCAGAGATTCGTGTATAACAATGACACAGCAAAGGTTCGTGTATAACAATGACACAGCAGAGATTCGTGTCTGACAATGACACAGCAGAGATTCGTGTCTAACAATGACACAGCAGAGGTTCATGTATAACAATGACACAGCAGAGGTTCGTGTTTAACAATAACACAGCAGAGGTTCGTGTATAACAATAACACAGCAGAGATTCGTGTATATCAATAATACAGAAGAGGTTCGTGTATAATAATGACACAGCAGATATTCGTGTATAACAATGATACAGCAGATATTCGTGTATAACAATGACACAGCAGAGGTTCGTGTATAACAATAATACAGTAGAGATTCGTGTATAACAATAACGCAGCAGATATTCGTGTATAACAATGACACAGCAGAGGTTCGTGTATAACAATAATACAGCAGAGGTTCGTGTATAACAATAATACAGCAGAGATTCGTGTATAACAATGACACAGCAGAGGTTCGTGTATAACAATAATACAGCAGAGATTCGTGTATAACAATGACACAGCAGAGGTTCGTGTATAACAATAATACAGCAGAGATTCGTGTATAACAATAACACAGCAGAGGTTCGTGTATAACAATAACGCAGCAGAGATTCGTGTATAACAATAATACAGCAGAGATTCGTGTATAACAATGACACAGCAGAGATTCATGTATAACAATAACATAGCAGAGATTCGTGTATAACAATAACTCAGCGGAGGTTCGTGTATAGCAATAATACAGCAGAGATTCGTGTATAACAATGACACAGCAGAGATTCGTGTATAACAATAATACAGCAGAGATTCGTGTATAACAATGACACAGCAGAGATTCGTGTATAACAATAACATAGCAGAGATTCGTGTATAACAATAATACAGCAGAGATTCGTGTATAACAATGACACAGGAGAGATTCGTGTATAACAATGACACAGCAGAGATTCGTGTATAACAATAACACAGTAGAGATTCGTGTATAACAATAATACAGCAGAGGTTCGTGTATAACAATAATACAGAAGAGATTTGTGTATTACAACGACACAGCAGAGGTTCGTGTATAACAATAATACAGCAGAGTTCCGTGTATAACAATGACACAGCAGAGATTCGTGTATAACAATGACACAGCAGAAGTTCGTGTATATCAATAATACAGCAAAGGTTCATGTATAATAATGACACAGCAGATATTCGTGTATAACAATGATACAGCATATATTTGTGTATAACAATGACACAGCAGAGGTTCGTGTATAACAATAACTCAGCAGAGATTCGTGTATAACAATAACGCAGCAGATATTCGTGTATAACAATGACACAGCAGATATTCGTGTATAACAATAATACAGAAGAGGTTCGTGTATAACAATGACACAGCAGAGATTGGTGTATAACAATGACACGGCAGAGGTTCGTGTATAACAATAATACAGTAGGGATTCGTGTATAACAACGACACAGTAGAGTTTCGTGTATAACAATGACATAGCAGAGATTCGTGTATAACAATGACACAGCAGAGGTTCGTGTATAACAATGACACAGCAGAGATTCGTGTCTAACAATGACACAGCAGAGATTCGTGTCTAACAATTACACAGCAGAGGTTCATGTATAACAATGACACAGCAGAGGTTCGTGTATAACAATGACACAGCAGAGGTTCGTGTTTAACAATAACACAGCAGAGGTTCGTGTATAACAATGATACAGCAGGTATTTGTGTATAACAATGACACAGCAGAGGTTCGTGTATAACAATAACTCAGCAGAGATTCGTGTATAACAATAACGCAGCAGATATTCGTGTATAACAATGACACAGCAGATATTCGTGTATAACAATAATACAGAAGAGGTTCGTGTATAACAATGACACAGCAGAGATTCGTGTATAACAATGACACGACAGAGGTTCGCGTATAACAATAATACAGTAGGGATTCGTGTATAACAACGACACAGCAGAGTTTCGTGTATAACAATGACATAGCAGAGATTCGTGTATAACAATGACACAGCAGAGGTTCGTGTATAACAATGACACAGCAGAGATTCGTGTCTAACAATGACACAGCAGAGATTTGTGTATAACAATGACACAGCAGAGGTTCGTGTATAACAATGACACAGCAGATATTCGTGTATAACAATGATACAGCAGATATTCGTGTATAACAATGACACAGCAGAGGTTCGTGTATAACAATGATACAGCAGATATTCGTGTATAACAATGACACAGCAGATATTCGTGTATAACAATAATACAGCAGAGATTCGTGTATAACAATAACGCAACAGATATTCGTGTATAACAATGACACAGCAGATATTCGTGTATAACAATAATACAGAAGAGGTTCGTGTATAACAATGACACAGCAGAAGTTCGTGTATATCAATAATACAGCAGAGGTTCGTGTATAATAATGACACAGCAGATATTCGTGTATAACAATGACACAGCAGATATTCGTGTATAACAATAATACAGAAGAGGTTCGTGTATAACAATGACACAGCAGAGGTTCGTGTATAACAATAAAACAGCAGAGATTCGTGTATAACAATAACGCAGCAGATATTCGTGTATAACAATGACACAGCAGATATTCGTGTATAACAATAATACAGAAGAGGTTCGTGTATAACAATGACACAGCAGAAGTTCGTGTATATCAATAATACAGCAGAGGTTCGTGTATAATAATGACACAGCAGATATTCGTGTATAACAATGATACAGCAGATATTCGTGTATAACAATGACACAGCAGAGGTTCGTGTATAACAATAATACAGCAGAGATTCGTGTATAACAATGACACAGCAGATATTCGTGTATAACAATAATACAGAAGAGGTTCGTGTATAACAATGACAAAGCAGAGATTCGTGTATAACAATGACACGGCAGAGGTTCGTGTATAACAATAATACAGCAGAGGTTCTTTAATAACAATAATACAGCAGGGATTCGTGTATAACAACGACACAGCAGAGGTTCGTGTATAACAATGACACAGCAGAGATTCGTGTATAACAATGACATAGCAGAGATTCGTGTCTAACAATGACACAGCAGAGGTTCATGTATAACAATGACACAGCAGAGGTTCGTGTATAACAATGACACAGCAGAGGTTCGTGTTTAACAATAACACAGCAGAGGTTCGTGTATAACAATAACACAGCAGAGATTCGTGTATAACAATAACACAGCAGAGGTTCATGTATAACAACGACACAGCAGGGATTTGCGTATAACAATAATACAGCAGAGATTCATGGATAACAATAACACAGCAGAGAATCTTGTATAACAATACTACAGCAGAGAATCGTGTATAACAATAATACAGCAGAGATTTGGGTTTAACATTAAGAACTATTATTGATTTTCTATCATTCACGTACACTATAGTAAATACATATATTTCTACATACTGGTGTCGCCTATCATCTATGAATGAAAGTAGACTCAGTAAACGGATTGCACTCTGGTCTTACTTAAAAGCTAATGTTTGTTTTGTAAAAATTGGATGTATATGGTAAAAAAGAACAATTTATATCACTTAATCTTCAACAGTTTTCGAATATTAATGTTAACATCCCTATTCGTACTCTTGTTGATGACGTCACAAAGAAAATTCTGGATATTTATACCAATGATTGGTTTTTATCTATAAGGCGTGTGGACAGTATTTCTGGTAAAGGACGAAAACAAACTACACATCTACCGCTTATTTAAATTCCATTTTGAAGTTGAAAATTATTGTAATTTATATAACCTTTAAAGCACAGATCTGCTTTTAGTAAGTTTCGTTGTGGCGTTGCCCCAATAAGAATTGAGACCGGTAAATATGGCAAGCTCAAATTAGAAGAAAGAAAATGTCCCTTTTGTAACACAGTGGAAGATGAAAGTCATGTTATTTTAGAATGTCATCTTTATAAGGATCTTAGAAATATTTTATTTGAAAAAGCAGCTGCAATTTATGATAACTTTTATAATTTGTCAAATGTTGATAAGACAGTATTCTTATTTTTCCACTCTTCTTTGATTCGTGTTTGTGCCAAAACCTGTTTTAATATATTACAAAGACGTGCATTTTACCGCTGTAAATAATGCCTTTTTTGTTTTATATCTATGATGTTACCTTTTTATCAACTCCTATGTGTATGCTGCAAATAAGTTCTTTTCTGATCTGATCAGGGGGGATACTCGATACTTTAAATTATTTTTTATATAGCGCAAAAATGCTTTTTTTCTTGTCAGAGTTTTAGTATTTTGTTTATCTTAACACACTTTTAATAAATCGATTTGCAGCATACCACATAGTCTTATTTTGTTAATAATGAATTGTATTTTGCATTGTGTGATAGTCTCTTGTAATTCATATATCTGAATGGCTATATACATATATTGTATGATATTAATGCTATTATTACCGAACTTGGCGTAACCATTGTCATTATCACCATTATCTATTATACCTGCAGCACATCGATCATCATTGTACTCAGAACAATTATCGCCAATAACAATCCATTTAGTAGCAGCAGCAGCATCACTTCCATCATCATCACCAGCACCATGTGTTACGTAGAATATATGCTTTATGACACCCCCACTTCAAAGGAGAAGTGATGTCACGTGATGATCACTATTTTTCTATAAAGGGTCAGTACAAGGTCTATGGTTGGCAGATTTATATTTAACTTTGAACCTAGGATCAACAATTACTATTTGTTATATCAAATATGGAACAATTGAAACAATTAAAATGTTTTGGAGTGCGGATTTGTATTTTCCAATTAAACGTATGAGAAAAATGGCTGATGAAATAAAGTGTTTATTTGTATTGTGCTGTAATTCAGGGGGGTGGTAGGGCGAACGTATTTTGACGGTATGCGTTCTTAGGCGGTAAAAATGAGTGGACGCGTCAAAAATGGCGGATTTTTGTTTGTAAAAGTTACGTCAAAGCACAGAAAAACACGGTTATTTGTTTTATACTCACTATTTTTCTTAATGCATACTTCCAAGTTGTAACTTAGTATATTGTCTTCCATCGGTAGTTCATTCCTACCATGCAGCTATCACCACAAAACACGCAATTCGAGAAAACCGAGAGTGTTTACTTGTACCGAAATCCATATTCACTGAATGGCACCACATTTTGTTTTTTTTTTCTATGATATCACGCTGTGTTTTCATGAATTTTACTGTCAGTACTGTTTTCACCACCAAGTATTTCCAAATAACACTTGATTCGTCTGTTGAATACCTCCTCGTTTTGAAATTCATATGTGTACGACAATATATGAGAGTTTTCGTCAACTGTATGCCATAAATGAATGGATGCGTTCCCAGTAGGGAAAATACAAATACAGATATTGTCAGTTATACGTGTACGTTAAAATTTGTGAAACTATAACAGTTAAAGTGCTTCATTGAATAAAAAATCAGCATAGTGTGTCCTTTATTATGATTTTTCCTTTCCCGGTAAAATGCTTTACAGAAAAAAATAAGCCATTTCCTTAAATAAGCGGTCACAACCACAGAAGCGGAAATTATTTCACCCTCACTAAGTGCAATGTCACTAAGAACATCAAAAAGAAAATTTGATTCTCCGTTATCATCTATAAAGAAACGATATAGGCATGAACAATTTCTTCAAGATACTAGTAGCACATTCTCTACTGGAATATACATTGCCAAAAAAAAAATAATGAAAACTCGAATAAATTCACCTTTTCACTTAAACGATATTGTGTGATTGATCAATCACATTGAGTGCCATAGTCTAGTTGTAAGGGTGTTGGGTAATTTCGTTTTAAGACAAAATAGTAATAATTACAAAATAAGTTAAACATTTTTTAAGTTTGATGACGTTTTATTTAATGACCGACATTACCGTTCAGTGCAAAAGGAAACATTTATGTTACCATCATCGGCGTTAGACTGTCTTCACTACCGACAAGCCCGTGTGGTTCCGGCTAAGAATAGAATCACTGCCGATCTCTGCAGAGGGGTAGGAATCCTCCGAATGGGTGTCATGTACATTTTATCATTTTTTGTCATGTTCACCATTGTGGTTAAATTATTAACTCCTGTGTGGTTCCAGGGAGCCATGTGAGTGATTGCAAGAATAGGATCACTGTGGCTCATGCATGTCGCAGGAAGCGACAATTTGAGTAATACGATATGATTTGCTGAAACTCTGCAGTTCTGCAGGTATCAAGGTTCTAGGTTCATTCTGCATATTCATTTGTTGATGTATTTTATTTAATCTGTTTGTTAATTTGTTGTTGTTTTTTTGTGTATGTAGAGTGAACCTGGAATCCTCGTTCCTGTTGCGTCGAATAACCTATAATGTGTTGCTACGCAGTAAAACACTATTCATTCACTCATTCATACCGGCATTTTTTAAATTACATCTAGTCTGTAACTATGTAGTATAACTAGTCCGGAGCGGCATTCAGCTTTCATTGTTGACGTTAGATAATCCGCACTCTACGCATGACACTGAACGACATTTCCGCACTGGCATGGTTATAAGTTCAACCAGACAGGAAAGGATAGGGTTAGGGTTAATACTTAACCCAGGATATAGAAGCTATACCGGTCACCGTTGAGGTCAGTAAAGCACTGTCTCTCTTTTGTGTCGTCAACTGATGCAACATACTTGGCAAACCTGTGTGGTAAGCACATTGCTCTCCAATTGCCCATGCAACTACTTGTTAAGAGTCATTACATCCTGCGAAACTATGTCAAACTTCGAGATGCCACATCCGTACATCGAAATAACTCACAATTGTAGAATAGGCCAATTTAAACGTACGTGTACAAGGAGTCTGTCCGACTTACCCATCCAGTTTCACAAAGGTTTTGAAGTCGGTCCGTTTCTCCATTAAGATCATCATTTTCATATTCATTTTTAAATGCAAGTAGATGTTTTGCTGAATAGTTAAATGCTAATGCAATCTGTTGGACAGTATCGAGCATATTGCGTACGAATTTTCTGATATCAGCTAAAAAAATTCAAAACCATGTGGACCCAGCTGCATAATTGCGTATAGGCAAGTAAGTACACGCCTGATTTGGTATAAAACGGAGTGGAATATGACTTCAATAAAAGTCAAATACAACCACCTTTCGTCTCATACATGTTACTACATGTATACACAAACAAGGTGGTGAGAATGTCGAAATGACGTCATCAAAACGAAATATACTGTTTTAATTTTCAGTCTTGGCTTTCTTTTCTAAATGAGTAACGTCTTGAACATTTATTCTTTGAAAACAATTAACTGTATTCTGATAATGTTTCTGAATGGTTGATTCAAATAATGGATCAACTTGGCGTTTCCCTTAGTTTAAGAAAAGCAAACATCGAAGATAATGAAGAAAATATTTGTATTTTCCCTACTGGGCGTCAAACGCATCCATTTATTGCATACAGTTGACGAAATCCCTCATATATTGTCGTACACATATAAATTTCAAAACATGGAGGTCTTAAACGGGCGAATCAAGTGTAATTTGGAAATAATTGGTGGTGAAAACAGTACTGACAGTAAAATTCATGAAAACAAAGTGTGATATCATAGAAAAAGTCCAAAAGAAGGTGTCATTTAGTGAACATGTATTTCGGCACATGTAAACACTCTCGGTTTTCTCGAATTGTGTCTTTTATGGTGATAACTGCAAGATAGGAGTGAACTTCCGATGGAAGACAATATACTAAGTTACATCTTGGGAATATGCATTAAGAAAAATAATGAGTTTAAAATAAATTACCGTGTTTTTCTGTGCCTTGACATTACTTTTACAAACAAAAACCCGCCATTTTTGACGCGTCCGCTCATTTTTACCGCCTATGAACGCATACCCTCAATATACGTTCGCCCCCCTGGTAATTACGCGAGATAAGTTGGATAAATACGGGAACTCGTCTAACCCCTCAACCCTTATTTATCCAACCGACCCCATATGTTTCCACAAAGCGTCAGTAACGAACTCAGTCACTTAGGTTACATGAGCAACAACTGACCTTCTACATGTCGTATCTCAGTAACAGCTTGCACGTAGCTGGAAGCCAAATGTCAATGCGGATGGCGTGACGCAGTACCTGCAATCCCATTGATGTTGATGGATATGGGAGAATACGAGTTTTGGATGGTGGTTAATGATAAACAGACGTTATATATATTCGTTTGGATGTACATATATACTAAAGCAGGAGTTGTGATGTAATAATGTCAGTTTTCAGTTTAGAAGCATAGGAGGTAAACAAGAATATAAATAGAATCGTTTTGATCGATTCTGTCTATCCACCAATCGTGAAACATCGGGTGTTTCCGTATCCTCCGCATATTACGTCTATTGCGTAGTATAAAGGCCGAGGGGGGTCAGATTGTCTATTGCGTAGCATAAAGGCCGAGGTGATCATATTGTCTATCCATTAGAGGAAACGGTTAAGCCAATAACTTTCTGACCCCTGGCACATACATGTATCCGAGCCATATAGAATTAGATTCATACTCCAAAGGGACCAGAAATAATAAATTGCCCATCGTGTGATTACTAGTATATGGAACAAACTTACGACCGCTATCCCACGAGAACAACAGGAAACAGTATTGCCGATTGCTAAGGGAGTAACCGAGCATAAAGATAATTACGACGTTTACGGGGTATCTTCCTATAGATTAACCCCTAAAAGGGCGATGGGAATCGGAATGGACATATTTCTGAACATGTTTGATATTAAAAAATGTTTATATGCTACAAAACACGGTTAATCAGGAATAATAAGCAGATTGGGAAATTCAACGGAAATCACGATAACAGAAAAAGACATATTGTGATTTTTTACTTTGATTCGTTGACAACTTCTTCTATTTTGGACTATCGAAAATAATATATATAACATCATAAAACTTCTTTGGGTGATTAAAATATATTTACAATAAATAGATTACAACATGACAAAGAAAATGTTATTAATGTGCTAAGAAAATATAATTTTTTCAGGATAGGAAGTAGATACAAGTTGCAAATGCTCCTGCATAGTTTTTAACTGTTTTAGACACTTTTGGAGTAGTGCGAGGTTAAAGATATTGGAGCAAATGGACGTAAAATCCAACAGTACAGCTGCAACAGTCGTACATATATATGTGTATGACGTTTTAAATGATCTCACATTCTGAGAAGTGTGGAACATATGTTTATCAGAAAATATTAATACATTTTAAAGTAAAACAAATTTACCCACACCCAAGGAGCGACGGGATTTACAACGAGGAAGATTGAGTAATACAACACATTTTGGATTATATTTCAAGTTATATAAAGGAAAACGACTGACCAAAACCACACCATAAGTTCAAGTAAGAATATATGAGATTATTGTGTCATTTTAGTTGTAGATCTTTTACAGGATTTGATTACACCAAAGGGGTAAAAAAATGAAAATTCTAAGTAATGTTTATACATGTACATTCAAACGACGATAAATAAATTCATTTTGTCCATCAGCTGTCAGCAAGATTAGGTACACTTTGTTCACAATAACTATAAAACAATTGTTTTTAAAAATAAATTATCTCATAAAACGACATTTTTATATGGTATATGTGTCGGACGAGTGTGGTGAGTGTTCATTATTGTTCATTAAAGTATATTTGAAATTTTGTAAAAATATACTTGGGTACGTTCTCAGGCTACGAATATCGTTTGGTTTTAACGTCATTTTCGATCGCGGCGTGGTCTAGTGGTAGAGCGTCTACCTCGCATGCGGAAGGTCGTGGGTTTAATCCCCGACCGGGTCATACCAAAGACTTTAAAAATGGTACTAGAAGCTTCCTCGTTTGACGCTCAGCATTTAGAGGAGAGTTCTAGGTCTGGTCGGCCCGGTGTCAGTATAATGTGGCTGGATGGGTATCATACCATATGTCTGCGGCATGATACTCCAGTGTAACAGCGCTTAGAATATTGTCTCAAGTAGACACCGTCGCGATATGACTGAAAAATTGTTGAAAGCGACGCTAAACACAATACAACTACAATAATAACATTAACGTCATTTTCAACACATTTCATGTAATATATGGCATATCGAGTTTTATTGGTAGAGGATTGATTGATTGAATATTTAGCGTCATTTTTATGCCATCGAGGGCTAACAGACGATCAGTTAACCTAATCACTGTTTCCTGGGATTAACTTGTACTCGAGCACACCCCATCTCCCCGCAAGTAACTGATAACTTAACCACTTGAATCAGTTGTGAAAGTTGAATGGTAATGAGACACAATGTCGTATATCAATCATCAAGGAGACTGTTGCTGGGCGGACGATTCGAACTCACGACCCCTGAATTGATATTCAGACGAGTAACCGACTGAGCTAATCGGTCCCGGCATATTGGTTGAGGAAGACCTCAGAATGAATCTGAGTAGAACCACCGTCATTCCGCAAACTGGCAAAACGTTCTCCCATAAAGTCTTTGGATTCAAACCTACGACATCTGCGGTGAAATGTAAGTGATTTTCATACGACGCCTTAGTTCACTCGGCCATGGAGGACCCTCATTCGGAACTCCTTGGGCACTGCTCGCACTATTTGTTTGATTCGGAGAGAAAACACTATTCACAAGTAAACAAATACGAAATGTTACATAAATTCATTCAATTCCAAAACAAATAAATGCACATTTCTTCTTTTATGTTAATAGTCATTATCACATTCGCTTGTTTAGTTCATTTCCGGTTGTGATAGCAGGTAAAGTCTCACCCAAAATAATGTTAATTGAGACTGATTCAATATATTATGCTAAAAACAAGAGCTACGTACCGATAAGTCAATACATAGTTAAATGCATGTGTACTGAAAATAAATAAATAAACCGTCGGCATTTTGCAATTTTTAGGCAGGACTTACATATAATCTATAAATTAAAATTAAAATAATAAATATGTATTCAAACAGAAATGTGATACTGCATTTCTGCCACGAGCGTATAGTTTTACAGTTACTCACTAGTCGGGATTAAGTTGGCGCAGTGTAGTGAATAGTATTGGCCGCTCACGTCAGAGGTCGAGTGTTCGAACACTGACTCCGAAAACATCCCTCAGTACTGGTTTTACACTAGAAAGGGCTCGATAGCGACCACATACGCCCTGAGCTTCCTTCGCAATAGGTATAATATAAATAAGTATAAACTATTCGCGGTTAGTCTTGAAATTATTCCCCTAAACTATTAGAGACGTCGTATGACCTTAATAAACACTCTTTATTGCTACTCTAAGTAAATCTCGATTTCATTTGAAGTAAGTAAACGTAATTAATGTAATTAAATTAGTTGGTTTAAACATATTTATTCATTCAAATTTACATACATGCAAATCAGTACAAGTATAAATAAGGATTAGAACGGAAGATAAATCTTATAGAGTTCCTCTCCGTGGCATATATTAATTGTAAACAGATTTGGCAGATTTTAACAATTTTATTCTGTTTTTATCAATACGAATATAACCTAATTCAAAATATATTTAATAAAATATCATAACATATTGTTAGGAATACTGGTTCTAATATGTTTAAGAAACTTAATAAAAAATGAAGCAAGTAATTAAAAAGAGAAACGTGATTTAAGTGATTATTGGTATTTATATACTACACGAATTCACATAATAATAGTAATAAACATTTATGGACATGTTCTGAACAGCATGGACATAGTTGACCATAACATGATACCTATACATGCGCTTGATAAAATATTAACTGCAATATAAATGTTATGCATCTCCCGTTTGCATTCGCTGTAATTTGCATAAGTTTCTAATTCGCTTTCCTTAAACGAAGATAAATCATTCATTTTATTTTCAAAGCAAATTTAGGGAATCAAAGAGAACAAGAAATGGTATAGGATTGTCACTTGCATTGTCGTTGCAATATATTTTTACACCACAAATGCACAAAGCGAACTGCCAAACGTCCTGTCATAATATTAGGATTTGCAACAGCTGATATCAATCATGGAGGTTTTATCAGCATGATACACGCTTGTCCTGCTATGGCTGTCAGTCAATATACACACTAAAATCAATTAAAACCCTATTTAAAATATACAACATCTGACAGAAAGTGTATACCAAAATTCATATAGAATTACTCCACAAACCACAATATCGACTGCATAATTTAACTGTATATACATCTAAAGTACCATGTACTTGACTTTGACCTCTTTTGGGTGGGTATGGTGGGATCTTGTGAAAATATGTGTTAAAAAAGTAACTATTCGGCAAACGCAATGGCCTCGAATGGAGAGAGCTTCCACATACCGACTATATCGCACGAGTTGGCTCGTGCTCTATACATTGACTGTGTTTGTACTCCAGGTCAAAGCGGTTAGCTAATTGGATCACGTAATATTCGAGGAATGTCTGTTCGAACGCGACATGAATATATATTATATTAATACAGCTCCATTTTTGACAATCAGAGATTGACAATACTTGTGAATATATGCAGGTTTGACATCGTTCAGTAGCTGTAATGTTCACACAGACACGTGTTACGTCAATCTATAGTCAATCAGCCCACATTACATATCAACTATTTCCGTCACAGAAATGTTTAATTATGTAAAATTAGATGCTGTTTCCGAGTACAAACTTAAGACAGTTTCTGAACATAGTTAGTAACAAAAATCACTATCGCAAAAAATCAATTATCTTCACTGGGCCAAAATTTCACAAATAAATATAATTCGTAAAAAACGTCACTGTAAAACCAGATATTATCGCTAGGTCCAAACTTAGCGATAACTTATCGGTCACAATTAAATCTTTTTCAGCTGACCGCCAAAAACCGGAAGTTAGTAGTCACTACGTCCAAACTAAGCTAATTGATTTCACGAGGTCAATATTTGCGAGATTATTACTAAGTGCAAAAAATACATGTTTACGACCTAACGCCGATCGGCCGTGAACGGAAGACCGTGTTTTATTGTTTCAAAAAAACAATGACCATCACTGTATTGTCTGTAAGATGTGATATACGTTAATGAAGTGAAATTTGAAATATGAAATATGGAATTTTTAATCTTGTATTCTGCTATGATAGGTGAGTTTAATAAACAATTACAGTGATTGAGAATGAAAAATCGTTTGAATCAAATAATCTATATGGGTGTATCAATATCGTCCGGTGAAAATATGTCTGAACACTGCACAATAGCTGCCGCAGGGCATATACTTGAACTAAACATGGTGATATGTTTGCATTGCTGACAGCTCTAATCACATTCGCCGTCACAGACACATATGTTGCCATTCACCATACATTTACTCCGTTAGAATTGATTTGTTTTTGTTTTTCAGTTAAGTTATTGTTTACTGTGAAGTTAAATCAATAGCGATTTATGATTTATTTAAAGGACTGCTTTAGGACATGGAATAATCAAACATTTATATATCATGTACATTGAATGTTTTATATTACAAAGTATACTTAGTGATTTCCCTATATGTCTAAAACCTGTTTTTCATATACATTAATGTTTCTATACGCAGTGTTAGAGTGTTACTACACCAGTGTGACTTTCGTAATTATATTTACGTAATTTCAGGAAAACCTTCAAAGTATTTTATTTTCAGTTTGATAAAATAATTTTAGCAAATAGATCTCCACATTTTGATTCTTAAAGTGCTAAGTTATGATGTTGAGATTTCAAGAATTAAAAGGTTTTAAAACAATATTCAACCTGATTCAAACATAATGTATTGAGATTCGATTTTACCATCTCTGTTGCATAAGAACGAACGTTTCCAGTTGAACATATGTTTTCTTATTTTCTTATTTCTACCATATTGTAAATATGATGCCACTGCCTTTGACTATATTGCACAACTGACACATCCATGAAAGTGATTCGTATGTACACTTTAATTAATCATTAATATATTTATTCGTGAATATGCATATGTCATAAATTACAAACTATTATCACAGATAAATGTCACAAAAATTAAATCACAGTATAACATACTTTCCATGATTATCAATAATTATCAATAATAGTATATTGCTGTTAATTTTGGTACATTTTGATATGATTTGGTACAAATATTTCAGACATATTTAAACAGGACAACCCATGAAGTTTCACTTATTTCCAATGGGGTCCTTTTAAAAAATTATAAATACCAAGGTCTCAAAAAATTTGCCATAGAAGCTTTATGGACCCAATATAACAGGGAAAAGCTATACATTATCACAGAATATATGAAATATTTATATTTAAATTAATTATCACAGAAATATTTTATGACATACATATAACAGAAAAAAATCTTGAATACTTTGCAGAAGTATTAAAATCAATGATAATATCAACAACAAATAAAATTTGCTTGCTCTGTACATTTCATCCTCTCAATGAGTTGCCCTTAAAGCAATTTTGTTTTTCATTTCTTTTATGTCTGGGAAGACTGTTCCAGTCTCGACTAGCTTGATAAAAATGTATTTGACTTAAGACTTTCTACCTGAAGAACATTCTATAAATATTGTTAAAAAAAGCCAGCAGCTTTCTGGCATGTAATTCATAGCTGCCCAAGCCTGCTATGTTTCTTGGTTTGCATTGTGTTCGAAAGGATTATTACTATTATAAGGAGGTAAATAAAGTACATTTGGAATTTTGTAAAAATATACTTGGGGTACGTTCCCAGGCTATGAATATCGCTTGGCGAATTAGGAAGATTCCATTATCATCAGTGTCCACTGTTTTTTTGGGTCGCTTCGGTATTCGGTCACATTCCCCCCCCCCCCCCCAAAAAAAAAACAACAACAACAACAAAAAAACACAACAAAAACAACAACAAAAACAACAAAAAAACAAAAACAAAACAAAACAAAAAAACAACAACAAAACATGTTTTTCCCCTAACTGATAAAAATAGTCTTCTCCCTCCACCCACATGCCAGTTTAACAGTTTAAAACAACAAAGAAGGGGGCAATAGTGTCGTTATGACGAAAATAGAAAAAAACACACAAAAAAAACAGTGAAAATTGTAAATATGTATGTTTAAAACAGTATGCATAACCAAGTAGAATCGGAAAATCATTTTACTTCTTTGCCCAGCATACAGAATTATTAGAACAAATTATAATTATACACAATCAAGCTCGGACAACTATCCAAAATTTCAAAAATATGTCGTAAAAATGTTATGTTTTTTTTTTGTTTTTTTTTAAAGTGCCGATACAATTAGCCAAATTTATGAAATATTCTCTCTTATCTTCGATTACAGAAATGTAACTGAAGGAGTAATAATATTCACCTGATGTGTGATATGTAATTCATTAATTTGGAAATTATTTGTTATTGTGTTTTTTAGCTGTTGTATGTGATGGGCATGTTTTCACATTACTTATTCTGTAAATGGTCAATGACACCTACGTAGACGAGTGTCTAATAAAATTGAGTTTTGTATTGTTTTCTTGAAACAATAGAGTTTAGTCAAACCTAAGCAGTGACAGAACTTTAATAAGAAATTTAATTTGTATAAATATTTTTCAGATAACTTCTCTGAAGAGGACCTTGGTGGTAACATTGCTACAATGGGAAAAAGTTGCGTCGCCATCAATATAACGAACTCCACAATGGAAATAATGACAGATTCGTTTGAGTACAGTGCTTTAATAGGCAACATCAATTTGGTTTTAATAATTCTCGGTTGCCTTGGTAATAGTTTAACAATAATTGTTTTAGGAAAATCCCAGAAGTCATATTCCTCAACGGCAATCTATTTTAGCGCATTGGCAGTCTCTGACAACATTATTCTTCTAAGCGTTGCAATGCATTGTTACCTTTTACAAAACTGGAATATAAACCTCAGGACGATATCCGTTCCGTCTTGCAAAGTTCACTTTTTTTTTGTTTACGCCAGCACGCAGGCATCGTCCTGCCTATTAGTCGCTGTCACTCTGGAGCGGGTGATAAGCGTTACATTTCCATACAATTTCAAAACAATATGCTCTCCAAATATTGCCAGAAGCGTCGTTATAACCTTGTGGATTGCCATATATGGAGCAAATTCGCATTTCCTTTTTGGGTTAAAATCGCTGATTATAGACGGCCACAAGTGCGAACCGGAAGAGAATACATACATGCATCTGGTCAACATTATTGTCGCCTGGCAGGACCTTATTGTTACATTCGTCTTACCATTCGTTGTGATACTGTTTGGGAATAGCTTAATCATCTACAAACTGACTCGGAGCAGAGTTAGAAGTAATACAGGCAACGCTGGACGTCGATCAGAGGCGTCCTTGACCTTGACCTTGGTGATCGTCAACATAGCGTTCCTGGTGACAGTGTCGCCATTAGTGATCATTCTTCTATATATTCCAATTAATATAAGTTGTGATCCCATCGAAGACTCGGGGTTTTCATTTTGGTTCGACATAACAAAAACTCTGTCAAATCTGAACGCTGTAATAAACTTTTACTTATACTTCATGAGCGGGAAACAGTTCCGGGGTGATGTTAAACGGGTGCTTACAGGATGGTTTGCCTGTGGACGTGTGCAAATGGCGGCGGCTTCTCGTGGAGAATTGAGAGCGACTAACAATAGCGAACCAATACCGGAGGCGTCAGTGTTTAGTACATCTGTAGCGAATACGAAACTTTGACGTTTCTCTGTTTTATGATGCCGATCTAAACTAAATAATCGACATCACGTTTCTGATATCTGTATCAGTGGAACGTGTACATTTTAATATGTTATAATAGTTTGTCACTGTCCCATCTACAGGGGTCATATTTTAGTTGTTTGTTTAATTATGTGTGTTTTTTTCCGATGCATGTCCTTCCGGTTCCTCTAGTTTGCTACTGACCGTTTGTAACATCTATGAAAGGTTTGTGCCGCCAGTAATGGTTAAAGACGGTAGTGATAAACACTTGATGTAAAGTTCAGCCATTGTATTTCAATTTGTATATCATTAAACGTAATTATACAACATAAACATCCGTTTAGTAAATAACAGTGTATATACTTTCATACAATCATATAAGTGTAACAGGATAAACACTTGTAGTTAAAGAAAATGCATCGAATGTCCGCAGATATGTACTATAGTAGTATAGACAAAATTGCATAGTAATTGCTAATTAACATACTTGCCTGAAGTTGTAATTGTGTCTGTTTGAAGTTAAAATGGCAAGCAGTTTATGAGTTAGAAGATTAAGCATATGTGTTATGCACGTCTGCAAAATCCATGCGTCTCGCCTAGCGGCCGAAATCGCTGCATTACTTAAGAACTACATTGTGAATGTTGAAACTCGAAAACTGAAGAACGAAACTAAAGTACGCTCTCGGCCACTGACTCCTAACCCGTTAACTCCTAGTTCATAACTAAAAAAAGTGTTTAATGCGCTTTAAGAAATTACCATGTAACTGGCACATGTGACATATGGTAACCAATTAAAAACAATACTTTTTGGCGGGTCTTTTTGATATAAGCAAAGCTCCCCTAGTAAAAGGTTTGAATGGATAAAAGCCGCATGGATTAATAAACCGGCTTTTAAACAAGAACAGAAGAGTTAATAAAGTTGTCATCACATACATGATAAAGCAGATAGATTTTGCTAAACGGATTAACGTGCGGAAATGTACCTGGCTGGTAAAACAAGCACATTAAAACAACATGACTTTACATAAATAATAATTATTTCAAAATTTGAATAAAACGATTTCCATATAAGTTCACTGT